>OX422208.1:28237465-28634965 GCA_949130495.1 Sambucus nigra | reverse complement strand
TTTGGAGGCGACGGTCCAAGATATGTTCTCATTCATGAAGCGTACGTTGGGCGGAGACCGTAAAGGGAAAGGGAAAGTGAAGGAGAAGGCGGTGGAGGAGGAGGTGCGGGAGGATGAGGCGCAGGATGACGAGGATGTGGACCTCGCTTCTTTATCACCGACACGTGCGTATTTCGATGATCCACTTCCCTATTTGGCTCCCTTCCCCAGACCGATGTTGACACTTGGTTGGGCGAGCGTGCTCATATTGGACGTATTTGATGGCAAGCAGATAGGGCTGGGGTTGAGGGACCCGAATATCGTCCATGGTGGAATAGTTCATGGACGTGAGCTTCAAGAGATGGAGTCCAGGGTGCTCGTCACGCATGTCATACCCGGGAAGGAGAACTCCCTATTGTGGTTGCGCGAACAATGTGGCACGACGTATATTAGTGGGTGCGTCAATTCGTATATCGTGTGACCTACTCACCTCCTCAGTTTTAACAATACACCAGACATGTAGTGACATTGTTTTAAGTTTGAATTGAATTGTTTTAAGTTTGAATTGAATTGTTTTAAGTTGTTACATTTGAATTATATCGTGATGCATATTGTCTCTATTTGAATGTATATTTGCATTATCTCTATTTTATTTGAATATATGATGTTTGAACAGGTACAACGTTGCTATAACAGGTACAAATATACTGCTGGGCAGTGGCAGTGGCAGTGGCCATACTGCCCTGCAATTTTTTTATAAATTCTGCCCAGAATTGTCACGGTCATTGACCGTGACAAACTCTTTTGAACAGATTCGCTATTTTGTCACGGTTGGAAACAGTGACTAAACGTGTCACGGTCATGGACCGCGACACGTCCGTGACAAAAAAAGTTGTCTCGCCTCGAAATGTCATGGTCATTGACCTTGACAAGTTGGATTTGTCAAGGTCAATGACCATGACAATTCGGAAGATTTGGTGTAGTGACAATACTATTTTAACGATTTAAAAAAAATTATTTACTTGCAATTTTTTTTTTTACTCTATGGGCCTTTACCCGCCGTTTTCCTTTTGTCTTTCCTTGTTTTCCTCTTTACACCCACAGGTGTGTAGCATCAGTCAGGACAACAAGGATAAATCCCTTTTTACTAATAGTAGATGTGGATGCTACATCCTCATTTAGACGCTTCAGTTAATTCTACTCGAGATTGGATCAGATATTTCCATTTACTGTTAGGTGCGTTGACCATATATGGTAGATTTTATCTTACTGCAGACTTTTATATTTTGTCACACATTTACTCTTTCATATTCTGTTACTATTTGGTTTGTACTGTGGATATTATTTGGTGACTGATTGTTTATTCAATTCACCCTTATTACTTATTTATGTATGATGATTATTTCAGTTGTTGTGGTTTTGTGGACTGTTCTTATTATTTATGTTATACTATTATTTGTGACAGTGATACTGAGAATGATCCATACTAAGATTCCTTTTATATTTTAGTAGAGGATTGGCCACCTAGTATTAAAATAGGCGGGTTATCACACATATGGGTTTGAATACTTTCATTCCCTATTGACACATAAATCCAAATTGCTCTTGAAAATTATCAATGGATCTTTTAACAATATTATCGTTATCCTCTAAACATTCCCCATTACCATTTTTAATTTTAAGGATCATCAGTCTCTTTCTTCTAAAATTTGGTAGATACAAGAAAAAATTAAGTGTTCTTATCCCCCTCCCTAAGCCATTTGATCTTGGATATTTAGCTTCCACGATTATTCTTCACAACTTAAATGATAGTTTAGGTTGCCTTAGCACACTAAAGATTTTTCCTATTTTCATTTATGGGATTTTTTTATACTTTATTTTACTTTTAAACACAACACCCTATGCATGATAAATATTTAACATTCCCCAAAACACTTTTGTTCCACTCTTTCAAAGTAGTTTTGAGTTTTCTATGTTTAAAGAACAAAATATTCCAAGCACCATTGATATTAGTGATAAAATAATTCTAACAACTAGTAACAGTCTTCACAAAACAATTATAGGAAGTCCACATACTCTGAATCTTAAATGAGCATGATTGAAATCTTCCACAACACATGAAGAGATTAGTGTAAGAGAATACATAATTGGAGCTGTTAAAATAACTGACAACGCACTTGAAGAATAAGGTCATCCAACTTGAGTTACCAAGGCTCTATCCATTCAACACAAAGTCACATTTCAATGTTCTAAAAGGCGCGACGCGTGGTCAAGATGTAGAGGTCAAGCATCGAGCCTTAGGAACGTAGGCGAAGTCTAGGCATAAAATAAAATTTCTCCTTTTTTATTCTTTTAAATATGTTAAGACTAGTAATATAATAATATTATACATACCTTGAATTTTGAAAATATATACGCATGTTTGGCATCCATTTTTCTCATATTCATGCTCCATAATTAATATACAAAATGTGATTCTCAACATCTAATAAGCAATATACAAAACTTATTTTTCATCATTCAATAATCGATAATCAATAATCAATAATCAATACAAAATGATTCAATATAAAAATGTATTTTTGACCTTGTAAATGACACGGATAGATATTTGATCGGAGGTCGGTCAACAATGTTAGGGTTTTTTAGGGGCTAAGAGGTAGAAAGGCTTGGTATATTGTATGTCTTTTGATTATTTTCGCTGAAATATTGGTTCGACTTGTAAAAAAATCTTTATAAGGCAATATCATTTCACTAAACGTTATTTTTCAAAATTAAAAATGCGCCTTAAGCCTTTTTTCAAAAATAACGCATTGGCGAATCATTTCTATCAATCCTCAAGCCTAGGAGGGTCAAGGTAGAGATTAGTTGTGAATTTTAGAACACTTTCAAATAGTTAAATGAACGAATCAAAAACATATCAATAACAATGCATACACCAACATAGTAGCAAAATCGATATATTTATGTCTAAGAGAGACTTCATATCACCAACTAGACCTAGGTGAGGCAGTAGTAGTGTGTAGCGCCTAGGTGGGGATTTTTAAAACACTACTCATTACCGAAAGAAAAACCTTCTTCTAATTCAAACATCTCCACAATTGAGCATCCCCCGTCTTCTTTTTTCCTAAATCCATATCAGTTGGCACAAATCCAATTCAAACATGTTCTGTGGAGTGCACTAGTGGGTCGTCCTATTTATATGAATTCATAGATTTCTTTGCCTCAACTTTTGCACTCTTTACATAATAACCTAAAGTAGCTATATAGACTTCCTGCCTAACCTTTAAAACATAAACCTCCATCAAATTATACTTTTAAACCTTAAATGGAGGGGCTCTCAATTGAAATTTGGGATTGATTCAATAGGGTTCAGAATTTTGACGAGATTATCGATCCAAGATTAGAATTTTAAGATAGAAGATTTCATACTTTTAAATTGTTATGGCTTTGTTATTTTTATTCATTTGAGGTAGGTTTACTCATCCTCCCATGGTGTTTTACTACATGTATTTATACATGTAATCATACTATGTGTTGCATCTTTATATCTATTATTTTCATCTATATATCATTCTTGTGGTACAAATGATTATGTCATGTTGTTTTCATGGCACGTATGGGAAAAATCGTGATGAGCAAATTTTACACGTATGTTAGGTTGTAGAAATTGTGTTGAATAATAATATATAATTTTTTGAAATGTGATCAATTTAAATATGTTGAATTTTGAGATTGATATTGTTATGTTTCTGAATGGATGTATAGGTGTTCCTTAGCCAAGCACCCACTAGACAGGGTGTGCTTTAGGGTTACTTTCTTATCTTTTATCTCATAAGCCATGTCAATGTCTCTTGGGTTGTTAAATCCGTATTATGGGTTGTTAAGCCATTATGGTAGGACGATGAGGGGAATACCATATCGTAACTTGTGATCGTGATAGTATTTATTTGGGGTCATGGAGTATTAGGAGGATAAATAATAAGAGGGTGGATGAGAGTTCACACCATAATGAGGACATTGGTATGTGTAGTGACACGAGGTGAGATTATAGGGTGTGGTGGTTATCTTGGGATGATTGTTGAGAATTATATAAACATGTTCTTATATATGTGCAGGCCTAGGAAGCACGGACTCGACACGTAATACGATATGCAACTCGATTTGAAATAAGGGATACGTATTTTTTTTAAATGCAGGATACGAATATGCTAGGATACATAAATATTTATTATTTTTTTTATATTTATTAATGATAAAGTTGAATAAAATGAATGTAAAAATACTATTATAGTAAAGTGTTAAAGAAAAAAAATGTAGGTTTTGTAAAGGAAATTATATGGTTTATAAAGAATTGTAGGTCAATGCTCCAAATAGAAGATTTAGACAGTTTTGTAAAGAAAAAAATATTGAGAAAGTTTAATTGGTTGTAAAATATTACGGTTAATTCTTTGCATTTTATTTATTGGGTTCAAAATTAACTATCAATCAGTACAAAACACAACTCAAAATATTAGTATAACTTGGGTTCAAAATTAACTATTTTTTAAGAGCAACAGAACGCTAATGAAAATGAAAGCAAAAATGAGGAGCATAACTACGGTTCAAAATTAACTCCGAATAAATTATGAAAAGAAGACCTAACTCTAAATCTGAAGAAAAAACATCAAAGTGAAAAGAAAACAAGAAAAAAAATTTAATCCCAACGTATTCCAGCATATCCTAACATATCTAGACTATTTATAAAGATAAGATACTCTCATCTTCATGTAACCCAACGTATCCTAAAGTATCTCAGCATATCCCGTACCTCATACGTGTCCCAAACTAATTCGTGACCTCCCGAGAGTATTCATACTTTGTAGGTGCATGGACACGTGTTGTTCACTTGGAGAATTTATACAAGCCTACTGAGTTTTTCACTCATGCACCCATAATTTATATGCATTATTAGTTTTGTACGAGTAGCGGTTTATTGTTATTGATGTTGCGTATTTTAGATTTGTGTTGCAAGGATGATCAGATGGTTTTATACTTCATTTGAAGACATTGTACCATTTTATTGTAAAACATTATTTTGATATTTATGAGAATAAAAATTTCATTTATTCACATTTTTCTTCGGCAAATGTTTTATGGAGCCATTGGGGATTGTTAAATGGTTTGAAAAAAGTTTAAATTGGCACATATGTTACTTTTATTTTTAGTAGAACCTCTCGGGGTGTGAGCACATGTGTTATGTGCTTACTGTCACCCTCGTCATCAATTTCTACTTTCTCAAAAACTATTACTCCCCTGCCATTTGCCCTGGGTCATTTCGTTCTATTTTTCTGTATTCCTTTCAAAAGTTTAACTAAAGTTCCCCTTCGGAATGCTACTGAAGATTTGGATTTAGAGCCTAAGACATCCTTTGGGATGGG
Source organism: Sambucus nigra (assembly GCA_949130495.1). Lineage (NCBI taxonomy): Eukaryota > Viridiplantae > Streptophyta > Magnoliopsida > Dipsacales > Adoxaceae > Sambucus > Sambucus nigra. The sequence goes on along the minus strand of OX422208.1, from coordinate 28,629,566 downwards.
CAGCCCAACTGATTGTTGCTTAAACACATGATAGGCTTAGGACTAGGGGTAGCAATTTTAGAAACGACACGAAAAAATGACACGGAACGATACGAAATTGATTCAAAATTGACACGATATTTCGTGTTCGTGTCGTGTTTTTTTACATGAAGTCGTGTCGTGTTATCGTGTTTTTAGGCCTAAAATTTAAGAAATTCTGGTTGTCGTGTCGTGCTGTAATATTTTTTATTCGGGTCGTGTTCGTGTCAGCTAGAAAAAATACGAATTCGTGTCGTGTCGTGTCGTATTTGTGTCTAAAAAAATCTTGTCGTGTCGTATCGTGTCGGCCCGAAACACGACCCGTTGATCCCAATTGTCACCCCTACTTACGACAACTCAAACTCTCTAAAGCCTTTCCAAAATAAAGTCCCATTATAAGATGTAGGCCCACTCATTGGTCCGCCTTACACATCATTTTTAATTTGAAAATATTTGATCGAATCTAATTATCCTAACTATATGATTGTGGTGCAGAAATACTCATTAATAACAATTACATTTAAATTATCAGATCCCAAATCACCCGAGGTGGTATTGGTTCTCTCATCAACCTATTATGACACTCATTTGTCACCTTCCATCAGTCTCAACGCGTGGAATCTCGCCATGTGGAATCTCACCTCCATTGCCTTGGTGAAACCATTTTTTCAGTATAACCCTCTTTTCCCCATCGTCATCTACTACCTCTGAATTTTTCTGTGAGGGCTCCTTTAACTAATTTATGTTTAAAAAAGCAACCGAAGTTTAACCCGAACTTCTACACTATTGATTTGTGCCAGAATAAAATCAATCACATTATCTTTCATTCTAATCTTTACAAGAAACATATTTGTCATATTCTCTGTTGTTATATCAATTTCTTAAAGTTCTTAACATGTACTTCCTATTATTTCAAATGGTTCTTTATTCCCCAAATGAATTGGAACACTGTCAATGATGACCTTGTTTTAACGCACTTCTAATGACCTCACATATGTATAGCAATTCCTCACCTCGTTAGTATGTCGTTCGAACGATATTTGTTCTGGTTTAAATGAATTGATTAGATATTGATTATTTTGAGTTGCCCTTGTGTGTTGTCAAACTTTAGACCCTTGGATTGATGATGTGTCAATATTTGAGAGAACCTGATGACCAAAAAAGTGTATTGCATGTGTGGCTTGAGTTTTTAAATGATTTTGTGGGTTATTAAAAAAATAAGGGTGGGTGTTCTTCCCCACCATCTTCTTCAACAACGTTCTCTATATCTCTCTAACTTTTAAGAGTTCATATTCTTCCCCAAGCATTCTCCACCATAGTTATACCTTTCCACCACCTCAAAGCACCATTATACACAATTTTAAAGCCTTTTTTTCATTCTCGAAGCTTTTAACAAGGGTGGAAGTTGGTAGAACCAAGATAGTAGGGCGGACTTTGGAGTATCTTGAAGAGTTTTTTTTTTTAAACTTTGGAGTTGGGAACTTCCATGTTGAGATCATACTCGAACTTAACCATTTTTCACCACCTTTTACCGGGCCTAGAAACTAATGAGTCATATTTTTATTCTTTATCCTCATTTATATTAGGTTGTTTTACTTATATTTCAAGAACAACCAATATAATTACTTTTTCATTATCTTTTCTCTGAATGTTCTAATATTCACATAATTTAATGGGCTCTACACTACCGGTTATGCTACCATTAACTCTGGTCAGTGATTTTGTGTCTTTTACCCCGCGTTTCGGGTCCTACTTAATCATTCCGGTTTCATCCGAGTTCATGTTTATGTGTGTTAACATAGTATCTAATGTCTAGATTATTTCGTCATTTTACAGTTTTACTATTCCACGTTTTACACTACCACTCTATTCTATCAACATATCATTTTATCTACTTTATCCATTTTTCACCGAAAATCAACAGATAAGGTCTAACGAAGAGTTCAACCACTAGAACTCTCACATTTATAAAATTACCATTTTTACCCTTTCTTCGTCATAACTTTGTGAAAAATATATTTACATCTTTATGGCACTAAAAATAAACCCTTTCCTTTCCAAACATGCTTTTAGTAATTTTATGTCAAAAATCATGTTATTATTTTAAGTCTTACCACATAAAATACATCAATCCATTTAAGGACCATTTTGACCAAATATTCACTACTTAGCCCTATCATTTTATCATTTTAGGGTCATTTTTCTACATTCGATTATTCCTCATAAAACCCATTTTTACATGATTTATTAAGCCTATAATATAATTTTCTATCATATTACTTGATTTTATAGATGTTAAGGAGGATTTCAAGCCTACAAATTCCTCAAAAATGAACTAAACAAGATATAAGTCACTGATTTGCATTTTTCATGCTTTCTTTCCATCTTTCACGATAAAATACCATGTATTCATAAAAGACCCATTTAGGGTTTGTCTTCTTTATAAATCTATTTTTGCAAGACTTTAATAATATAACAAATAACTTTATTTTTGGCATTAAATATCATTTAGCATTCATCCTACAATTTTTCCTACCTAGAAACCTTGAAATATTAGGAAAAGGAATGCTACCTCGAAGTTTTAAAGAGGAGACAAACAGAAGATACATAGCTTTGGTGAATTGCATATTAGTTGCATTAACGCTAGCTAAATTGTTAAATGTTTTTGGAATTAATTTAATACAAGTTACATGTATAATATTTTTATAGAAAATATATAGCACAATATTACCCACCTTGCTGAGAGTTCGCTCACCTCATGCTTCTCATGTTAAAAACCCCACCCCTCCCCCAGGTACATCGAGTACGGACATTGGGAAGGACGCTAGTAAGGCCCCAAAGGGAAAGCAAATGCCAGATAGAGGCTCTTTGTTTTTATTAAAACTATACTTTGAACATTGGTGACTCGATACTTTAATTATTTTATTTGGCCCTTGGCCATAGTTTGTAATAATCAAGAGAGTATTGTAATTATTTCTTATTGAATTAGTATTATGGACTAAATCGGATTTTTCATAAATAAATCTTGTAAATTGACTTAATCACTTAAACTGGCCACTCACTTTCCAAGTTAAACTAGTGAATTAATCTTCAATAAATCATGCAATTAACGATTTGTTTCTTAAATAAAGTAATTAGACTTCCCCCTCCCCTTTTATTCCTTGACTTGGTGTGGGTTGACCCAATAGTGATACAAATCGGAGTCAGGGCCTTGCAAATAGTATTAGAAAAATATGATCCTCAGATGTGAAGGAGTGCTTACGCTTTCGTAGGGCTCTTTCTCTTATGTTTTCGCATATTTGATGCTTTAGTTAAATGTTTAAATGACTTCCGACATTGCTTTGAATTCATATCATTATGTATTGAACTCTACCTTATTCTATAGATGCCTATACGTCGCGATGTCTCAAATGGGTCGGGTCCTAACGAGCTCAGACGCATGAGCAGGTCATGCGCTATCTCGCCGACTCCCTCTCATAACACCAAATGGCCAACCACAGTGGGATGGTTGAGAGAACCACATCTTCCTATATCATTCAAGAGTTCAGGAGGTTTTACCTGCCTCATTGAAGGTGGGTGGGTGTTCCTCCTGAACACAGATGCTGTGCAAAGAGACGAGATAGATAAGATGAGGTTATTTGTTAAGGGCCTCAACTAGGGTATTCAGTGGATTCTGGCGGGTATGGATCTACCAAACTTTAGGTCGGCAGTGAATAAGGCTATTGGTTGGAGATAGATGCTCAGGATGGCAAGGCCATCAAAGATAAGAAGAGGGTGCCTCAATGGGTCCTAGGTAGGCGATCATAAGAAGTCTCAAAGTGGGGATCAAGGCTTCTTTGTAAAGCTAAAGGCCGCAATGGGGTTTGCTCTTCATCAGCCCAGTGCACTGGTGATCAGGACCGTATTGTCCCCACATAATGAACCTAATTTTCTTGTGGGTCCCTCGATAATTTTAAAAGCAATTACCCACAACGAGTTTTGGGCAGTCAGCAGAGGAGTCACCAGAATTTCAATTTTATGCCAGGATGGAGTTTCAGTTATAGAGTACTCACTCAGAAGCATTAATATCAATTCTCTTCTAGCTACCATTAGCCCGCTAGGCATAGTGTAGACGGTTCACATACAAGCAAGGGTCAGATTAGTCGTGGGCCAAGTCAAGTGCCCGATGGCCAGAGTAGTAGGTTCAGCCCTGGGCGAGCATATACCATGTCTCAGTTTGCTGCTCCTTCGAACGATTCATGTGTAATGAAAGGTATGATTCTTTGGTTCAGTACTTCGATTAAGGTGTTTGATTTAGGGGAATCACAATTTTTCATTTCAAGATCCTCGACTTTTATTTTAGGGCTAGAGGTAGACCATTTTCATCCTACTATCTTTACAGGGCTTTCAGTTGGTGGCGATAAAGTTCTCGACAATGTCTGCCGTGGTTGTGTGGTTATAGTTGGAGATTTTGTTATGAAGTATTACTTAATTCTTTTAACATGGATGAGTTTAAGGTGATCCTCGATAGGGATTGGTTGTCATGTTTTGACTCTACCATTGAATGCCATCGTCACAGTGTCTCAGTATCCCTTCTAGATGGGATGGGTTCCCCCCATTGTTTTGGCAGTGAGAAGGGCATTGATTATACTTGCAAGTTCTATACCGCTTGAGAGCATAATTGGTACTTCAGTTGGTTAAGAAGTTTGGTTGCTCAGGATAAGCCTGATGGTACGATTTTAGACTACCCAGTTATGTGGGAGTTTCCTGATATGTTCTCGAATGATCTCCATAGGTTACCTCCACATCGACAGGAGGATTTTTCTATAGAGGTGCATTAGAAGATCTCGCCTATCTCTATTCAACCTCACAGAATGGCTCTGGTAGAATTACAGGAGCTAAGGGGTCAATTGGATGAGTTGACCAACAAGGCCTTTATCCCCAGTTCATCGCCTTGGGGAGCCTCAGTCCTCCTTTTGAAGAAAAAGGAGAACACCTTGAGCCTCTACATTAACTATAGGCAGTTGAATAAGGTGATGGTAAAGAATAAGTACCCCATCCCCGTATTGAGGATTTATTCGACCATTTGCATGGGGGGGGGGGGGGAGGTTTTCAATGATTGACCTTCGGTCTAGGTACCATCTGTTGAGCGTCATGGAGGAGGATATTCCTAAGACGACATTCGAGACTCAGTACGGGGACTATGAGTTTCTATTGATGCCTTAACGTTTGGCTAATGATCCAACAATATTTATGGATTTGATGAACCACATTTGTCATCCCTATTTGGACCGATATGTGGTGGTCTTTGTGGATGACATATTGGTCAATTCATTTTTGAATGCCGACCACGAGTAGCACCTTCGCATGACATTGCAAGTGCTTAGCGAGAATCATTTGTATGCCAAATTCAATAAATGCGAATTCTGAATGGAGGAGGTCAAGTTCCTTGAACATGTTGTTTTAGATGAGAGAATTTTCATTGACCCTTCCAAGGTAGAGGTCATCCTAAGTTGGAATTAGCCGAGAACAATCGCTAAGGTGCATAGTTTTTTATGTTTAATTACTATTGTAGGTTTGCATAAGAATTCTTGAGGGTTGCATTGTCCCTCACCACATTGACTCGGAAGGATGTGCACTTAGAGTGGTCAGAGGATTGTCAGTGGGACTTTTAAAATTTAAAAGTTAGGGTTGATTTCTGTCGTTCTTATCCTCCCAAAAGCATGGGAGAGGTTATACTGTGCATTATGACGCTTCAGGGTTAGGACTTAGAAAAATAATGATGAAGAATGATCAGGCAGTCGCTTATGCATTCCATCGATTAAAGGTTCATGATAGGAACTACCCCACCTATTCTTTAGAGCTAGCTTTGGTTGTATTTTCATTTAAAAGCTAGAGGTATTATCTATATGGGTAACTGTTTGAGGTGTTTTACAATCATAAGACCCTCAGTACTGTAACATCCCGTAATTTTGAGGATTTAAAATTTAATTATTTTTGGGAGTCATAAAAATATTTAAATTGGAGAAACTTAAATTCATGAGTTGGAGAATTTAATTAAGTGAGCCGAATTAATTATAATTGGCGATTTTAAGTTTAATGGTTCAAAATCTCGTGTGTCACATTTTGAGGTCGAAATTTGGAAATTTCAAAAAGTATTTCGGATGGCAATTTCGAGTGTGCAGTTGTGTCCATAGGGGTCGAGATAGTCAGAAAAGAGTACCCGGAGGTGGTAATTGGGTCTCGGGATAATTTTGGGCATAATCGGGCCCACACGGGGAGAGTTGGGCCTTTTTATTTAGGCCCACATGGCCGAAAACGAGAATTGGTATTTTTAACCTAATTGAAAGATTAGGGAACGAAAGAAAACTCAACTCTAAACCTAGGGGTTGAGAGGAGAATTGGGGGAAAACAAATCAAGAGCCAAATTGGGGATCTTGGAGCCAAATTGAGGGACTATGCCAAAGGATCAGACTCTACGAACGATTCCAGGCAAGTGGTTAACTGTTGTGATTTCTAAATTATGATAATCAATTCATATCATAGTGATGTGTATATGAAAATTCATTTTGGGTGTGTAACCAAGATTAACATTGGGTTTTTATGAATTTAGAGTAATGGGCATATTTAATTATTCAATGGATGCTAAGTTATGATTTGAATTTGTTAAGATTAAATTGTAGAGTGGATTGCAATATCTATAGCAAATACATGGACTGAATATGGTAGGGTCGAATTTGGTAGGACAGACCTGAGTGGAAAACCCAAATCTAATAAACCTAGGGTTTGGTATAAATTTATTGATGGATTAAGGTCTCTAGGGTGTTTAGAACCTTTTCTGGTGTGGAGGATATGTTGGTTGTGAAATGGGTAAGGGTTTGGGAGAAACCAAAAGATTAAGGGTTCGTCAATGGCTGAAACAGCAAGCCGGGGAAGACGATACCTGCTCGATCGATCGATCGACCCAGAGGGATCGATCGATCGACGGTCCCAGTAACTTGATAGTTTGGCCATTTTGTTTATAAAGAGGGTTTTATTTAAAATTTAATACCTTGATTTTAATTAGTGATAAATTCACATGGACACATATTTCCTTAACAATTATAGAGTTATATAATTGGGTTTAGGAGGGTGTGAACGGTATGGCATGAGATGAACGAATTTTGGAGATAATTCATAAGTATTGAAATTGGGTCGAGGAATAATGTTCGGGTACTGTAGTTGGGTCACGCTACATTATTAAAGGAATCGAAGTGAAATACTTAATTATGGACCAAGTGGGCGAGTCCGGGTATGTTGGTAATTATAGGTAAATATAATTGGGAAATTATGGAGATGAATGTGCGACACATTGTGGACGAAAATGTGGAAATGAAATTATGAGAGGTAAAATGGACCAAGTGAGCGAGTCCGGGTATATTGGTTAAGTGACACCAAAGTATTAAATTAATTATTGGGAGAGAGTAATTAATTTGGAGTCGGAATATAGACTCAGGAAATATTAAGGTATGGGACAAGTGAGCGAGTTCTGGGATAATGGTTGGGTGACACCAAGTTATTAAATTCATAAGTGTGAAAATTAATTTAATTAGAGTCAGATTGTAGACTCGGGTAGGATTAAATTAATAAGTGTGATAACTAATTTAATTAGAGTCGGATTGTAGACTCGGGTAGAATTAAATTAATAGGTGTGAAAATTAATTTAATTAGAGTCGGATTGTAGACTCGGGGAGGTATTAAATTAATACATGTGTTAATTAATTTAATTAGAGTCGGGGTGTAGACTCGGGTAAGTATTGAATTAATGGGTGTAATAATTAATTAGAGTCGGGGTGTAGACTCGGGTAGGTATTAAATTAATATATGTGTTAATTAATTTAATTAGAGTCGGATTGTAGACTTGGGTAGTATTAAATTAATAAGAGTGATAATTAATTTAATTATAGCTGGATTGTAGATTCGGGTAGGATTAAATTAATAAGAGTAATAATTAATTTAATTAGAGTCGGATTGTAGACTCGGGTAGGATTAAATTAATAAGAGTGATAATTAATTTTATTAGAGTCGGACCACAGACTCGGATTTGTGTTGATTAATTAGTGCGTAAATTAATTAACTGGGAGCCGGACCACAGACTCAGTGTGGTATAAATTAATTAATGTGTAAATTAATTATATGGGAGTCGGACCACGGACTTGAATTGTGTTGATTTAAATAATGTGTAAATTAATTAAATAAGAGTCGGACGATAGACTCGGGGAGGTATTAAATTATTATGTGTGTTAGTTAATTTAATTAGATTCGGGTGATAGACTCGAAAAGGTATTAAATTAATAAATGTGTTAATTAATTTAATTAGAGTCGCACCATAGACTCGGGGAAAGTATTATATTAATTGAGACGTGAATTAATTATATTAGAGTCGGACCACAGACTCGGGAAGATGATAAGTTATTAAGTGAGAGAATTTGTTTACGTTGAGTCGGGCCACAGACTCAGGAAATGACAGGCAGTGTACGGGATTTTGAGTACACGGTAAAGCCGGGATTATTAATATATATATATATATATATATATATATATATATATATATATATATATATATATATATATATATATATATATATATACGGTGTAGTGATAGTATATATATACGTGTATATATTGTGTGTGATATTAAATAGGAGTGATTAGATATTTATTCAATTTATATACTTGATGAGCACCGGTTTCGCCGCGGCGCGAGAGTCACCTACGCGCCGGTCATTTTGAATTTGGCTCACCTGAACTATACAAAAACCTAAACTACGAATATACTCAACTGGTGAGTACAGTGGTAAGTCGGGTATCAAATTCACAGGGACAAGTTGCTAGAATTTAAGTGATTTAATACTCCGAAATAAAAGTGTAAAAGATGGTTACAAACTAAAAGGAAAAATATGCATAAAGGGAAATGTTAATCTAAGCAATGGTATGGAAACTAGATTAAGAAAGCGAGTAGAACTATAGGTTGCGTCGAATATCCCTCACCCGAGTTAATTAGTATAAAATGGTTACATGGGTCAACGGGTTATTACACGTGCGGCTCGTTTCGACAGTTAATCAAACCAAGGGTTGTTACGCCCTAAATCATCATAAAAGCCTAATAAGATTTTGGCGTCAACAAATATCCCCAAAATTACGCGCGAAAGGTCGTAAGCACGGGACATACATGATATGCCCTGTCAAATCCCCTAGGCATAATAACTAGGTCAACGCACCCGAAATAGACCCGTAAACACCATCACCAAAGCAAGCAACGCGTCAACTCGAGTGAGTTCAATTCAAGCACAACCTAATTTAAATTACATAGAAAGCATGTTAAAAATGCGGTAAATGGAAAACGGGAATAAACGCTATAAAACTATACTACAATGCAAGTAAATCAAAGCATGTGAATAAAGCATGTAAACTAGTTAGAAAGCATGGAAGCTAAATTACAAAGCAAGGAAAGGTGAAGAACAAACTATATTAATGGAAATGGAAGTGAATAGTTCAATCTTACAAAACCACATGGGTTGTCAATCCAAGAAGAAGAGAAAATGAACTCTCCAAACCAAACCCTAACTAAAAACTATCTATATCAGATTATGAGAGTGGATATTTTCTTATTACAACAAAAACTAGCTTATATAGTAAGTTGGAATAAAAGAAAAGAAGAAAGAAAAGAAGAGAAAATATCTACTGGAAAAAATAGGGGATCGATCGATCGACCCCTGTGGTCGATCGATCGACAGTGAAAATCGTGGCAAAAATAAAAAGGCTCGATCGATCGATCAAGCAGGGCAGCCTGCTGTTTCCCCTGTTTTGGCATGCTTTCCATCTCCGCTCAAATCCCCGTAACTTTGTCATATGGAATCGGAATCACGCACCGTTCACGGACACGCGAAGCTAGTGAGGAGAGATACAACTTCCGTGTAGATGTCGGGCCAGGTGCCCAAGCTGTAAGACCGGATTGCCCTTGAACGTGCGATTGCTTACGGAAATTGCGCGGAATGCGTCCGAATCCCATACTTGGTACCTAAATACCTACAAAAGCCCAATTATACCTCATATAGCATGTTAACAGTATAAATCGAGGTTGTCTGGTTAACGGGCTTAAATATAGAGATTAAGGCACCCGAAGGGGCTAAAATCCGTATGTTCGACGGATGAAATACGCAATATTCGCGTATTATCAATACTCTAATGCTATCAAGGGAGGTTGCGCGATGTGGGTGAATCCCTTAGCATGAGGAGTAGGGGGAGTATATCCCCAGGTCATAGCGTATGGTATATATGGGTGAGGGATTTATCTCACTTTCAGGTAAGAAATATGACTGCCTCCACTACGTTTATATTTTGGGCCAAGTTGGTGAGCGATTCCATCTTGGGAAAACAAGGTTTCGTGAGCACACCAAGTGAGATAGCATTTTAGAGGGTATCATCCGACGAGGTTATACTCGAAGGGATGGATATACGTATGTTATATGTGTGGATATCATGGTAAAGGTACGTATATAATGGTAGTAAATATTATATAGGTATAATAATATAGTGTGTGATGTATTTACTTTATATAACTTGTGACATGGTTATATACTACTATTTAAGAGGAATTAATTAAGTTAATTGTGAGATAACTTATAATTCAAGAATCATTATACTCGGTTTAGAGTAGTATGGCAAGTGATAGTTATACTAGGACTAGTTGGACGGGGTAGTACAACTAGGTGGGGTTAAGGTAACCGATAGGTGTGCACAATAGTGGAGGGGTGAGAATGTCCACAAGGGAGTGCGACACTAACTTAAATATGAAGCGCATTCATGCATTTTAAATTACTGCAGTTAATTCACTTGCTAAATATTTTCAAAATGTTTTGGGTTCTAACCCTTGGTATAAAACTATTTTCAAAACCTTTTAGGTGTCCAGCCACAGGGATGCCAGGATTGATATTCTTTTCCAGGGACACATAGTTGCGGCATATGTGGATGCTAACAGTAGTTTGGATTAGATGCATCATTCATTCATTACTAGAGTAGGAATCACTCATGAGTTCCAGTTTTATTTAGGGCATGTCGCCCAGACTTTCAGTTCAGGTTTCAGACTTATTTTTTTCCAGTGTTGCATATTTGTATTGGATTATTTTCTTTGATGGTCGGTGTTTTATTCGACAAGTTGTGTAATTAATGATTCAGTTTATTTTCATTCAGTTGTGTGAATGGTTTATATTTAATTCCGCGTGTACTGTTTTGTTAATTCAAAAGTTAAAATTGACACTAACTTTTGGAATACTAGGTGGTTAGTAAGTTTTAAAAAGTTTTTGATAGTGATGCTAAGGATGATCCAACTGGGATTCCTGTTTTAATTTGGTATAGGACTGATCACCCAGTATTTTATTAGGCAGGGTGTCACAGATGGTATCAGAGCATCAGGTTCTAGTGTCCTTAGGATCTGTGTGACTTTTCACGTTTTAACTTAGCAAATCTTTGATATAGAGCCCTATCATAGGATTGTTGTATTCTCATACGTATGTGCATATACGTTCTTCTGCCAAATTTATATTTGAGAGTGAACTCATACAAATTCAATTCTCATTCCAGTTGATGCCCAGGAGAGAGAGAGAGAGAGCAGCTAGGGCAGCAGGGGGAGATGAGACGAGGGAGGCTCGTTAGGAGCAAGAGTTACCGAAGCTACGGCCAGAGATGATTTTGACAGCACGGGTAACTGAAATAGTGGCACAGGCAGTTGAAGCGACGGTGGTCACAACGACAGGGTACTTTCCACGGGATCCTCCACAAGTGTTAGCGGCACCGGATGTTCAGACTCAAGCGGGGTCCTCGGGGTGGAAATAAGAAAAAGAGGTTATTTTTAGTGGGAACCCACCAGAGTTGCGAGGGGGTTCAGACGTAGTGCTAGCGTGTCATGGAAGAGAGATATCTAGCGTTGCCTACGCATGGGAGATTGCGATGAGGTGCGGAAGCAAATGCTAACCACTTTTAGTTTAGTGGGAGCAGTGCTACAGTGGTAGGAGTCGATCACCACAGTAAGGAAATGGACACATTAGCTATTGTAGAGTTTTGGGTGCGGTTTGACCGCAAGTATTTTTCCTCCAGTGGTTGAGATCGAAACGGGGAGAAAATTTTGTGAGGTGACTCAAGGGGACCGTTAAGTGGCCGATTACGAGGAAGAATTCACACGTTGAAAAATTTTGTACCGGATGGGGTAAGCAAGGAAAAGAGAAAGAAAGCAAAGTTAATGGCCGGGTTAGTCTGGAGAATCAGACAACCTTTAATTGATAATTCCGCATTAGTAGATTATACTGATGTCATTAACACAACACTCCGGCACTGTCGGGAATATCGCTTCCACGTGAAAGAAAGTGGGAGGGGACTGGAAACTAGCCAGTCGGATAAGGCAAGAGGGAACAATACCAGTGGGGTACCCCAGCAGCAGACTGGGGGAGATCAGGGGCAGGATTTTCAGCAGGGAAACCATGCCAAACGATTTAGAACTGGAGGCTATCGGCAGGATGTCTAGGGATTCCAACAAGGTCGGCATGGAAGGGACAAGTGGCAGAAGGTGTTTCGTTTGTGGGGAAAGAGAGACACTTGAAGAGAGATTGTCTTAAGCAAGGCAGGGGTCAACTACAGGACGAAGTCCTGGATGTACAGCCACTAAAGCAAGTCATGGGCGCATTCGGGAAAGGAGAAGAAGCTCCAGAACCCGGGGATCAGCTGTTGAAACTGGGATATAAAGGTGATTATTTTTACCCTAGGGGTATGGATTGATATTCTTTTCCAGGGACACATAGCTGCAGCATATGTGGATGCTAGCAGGAGTTTGGATTAGACGCATCATTCATTCATTCCTAGAGTAGGAATCACTCATCAGTTTCAGTTTTATTTAGGGCATATCGCCCAGACTTTTAGTTCAGGTTTCAGACTTATTTTTTTCGGTGTTGCATATTTGTATTGGATTATTTTCTTTGATTGCCGGTGTTTTATTCGGCAAGTTGTGTAATTAATGATTCGGTTTATTTTCATTTAGTTGTGTGAATGGTTTATATTTAATTCCGCATGTACTGTTTTGTTAATTAAAAAGTTCAAATTGGCACCAACTTTTGGAATACTAGGTGGTTAGTAAGTTTTAAAAAGTTTTTGACAGTGATGCTAAGGATGATCCAACTGGGATTCCTGTTTTAATTTGGTATAGGACTGATCACCCGGTATTTTATTAGGCGGGCTGTCACAAGTACATCTTCACAATGGGATTTTAATCTTCGCCAGAGACGGTTGATTGAATTGATGGATTACTACTTGTTATTAGTAGAGTATCATCTCGGGAAGGCCAATGTGGTGGCCGATGTTCTTAGAAGAAAGTCTATAATTCCATTATGGATAGCAATAGTATGACCAATCATTATGGGTATAATAGTAGATGCTCGGGACCAACTTATTATTATTTATTTTTTCTACTTTTGTGTCAAGCTTAGCAATTTTTCTTAATAAGTGCCTCACCCTTGCAGCGATGAAGTTCCATCGGGTGCAGATGTTCGGCGAGTTGCAGAATTTTGATTTGCACATTCAACGAGGTTACAATATGGCATACCTTTGGGGTGTGGTGGCTAGGCCACTCATTCAGCAGAAAGTTTTATATGCCCAGTAATGTCATCCCTAGTTTAATCCACACCGTGATCGTATTTAGAATGGGGAAGTGTTAGACACCCTTATCATAGACAGGGATGGCGGGGTGAGACATAAGGGTCGGTTCATTGTCATAAGTATCGACGAGCCTCAGGATGAGGTGATGGCGGTGGCCTATCAATCTCTCTTCAACATTCATCTCGGTGCCATATATATGTATAAGGACCTATGCAGAGATTTTTGGTGTTTTAGTATGAAGAGAGATGTGGCGACATATATGGCTAAGTGTTACATTTGTCAACAGGTGAAGGCCAATCATAAGAATCCATAAGATCTATTGCAACCACTACCCCTGGCAGAATGGAAGTGGGTGCCCATCATGATGGATTTCATCACATCCTTTGCACAGTCTGAGTGTGGTCATGAGGCAGTGTGGGTTATTGTGGACCGAATCATGAAATCTTTACCCTTTTTATCGATCAAAGTCACGGATAGTGTGGCTAAGTTGGTGAGGCTCTATGTTGGGGATATAGTCAGACTTCATGGTGTCCCTCTCTCGATTGTATCAACAGGGATCCCTAGTTTGTATACTGGTTTTGGAAGAAATTTCATCAAAATCTAGGTACTAAGTTAAATATGAGTATAACGTATTAGCCTGAGACCGATGGACAGTCGGAACGAACTATGAAGATTCTGGAGGATACACTGAGCGCCTATGAACTCGAATTTCAAGTTCTTTAGGCGAATAATCTCCATCTGGAGTAATTCTCCTACAATAATAGTTATTAGTAGAGTATCGATATGCCTCCTATCAGGATCTTTATTAGGGACCAAGTTGTTCCAATTCTTGGGCTAAAGTGGATGAGAAGTATCCCACCACTTCTAAATTAATTCAAGAGATGATAGAGAATGTTTAGGTAATTTATCAGAGAATCATGACAGCATAGAGCCGACAGAAGAATTATGGCGATAATTATCGAATGCACCTGAAGTTTTGGATATGTGATGTTGTGAGACTGAAGGTTAGAGCAAGAATTTATAATCAAATATTCAAGAAGAAAGGGAATCTATCCCCATGGTATATCGCTCCCGCTTCCTTTGAGATTCTGAAGTGGATTGGGAATGTGTCGTACCTCTTGGTGATGCTTACACATTTTTCCCAATTCCATAATGTGTTCCACATCTCTATATTGAAGAAGTATCTTCACAACCCTCATCATGTCATCGATTGACACCTCATCGAGATAAAGGAAGATGTTACATTTCCCACGTAACCTATATCCATTTTGGACCACGAGGATAGAGTCCCACTTAACAACGTCATTCTTTTAGTGAAGGTTCTTTCGAATTTGAAGGCATTAAAGGCGCGACTTGGGAATGCGAGTTGGAGACACAGGAGAATCACCCGAAACACTTTGCTTAGTTTGTTGTTCTTATTTCATGAAATATCTTAAGGAAGGAAGAAATTAATACTTGTGCTCGCTATTTTATCCCTTTACATATGTAATTTGTAATCATATAGAACCCTTGGGATTTGGATAATTAATATATGGATTTTTATTTATATTCGATTATTCTTGTGGTCCTTATAATATTTGTTAGGAATTTTTTACGAAAAAATTAGAATTTAGAAATATCCATGTCATTTTAATAAGGCTAAGAGCCGTTGGAACAAGATCCCTATCATGTTTAAACTAAGTCCCATTTTTTTAACGAGGTTCCATCTCGTTTCAATGTACATCTAACAACCCCACCTCTATATAAGAATTCCTTACCTCATTCGTATGGCGTTCGAACGTCGTTCGAATGAGATTCATATTCTTGTTCGAATAATATATGATCTCTTTCGAACAACCTAATTAGATATTGATTATTTCGAGTTGCCCTTGTGTGCTCTCGCAGTTTAGACCCTCTGATTGACGTGTTGTCGACATCTGAGAGCACCTGAAAACCAAAAATATATATTGCATGTGGGGCTTGAGTTTTTAAATGATTTTGTGGGTTATTTTAGGGTCATAAGAAAATAGAGGGGGTGCGTCTTCTCCCTCGCCATTTTCCTCAACATTCTTCTATCTCTCTCTAAGTTTCAAAAGTTCATCTTCTTCCCCCCAGTATTCCCCACCATAGTTACACCTTTCCACCACTTCAAAATATAATTATACACCATTTTCAGGCCTTGTCCTTCATCCTCAAGGCTTTTATAAAAGGGTGGAAGTGGGTAGAGCCAAGCTAGTAGGAGGAATTATTGAGTATCTTGAAGAGCTTTTTAGAGTTGTTTGAGATAAGAACCTTCATATTTTCTTCTCTTTGCCTCCTAAGCAAAACTTTAAGGTAGAGTTTCCTCTTCCTGAGATTTCAAGGTTTCTAGCTATGAAATATGTGTAGGATGCATACTAGATGATATTTAATGACAAAAATGAAGTTATTTGTTATAAACTTAATCTTGCAAAAATGGATTTTTAAAGAAGAGAAACCCTAAATGAGTCTTTTATAAACAAAAGGCATTTTAGATGAAATGTGGAAAGAAATCATGAAAAATATAAACCCACGATTTATATCTTGTTTCGTTCATTTTTGCGGAATTTCTATGCTTAAAATCCTCTTTAACATGTATAGAATCATGTAGTACGATAGAAAATGGCATTTAGATTTGAAAAATCATGTTGAAATGGGTTTATGATGAAATAATTAAATGTAGAACAATCGTAAATATGTGTTTGTAAATATTGTTAAAATGAAGAAAAATGATATTTGAAGTCACGTAAAATGATAGGGCTAAGTAGATACCATATGGTTAAAATGGTCCTTAGATGGTTAGATGAATTATATGTGGTAAATCATAAAATAAAGACATGATTTTTGATATAAAATCATAAAAAGGATGTTTGGAAACGAAAGGGTTGATTTTTAGTGCCACAATGATGTAAATATGTTTTTAACAAAATTATGATGAAGAAATGGTAAAAAATGTAATTTTATGATAAATCTTAGGGTCCTAGTGGTTGTACTCCTCGTTAGACCTTATCAGCTGGTTTTGGAGAAAAACGGTAAAAGTCGATAAAATAGCATGTTGACAGAGTGGAATGGTCATGTAAGCCGCATAATGTTGAAATGGTAAAATAACGGAATAATGTGGACATTAGAAAATTTTTTAACACATGTTAACATGAACTCGAATGATATTGGGAATAATTGAGTAGGGCCTCGAGCCGTGGGGTGAAATATAAAAAATATTGGCTAGAGCATATAGTAGCAGAGCCGGTGGTGTGGATCCCATTAAAGTATGTGAATATTGGGAGATTCCATAGAAAGGATAATGAAAAAGGAATTATATTGGTTGTGCTTGAAAATATAAGTAAAACAACCTAATGAAAATGAAACGAAAGAATAAAATGTGGTTAATTAGTATCTTGATACAGTAAAGGGTGGTGAAAAATGGTTATGTGAGTATGAGCTCATCACTGGGGTGCATTACATAATAGTTGATTAATGTTAGCTAAATATTTAAATGTTTTTGAAATTGATTCAAATGTATGTTATACGTATAGTATTTTTGTAGAACGCATCTAGCATAATATTACCCACTATGGTTAGCATTTGCTAACCCCCTGCTTTTTATCTTAAAAAACCCACCCCCACCCAATGTACATTGAATAGGGACGTCGTGAAGGATTCTAGTAATCCCTCAAAGAGAAACCAACGTCGTTAGAGGCTCTGTGATTTTATTGAAATTATACATTGAACATTGGTGACTCGGTATTTTGAACATTTTATTCGGGCCTTTGGCCATCGTTTGTAATAATACAGTGATGATTGTAGTTTATTTCTTATTTAAATAGTATAATGATCTAAACCATATTTTTCATAAATAAATATTGAAAATTGACTTAATCACTTAAAGTTGCCACCTTTTTTTCCAACTTCAACTGGTAAATTAATTTGTAATACATAGTGAAATTAAAGGGTTTTTCTTAAATAAAGTAATTAGTCTTTCACCCTCCCCCTTTTACTCCTTAACTCAGTGTGGGTTGACCCAACAGTGACCCAAACCTAGGTCGAGGCATTACAGCTTTGGATACCTCTCCATACTTTCAGCCAATCCACTTTTGTATTCAATTTCACCATAGATGTAATATATTCCCCCTATGAATCTGTCAATCTGTTTTTCACTATATCGAAATATGATCATTATTCAACTCTATATCACAAGTCTTTATTAGTCTATATTTTCTATTCTAAAGAAATATCTTTTTTTCCCACCAAGATCTCGTTTGTATGCTTTTATTAGTCTATATTTTCTATTCTAAAAAAATATCTTTTTTTCCCACTAAGAGCTCCTTTGTATGCTTTTTTCGAATTAAATCTTACCTTTTCTTTGAGCAACCTCGACATTTTTTCTCTCCAGTTTATCTAGTATTAATTTCAATGATTAAATTATCACTTCCCATCCCATTTTTCCCTTCCATTTGGAAAGATCACTTGAGGCCTTTTTTCCAACCACATTCTCGCATATTTTAGCATATTGTCACGTACCGGGCATTTTCTATAATTTTATAGCTTAAAGGCTCCATCCCTACACCATAATTCTCCAAAACTTTTTAAAATTATCTAGTATTGTCTAGCATTATGTAGTATATTATGGAGTACTGTAGGATTTTATAGAATTATCTAGAGTATACTTGTATTTTATAGAATAGTCTAGAATAATAAGGAATTTTATAGCTTTTGGAATGTTTCCATAAGGAGGTGGGAACATTCTGGAGGATTTATCAAGTCCGTTGTTGTATTTGATCTCCACTATTCATTTAGGAGGTGGGATGCCTATAAATAAGTGGGTTGGTCATTTGGCCAACCATTCAAGCCAAGAATTACAATCTACTCTCAAGCAATAAAAATACTTTTCTTTGCGTTCTACCAATTCGTGAAAAAAATGTGTTTTTCCCCCAATTTTTAGGATTTGTTTCTCCCTAATTATTTAGGGTTTTATCATATCTAACTGATGTTTTAATAGACTGATGTTTTTATTTGTATTAGATTGTATTATTTGGGTTGCTTATTAAACCATTGATGTTTAATAAAGAATATCATAGTCCATTGATGTTTAATTTGGGAGCAGATTTAGATTCATCAACATCAGCAGTTAAAAGTCTTTTGAATCACACATGAATTTTTTTAGGAATAATCCATTGATGTTTGTTAGGTTGATGTTACTAAAAATCATATATGGGTAACACAATTACCCCAACCCTTGCGAGTTGGGGTCTACATTCATATTTAGTAAATTGATGTTTTTTAGTAACTCAACACCCAATTGTTTTAGTAGACAACTAAACAAAAAATCATGAAATGTAGTAGACTGATATTTTAATGGTGTGGGTCGTTGACTTAATTTGATGATTGTCGATTGTTTAGGTGGTGGTTTCATTTGAATTGATGATCATCGATTGATTTGATGTTTTTTCATGCTTTTTCCTAATCTATAATGTCAAATTCCGGCAGTGGTGAAAAAAATGTTTTATGGTTTGATGGCAGGTAGTGGTTGGTGTCGGCTCTGAGTTCACGATAATTGTTTTATCGGCGGACTGATCAGAAGTCAAGTTATATCTTTTTTCCATCTATCTACTCTTTTCAAACTATTGTTTCCATCACTAAATAATTTTTTAGAAGATCATCCAAGTGTTATACAACTAACACCACTTTGCTTTCATACACCAACAATCAACAAAATTTTCATTTATGCATTATATTTGTCTTGTCAAATTACCTGTGTGAAACTCTATGTGCAATGTGTATGAATTTATTCGTGTAATCACTTATATAAAAATTTGATTTTACAATTATCTACTTTTCTAATTAGCATACAAATCTTACAATGAAAATTGAGTGTAAATTTATTCCGACGTAAAACATATCCTATAAAGTTCTTAATAACCGTTGGAAATGAATAGGATGAGAAAATAGTAGTGTTAGTATCATATATAGTAACAAAGTCTATCTTTCTTAAATATGTTATTTCTCTGTTTTCTAAACTAATCTTGTCTAAACATAATTGAAGCCACATTCATTTTTTTATGGCTCTATATTGTAATCGATAACCTTATATGTTGATTATGAAAATACACTTATTTATAACGTGTTAATTATAACATGTCGTTTGATTTTTTATGTGAACTAGATGGATAAGAGTTGGATGCACGAAACGAATAGATTTTGTGAAAAGTATGCCTTGGGTGTTAGATCATTCATTCGATTTGCGAAGGATCATATGGGACTCGATAGTTACATTAGGTGACCTTGTTGCACTTGTCTTAACATCGATATCAGAAATATTGATGAAGTAGAAGATCATTTGTTCTTAAAAGGCTTTTGTACCACCTATACGCAATGGACATATCATGGGGAATTTTCTAATGATATAGATCACGATGATGTCGATGGTTGGATTGATAATGAAAATGAAGAAGGGGTCGAGATGTGAGAAGTGTTGGAAGACATGCAAAAAAGATTTTTCTTTGATACTGGTCCACCTGAAGCGTTTGAAACTGGTAATACTCCAAAACAAGTTGGTATAGGGGATGAGACAAGTTTTAACAAATTATTGAAAGATGCAAAGCGTGAATTATATCCAGGTTGCACGAAATTCTCTGCACTGTCTTTTCTTGTGAGGTTACTCCACTTGAAAGTCATCAATCACTGGAGTAATAAATCACTTAAGATGTTGCTTGAACTATTGAAGGAAGCTTTCCCCGAAGGTGATACGCTTCCAAAGTTAGATTATGAGGCAAGAAGCATGTTGCGTGGCTTGGGATTAGGTTACGTGTTGATTCATGCATGCAAAAATGATTGTTGTTTGTTTTGGAAGGATCTTGAAAATAAACATGAATGTCCAATATGTGGGGAATCTAGATGGAAGGTCAATGATGACAAGGGTAAATGTATTCCTCACAAAATACTTCGTTACTTTCCACTAAAGTCAAGACTTCAAAGACTGTTTATGTCGAGAAAAATGGCTGGTGATATGCGATGGCATAAAGAAAAACGTGTCAAAGATAATGTATTGAGACATCCTGCATATTCTAGTGCATGGAAGGATTTTGATACGGAACATGAGTGGTTTTCTCAAGACCCTCGTAATGTAAGGCTTGGCCTAGCAAGTGATGGTTTTAATCCTTTTGGTAACATGCACAACTCATATAGTATGTGGCCAGTCGTACTTATGCCATATAACTTACCACCTTGGTTATGTATGAAAGAGTCATTTTTTATGATGGCATTACTTATTCCAGGACCTCTGGCACCAGGTAAGGATATGGATGTTTATTTATGACCATTAATTGATGAGTTGAACAAGTTATGGGAAGTTGGTGTAGAAACATATGATGCATCCACCAAAATGAATTTTCAGATGCATGCGGCAGTTCTGTGGACTATAAATGACTTTTCGGCATATGGTAATTTGTCTGGTTGGAGCACTAAGGGTTATATAGCTTGTCCAACGTGTAACAAAGATACTTCTTCGAAAATAATAAGAAGTAAGATATGTTATAAGGACCATCGTCGATATTTAGATTCCAACCATATATGGAGGAGTAGAAAATTTGATGGTAAGCAAGAGCTCCGATCAAAGCCTATGGACTTAAATGGGGATGATTTGTTGCGACAATTGAATCATGTCAGTGATTATATACTGGGGAAGCATTCGGGTGATAAAAAGAGGAAACGTACACCCGAAGAGCTAAACTGGACAAGAAAAAGCATTTTTTTTGAATTACCATATTGGAAAACATTAAAACTTCGACATAACCTTGATGTCATGCATATTGAAAAAAATATATGTGGGAGTGTGTTGGGAACTTTATTAAATACTGAGGGGAAAACAAAAGACACGTATAAGGCGAGGCAAGATTTGGAGGATATGAAGATAAGGAAGGAATTACATTTGAAGCGGAATGGGGATACATATATAATGTTGCCTGCTTGTTATACCCTTAGTAAGTTAGAGAAACAAGGTTTTTGTGAGTTCTTAAAATCCGTGAAGTTTTCAGATGCATATGGTTCGAATATCTCACGGTGTGTGAACGTTGGTGATGGTAAGGTATCAGGGTTGAAAAGCCACGATTGCCATGTTCTGTTACAACGATTATTGCCCATTGGGACTCGTGGATATTTGCCCAAGGATGTATACAGCGCAATAGTTGAGTTGGGGAATTTTTTCAAAGATTTGTGTTGTAAAACACTGGATGTAAAAGAACTGAAGAGATTGGAGAAAGACATTATCTTGATTTTGTGCAAACTCGAAATGATTTATCCACCAACTTTTTTTTATATAATGGTCCATTTAGATATTCATTTTCTAGGAGAAGCGATGCTTGGAGGACCGTTGCAATATAGGTGGATGTATCCCATTGAAAGGTATGTCAATATACTCATTATCACATTTTTAGGAGGTTAAATCAAAATGCTTATTTTTCACTTAAACCAATTTAACCCAAGTCTTAGAAATTTGCCTAAGTCATATTTTCAATATTACCAAATTAGGCCAAACCAATTTTAACAAATTAAACAACGACTTGAATTAAATTAACATATACCCAAATTTAAATTAACACCAAATTAAATAAGTAGTGATTTAAACCAATTTTATCTTTTTACCTAAACATGCGTTCTAGGTGATTTTGCAAAAGATAAAATAAACAATTAATCAAATACGTCGCGATGTACGAAGAAAAACCCACAACGGGAAAAACCTCGGACGACCCTAGCCTTAAATCCACTAAGTACGGAATTACAATTACAAGCAAGATGACTTACAACACTCGACTCGACTCCTTCAAGCCCCGATGCGTCTTCTTATAACTAACCCTGCTTAGCCGACAATTCCGGAACTCCTCCGGAACCTTGAAATCCACCAATGAGACTTTAGGAACACCGTCAACCACACATAGTGCCTTTCACCATGTGAGAATGCCGCAGCAAAACAAACTTTTTCTTCTTTGAGGGATTTAGAAGTAAACCCAAACTTTCTCTTCAATGCGGTAGAGATAAACCAGGTGCCAAACACTCCAAGCAATGATATATATATATATATATATATATATATATTGAAACTTGCAATAAACAATGTGGGTGAAAACAAGAGTGTTTAACGATTTTTTTTTCTTGAAAAATAGACAGTCAAAACATGAACTTTTTCTAGGAAAAATTGAACTCTCAAAGCTCTCTCTAGGAGATGGAATAATATGAAAAGGTTAAGTTCAAACAGTTAGTTCCCACACATATTAAGTTATGTCAAAAGATAGTGGGGAAAAGAAGTGGGAAACATGGAAAAACTGCTCAAAACTCCCAAATAAACTGTTCTTGCCAAATCTCGTTCGAACGAGATTTTCGTTTGAATGAAGTCTCGTTCGAACGACACTTCTAACGATGTTCCAGTGTATAAAATATGAAGTCATTAGCAAACTCGTTGGAATTCTCGTTCGAACATAATTCTCGTTCGAACGATTATTCGAACGGTATTCCAGTGGCCAATCAGGGAACTCGTTGGCAACACCTCGTTCGAACGATATTCGCGTTCGAACGATATTCTCATTCGAACGAAAAACTTGTTCGTTTGAACGAGAATATCGAACGAACTTCCAGAAAGTATAAAAATTTAGTTTTAGCCCAGAAACTTTATTTTAAAGTTTTAATAAAACTTTCTTAAATTAAACAATAGTTTAAAACAAAGTACACTCATATTCCAAGCTCCTATATATATATATATTAAAATGCATTCATACCTTAGGAGCAATAGAACCATGTTGATGACGTAGAAACGAGTCACAATACACACGACATTTGATGAAGCTTTAATATCTTGGCCGCTACGTCTTAAACTACCCCGTCACAGGCTTGAATGAATACAATTAAAAACTATCCTATGACATAAACGTTTTTGTCCGGAATTGAGCCAAAACTACATTAAGACTCAATAGGAGAATTGTGTCCTTATAAATCCCCCCCTTTGGCTATTTCGGGAAAAAAACCAACAAAAATCCTAAAGGTCCGTCAAGATCTACTAGACATAAAACATCCCTCCCAATACTTGACTCAAGACCCAAGGATCAATAGCTTTGCCGATGATGGTTGGCACTTAGAAGAATTCCTGTACACTTAAGCAAACTATCAAACGTATAGGGAATATCAAAATATGAACATCAATTAAAATAAGTATCCCCCGAGATTAATTATCCCCTTTATCAAACAAATGACCTACTTAGAAAGACGTCTCCCCCTAAGATAAATCTCCCTAAGCTAAGATGTATAATAGGTTTAGATACCATTTCTCCCCTATCATTCTCCCCCTTTTTGTTCAGGAATAGACAAAGGATAAAAGAACTAATAAACAAGATAATGCATAAGGTGTTAAGAACATGAAAGCATATGGGCAACAAGAGCATAATTAATCCAAACAAAGAATAAAGGATACCAAATCAGATGCAAGAAAATGATACCACTATGATACATGAGAAATTAAGCATGTGATATCAATAAAAAGTGCAATAAGATAGATACCGAGGAGGAAGTTGAAGCATAGATGGACTAGAACGCAAGGCAAAGACAAATAAAATACCTCGTATATGAGTACAAAATAAATATGATTAGCGCACACTTACATATACTAGGTATAAACACCACACATGACACAAAATACAATAAGATCTTCACACTTGTATGGCAAAAAAGTGTCATATGGAAACGAAAGTGTAGGGGTGTGAACTAATAACAATTAAATTTAGACCCAAACACTTAAAACATGTCCACGGAGTTCTCAATTGATTTCAAACTTCATCATATTTGAATATAACCTCATGTGATAATATAGATTGAACTCAATGAAAAAATATACACAATGTATACAAGCCTAGACTTTTGATGATTCTACAAACCAATAGTATCATGACATTGAAAGTATAACTAGGATAAACGGACATTGTGCAAACCGTTGATATACCATCCAAACTCCCTCAATAAGCATATATTATTTTTGAATGATAATATCAATTAAATATAGGCCTTGACAAATATTTTCTTTTAATGCCACATTTTATTTTTAGGCCTTTGGACCACGTATTTCTTTTAGGTCCAAACAAACGGTGGCTTACTATTTGCAAAGAATAATAAATCCTTCCGGAGCCCTTTCCCGTGCACATTTATATATAGTTTTTTTCATATCTTACAAATCTCACGTGCAACAAATTTTGACATGCACTAGTCCTCCTAGGTCACAAATATGTAGATGACAAGATTGGTAGGAAAACACCTCACAAAGCTCAAATATAACATGTGACGATTAAATTTCAAAAAAGCTCGTGCATGTGTGAATAGAGGCATATAAAAATAGAATCCATTTAAGAAACATAAAATCCAACTACTCCATGTAAGCATGGTAAAGAACATAATAATGATTGACAATCTAAACCAAAAGTTCTAGCCACATGGGAGCGAAAAATATGGGATTCTAACACAAATTTATGCCACATAAAGCGTGTCAAACTAAAATACGCACAATAAAAATCTTTTTGAGTTTTTGAAATTTTTAACCAAAAATAAAAAAATTTACTCAAAAGACAAACAAAAATCATTTGTATTTTTCATTAATCTTGAATTACTAAGAAGGTAAAACACAAATGATGAACACAAATCTTTTTGTATTTTTCATTTAAAGCAAACTATAATGAAATAAATATAATACAAAAGATAAACAAAAATCATAATTCTAGCATGTGATTAAGCATGGAGCATAGACTAGAAAATGATTAAACAAGCATACAGTAAGCATGATAATATAGCATGAAGTACAAAAGCTAAAGTATGCAAACAAAACTAACACATTCAACCTTTAGATTTTTCAAGAGAGGAAGCATGTGAAAGTAAATGAGAATCAAAAACCCTATCTTGTAAAGCTACCAAGTCGGAACTCCTAATCCAAACTAATGACGAATGATAATCTCGGGGTGTAGGAATCTTGGCTACCTTGGTTGCCTTACATTGGGATTTTCTAGGACCTCGTTTAAGATCAAAATAAAATTTCCTAAGATGACCTTTTCGACCACAATGTGAACATTTAAAGTCACGGTGAAAAGATTTACCTAAGGAGTGATCTCTAAAGGCTTTCCTAGGCGATTCTCCTAAAACATTGGTTTTGGCTTTATGAGTTGATTCATTACAAGTATAGAAGCCTAAACCACAAGTGTCATTTTTAATTTGGACCGTTCCTAAAATTTTATCTAATTTCTCCAAACGACACTCCAAATCAAATTTGACTTTACTAGAGTTTTTTAATTTATTTTCTAATTCTAAAATTCTAGACTCTAATAAAACATTTCTCTCTTCAAACTCGAGAAGCTCCTTTTTCAAGGATTCCATTAAACCTCTAAGGCTATCTCTCTCGCCTTCAATATAATCAAGCTTCTCTCAAAGAGTTCTCTCACGTGTCCTAAGGTCTTCAACCAACACACTATCATCAATGACCTTGACACGTTCTTTTAAGCAAGCTTCCAACTTCAAAGTAGCTCTTTATAGTTTAATAGATTCTTTATATAATTCTTGAAAAGCAATTTGAAGTTCACTCACATCAACCTCTTTATTTTCATTCTCTCTCTCTTCTTCACTCTCACTACCATAAAAAATAAGAGAACCATAAACTTTGACCTTGTAAGTGTCATGTGTTTGAATATCTTTATGGGAAGATTCATTATCGGTGCTCACATGACTAGCCATAAAACCTAGAAAGTTGGGCTTAGTGGGGGAATCGGGTCCCTCTTCCTTATCACTATCACTAAGGGTCGCATTATATGAAATGGGTTGCTTACCCTCTCTCCTTAGTTTAGTGGGGCACTTAAAAGACCTATGGCCATACCCTTCACAACCAAAATACCTATTTGACTCATCCCTATTTAAATTTTTTTTAAGGGTTTTAGGAATCCTTTTGGTATTGTCATGCTTAGGAGTTTCAAATTTTTTAAAATCATTTTTAAATTTACCTTTATTAAATTTAATAAATTTTTGAAACTTCCTAGCAAACATAGACATGTCATCCGAGTCACTATCACTTTCACTCTCTATTACTTGTTTTTCCTCTTTTCGGTCTTTTAAAGCAACGCCCTTTTCTATTTTATTTTCAGTTTTAGAGGGAAACATATCCAGTTCATAGGTTTGTAAATCACCTACGAGCTCTTCTAATTTCGTACAGGCTAAAGTTGGTAAAGAATTTAAAACGGTCACTTTTGGAATAAATATATTGGGAAGGGACCTTAAAAGTTTATTTACAACTTGATTGTCAGGTATTTTCTCTCCCAAATTAAAAGATGTATTAACAATATCGGAAAGTCTAGCATAAAATTCATCAAAATTTTCTTTTTCATTCATTTTGATGATTTCAAATTGAGTGGTGAGGTTTTGGAGTTTCGAAGCTTTAACGACACTAGTACCTTCATGAGTGAGTTGTAAAATATCCCAAGCTTCTTTAGCGGTGTCACACGTTATAATAAGTCGGAATTCATCTGGTGTGACTGCGCTAAACAAGGCATTTAAACCACGGGAATTAAAGTTTGCCAGTTTAAACTCATTCTCACTCCATTTATCGGCGGGTTTGGGAACACATTCATTATCTACTAAATGTGTTGGTGGGGTCCACCCTTTAACAACAGACAACCAAACCCTCTCGTTGATAGATTACAGTGTCGATTTCATGCACGCTTTCCAATACGCGTAGTTAGAACCATCGAAAAAAGGAAATTTTGAAAACGGGGAAAATTCCATTTTTAGAAAAAATATTTAAAGGATATTAAACGCAATAATTTAGGGATCCTTCTTCGATACCACTTGTTGGAACACGAGGCCCCCAATTTTAAAAGTCTTAACCAAAAAGCTAATTTTCAAATTCCTTTTAAATAGATATGCGAAAGCGAGATGGTTCAATTAAACACACACAAACACCAAATTAAAATTAAACTAAGTGAAATTAAAGTTAAACAATTAATATATTTCTCACTTAAACCAATTTAACCCAAGTCCTAAAAATTTGCCTAAGTCATAATTTCAATATTACCAAATTAGGCCAAACCAATTTTACCAAATTAAATGACGACTTGAATTAAATTAACATATACCCAAATTTAAATTAGCACCAAATTAAATAAGCAGTGATTTAAACCTATTTTATCTTTTTACCTAAGCATGCGTTCTAGGTGATTTTGTAAAAGATAAAATAAATAATTAATCCACTACGCCACGATGTACGAGGAAAAACCAACGATGGGAAAAAACCTCGGACGGCCCTAGCCTTAAGTTCACTAAGTACGGAATTACAATTACAAGCAAGACGACTTATAACACTCGACTCGATTCCTTCAATCCCCGACGTGTCTTCTTGTAACTACCTCTACTTAACCGACAATCCCGAAACTCCACCGGAACCGTGGAATCCACCAATGAGACTTTAGAAACACCTTCAACCACACATGGTGCCTTTCATCTTATGAGAATGCCGCATCAAAACAAACTTCATCTTCTTTGAGGGATTTAGAAGTAAACCCAAACTTTCTCTTCAATGTGGTAGAGATAAACCAGGTGACAAACACTCCAAGTAATGGTATATATATATATATATATTGAAACTTGGAATAAACAATATGAGTGAAAACAATAGTGTTTAATGAATTTTTTCTTGAAAAATAGACACTCAAAACATGAACTTTTGTTTGGAAAAAATGAACTCTCAAAGCTCTCTCTAGGAGATGGAATAAAATGAAAAAGTTAAGCTTAAACAGTTGGTTCCCGCACATATTAAGTTCTGTCAAAAGATAGTGGGGAAAAGAAGTGGGAAACATGGAAAAACTGCTCAAAAATGCCAAATAAACTGTTCCCGCCAAATCTCGTTCGAACGACACTTCTAACGATGTTCCAGTGTATAAAATATGAAGTCGTTAGTAAACTCGTTGGAATTCTCGTTCGAACATCATTCTCGTTCGAACGACAATTCGAACGATATTCCAGTGGCCAATCAGGGAACTCGTTGGCAAGACCTCGTTCAAACGATATTCTAGTTCGAACAAAATTTAGTTTTAGCCCAGAAATTTTATTTTAATGTTTTAATGAAACTTTCTGAAATTAAACAACAGTTTAAAACAAAGTACACCCATATAAATATTGTTCCAAGCTCCTATACATATATATATATTAAAATGCATTCATACCTTAGGAACAATGGAACCATGTTGGTGACGTAGAAACGAGGCACAATACACACGCCATTTGATGAAGCTTTAATATCTTGGCTGCTATGTCTTCAACTACCTCGTCATAGGCTTGAATGGATACAATTAATAACTATCCTATGACATAAACATTTTTGTCCGGAATTGAGCCAAAACTACATTAAGACTCAATCGGATACATGTGTCCTTACAGCGTGTGAGTCGTGTCGGGACTAAATTAGTATAATAGAGAGTAAAATATTTATACATCATCCAAATGGTCTTTTGAAGTGCGCCAATGTGCCTGGAAGTCTCGAAATAGTCAAAAAAGTCAACCCATGGGTTTAGTTTGGATTTTGGGATAGTTTTAGGCCAAAACGACACCCCGGAGGGGTATCTTTGTCTTTTGAAAAATTTAGGCAAATTAATAGACGAAAATTAAAAGAATTATATCTGCATTTATGTGGGAGAATTTAGGTTTTATCTGCAGAAAAAAAAAGATAGAGTCCAAGAGAAAGAAGGAGAAGAGATTCTTAAGAGCTCCAAGACCAACCCCACCCATCTTTCACCAAGAATACCATCAACGTTAGATCGGGAGAGAGGAACGCATCTATACCACTTTCATTGAACGATTCAGACCTTCCCAACAAGGCAAGTGGTTATCTTACTTTAATTGGTGCAGATATTATACATGTTAGAGTAGAGTTGATGATATACACATGATATGATGAAATTTGGGTTGAAATTTAATTGTTAATCAAGCTTTTGGGTAGAAAATTGAATGTTGATGAACTACCATATGTAGAGGCTATGAATATGGGTTGATACATGAAGAAAAATGAATTTAATTTAGGATTTTGGGTGGAAAAAATTATTGATGATGTGAAACTAGGGCTTTTGACATTTGATTAAATTCCCCCACCCATATATGAGATTTACTGAGGTTTGATGGTTAAAAGATGTTAGGGATCATCTATATGTATGTAAAATGGCTTTAGGACTATTAATTCTGAGTTGGGTAGAGTTTGATGTGAATTGGGTGAACAAAAATGGGCAAAAATGCAGGTTTCCTATGGTAGAGGATGAACTGGGCAAAGGTCGTTCGAACGACCTGGGGAACTGGAAATTCATTTGAACGAGAATCCAATGAAAAATCCAATGAGAATTCAAAACTTAGTTTGTTCGAACGAGATACTGGGCACTTTGAACGAGATTTCAGGTTTATAGAAATTTATGGGGCGAGCTGGAATTTGGTGAAAATAATTCGAGAATAATGAATGACTTAAGGTTAGGTAGGGCAACCACATTTCTTGGGCTATTAACATGGATTATAGAAGTATATAAGGATAATAGGGATTCCTTAGTGATACCCATTATAAGTAGTGCGGTACAATAGACAGAATAGTCATAATTGGGAACATCGTGAACAATATAAAGAATGACAATTCGTACAAATCTGGAATATATAGGTGGTGTGATCATATTATTTTTTTTGTTTAAAGGGAACGGAACCCTAAAATTTATTAAAACATGGGAAACAACCTCTGCAACATGGCTTTAAAAATAACTGAATAAACTTAGAAAGATAAAGCAATAAATTTAGGGCTTTATCATAGCCCCATTACTAGTCTATGTAAGAAATACGAACATAGTGGCATCCCATCACATCCATTTTACAAGCTCCACTGACTACCCTAGGAAGATCCTAGAAATTTGTGTAAATTTTACCTATAGGAAGATCAATACCAACACTGTCCGATTTATTAGCAACCATATTAGACTCTCTATAACAATGTTTTAGAGAGTAGTCAAGCTGAGTGAGCATCAGTTTGAACCTTATAAATCTTGAATTTCAAACACAACTGAATTCCCATTTTTAAACCAAGAATCTCCATCTCTAAGTTAGTGGCAAACTGACCAGGATAAGCAAAAGCAAACCTTACTTGACCTTTATCATTTCTTAAGATTCCTCCATAACCACTATCACCCAGATTTCCTTTCGAAGCACCATCAACATTAAGCTTGAAGGATTGAAACGGAGGGGACATCCATTTGATTAAAGAGTGTACTCTCGAAATCTTTTAAAAAGATAAATGGAACATCTCTTTAATGTTGAAATCCTTTACCGAACATTCATTTGAGAAAGAAAAACTTATGCACATATTTGATATCATAAAAATTGAATTTGAAATGACTTTTTGATGACTGAATTTGATTCCCTCAAACAACTTACTATTTCTGGCCTTCCAAACCTCCCAGCACACCACTATAGTGATTGACTTACAAAGGAATTTATGATAGTCACTGCGACCAGATTTGAACCACCAGCTCATAAGATTTGCTGACATACTATTCTTATCCAATTTAATGCCCATAATATTCGGAAAAAGTCCCATACCTGATTAACCTCGGAGCACTCGAGGAATAAATGATTGGAAGATTTAGTGCTAATCAAATAGGACTGATATCTCGATGCCATCGTAATTCCTAATTTTTAGATTTTGTCATCAAGTGGATGGGAATTCCTGAGAATTTTCCACATATTGATAGACAATTTCTTAGGAATATGAGGATCCCAAATTCTATCAGCTACTAAAGACTTAGAGTAATTACTCTTAATAACCTTACAAGCTAAAGAAAATGTGAATTCACGAGATATTGAAGCTTTCCAAATCCACTTGCCACCCAAGCATTCCATGTTCTCTAGAGCCACTTCTTTAATCTTCCTCATATGATGCCAAGATAGAGATCCCCCTTCTTGAAAATGAGACCAAGACTTGTACTTGGCCCTCATATACTCATTCCATATGGAATTCTATGCGTAGAATTTCCAAACCAACCTGATACATGAAGCCTTAGCCAAAAAATTAAAGTTAGTGAAACCTAAACCACCTGCTTGTTTAGGCTTAATTATATGGGTTGTGTGTACCTATTGTATGAATCCTTATGTGTAGGACATACCTACCATACTTTCTATCATGTGAGGTCTTAGGAAGGGGACAATCTTATCTTTCTGAGCCTTCAAGGGGATTTTAGATTGCTACCTTGGGACATAGGTTTAGGAATGACTTATCTGTGGGTTGATAAGTTTGCGGTCACGTAGGTGCGAAGGTATGTGTGTACCCCATGGGGCTAAGAACTATGTCCGCCTCCATTGTGTGCGATATGTGTTGATATGATTCTAGAGTGATTTGGAATTTGTAGTCCTTATGTGCCTGATGTACCGGGTATGATAGTAGAGCATGTGTGCATCTCCGGTTTAGCCATTTGGGATGTCGTATTGGTGTGTATATATATATATATATATATATAAGTATGATTGTAATATATATGTATATACAATTGAAATTATTCTACTGTGTTGCTTAGTAGATGATAAAGGTTATGACATTTAATATTAATAAAAAATGTGGGAACTTGAATGATTAATGAATGATTTAAATTGACGTTATAATCGTAAGAATGTATTATTCGGGTGTTATAATTAGGTATAATGACTTAGGCAATTCAGTAAAGGGTTAAACTAGATAAGTGGAATAGCATGACTAGGATGGGTTAGGAGTCTACGCTAGGCATGCACATTAGTTGAGAGGTGAGAATCTCAAGTGAGGGCACGAGGTACTAACATGGATATAATATTTACTATTCAATGCATTTTATACACTTATTATTTTTAAACCATTTTCAACTCGGGTTGTGACCCGTTTATTGCAAATCTCTTTTCTTTTGTCAAATCATTTTAGGTGCCCAGCCAGAGGGACACCAATGATATGAATTCCACTCATTTGACGAGTTGTAGCTACTGTGGAAGTTACATGACTTAGTAGTAGATGCCTCTATGATTATCATTCCGCCATTTTGAGTTAGCTATTTCAGTTAGGGCATGTCGCCTCCTTCTTACGTATTCAGATAGTTAGAGATTGTGATATATTTATGTACTTCTTTCAGTTGGTTTATTTTTGTTGGATTATTGTATTTGGGATTTAGGCTGGATGTGTTTGCTCTAGTCCCATTTACCACCTTACTCATTTTATTCCATATGAGATTCTTTTGAATGGTGTATGATTAGTAATTGGTTAATTTGATTTTTATGTTAATTAAAAGATAAAATTTTGACATCAACCTTTTTAAATATTAGGTGGTTAGTTTTAATAATAAAGTTTTTGACGGTGATGCATATTCTGAACCAACCGGATATTCTAAATTAATTTAATAAATGACTAATCACCCGATATTTAATTAGGTGGGGTTTCAGACGTGGTATCAGAGCATCAGGTTTTAGAGTCTTTTAGGATCTATGCGGCTTATTACGTTTCAGCTTAGCGTTCTTTGATATAGAGCCTTACTATATGATTATTGTATTCCTCTACATATGCGATTTACATTCTCCTACGATTAAGTATGGTTGATGAAATTCATATGTGAGTTTGATTGGTCTTCGTACACTGAGTAACATGGTATGACCAACGAGGGTTGTTAGAAGGACTACAGGAAAAGAGACACAATAGAACTATGGAGTATTCGGGGAACGGTGATTGCGATAGGAGTCATCAAAATTATTGTCCAGGAGGATGATAAAAGGGACAAGCACCCGAGAGAAATGAATTCCAAAACACTGTTGTGGATAACAATAGTGCAAATTCAGACTGACCCAACGTAGTCGACAAAGGAGAGAGTCGGGGGAACTCTTTCAAATAATCACCTATAGGATTTGAAGAAAAGATTAAGTGTGATGGGCCAATGGAAGAAGATAATCTTAAGGCAATATTGTAGGATGGAGTGCAGTGGCACTCAGAAATTAATTTCGGACAAAATTTTTACCTTATAGGAGCTGCATAGAGCGATGATAGCCAGTCGCCACATATAAAGTAGTAAATATGGAGTTAAATGACAGAGTGGGTGAAGTTTGATCGTAAGATCTTCCATCTATCATTCAGACAGATATGCGAATGGGAGTACGAACTTATCACAAGTAGGTGAGGTAGACACATTTTTCAATGGTTCAATGAAGCTTGAAGATCATGACAAAGCGCATCATAGTACAACACCATGAATAATGAAATGAGAGTTTACTAGTTTAATCTTTTGTCTTTCAATATTAGAAGTAATGAAAAAGTACTTTTCATTGTTTATTAATAAGGTAACCTTGTATTTTGGTGCCCATAAAACTAAGAAATTTACTCGAGGAATTACTTTCAAATAACTGATCACACACACACACACACACACACACACACACACACATATATATATATATAGAGAGAGAGACACTAGGGTATGCCCGTGCCTGAAGGCACGCTGATAATTTTAAAAAGCATAAAGTCTTGCCTTGGTGCGACAGAAAGTGCCCTTGCCGAATCTACGACTGATCTCGGGATCGAAAACGTTAATAAAGCAATCTCATAAATTACATCATTTTCGACAGGGTACACTCTTGATTGAACAATACATCATTTTGTTGGCATCAGATAAACAATTTTTGAAGTAATCTATTGTACGAACCTATCAGTTTAAAAAAAATGTAATTTATTTTCCATGCATACATACACCATGTTTATGTACGTAGACCGTAGTACGAACCTATCATGTCAAAAAGTTCGTTTACAACACATAAGTGTAAAAAAAGGGAAATTTTCATATGTTAATATAACTATTCATCGTGTTTAATCCATCATTCGTTTACAACATATTAACTATTATATAACACAAATTAAAAATATTGGACAAAGTTATTTATACAACGATTCATTCTATTTAAGAAATAAAAAATATTCATAACAATACTGATAATTCATTTTGGAGCTTATATAAATAACATACTATCTGTAAAAACAATCTAATTTCTGTCCTAAAATTTTTTTACAACACTATTTAAAGAGTTTTGAATTTTTTTACAACACTATCTAAGGCAGATCTTGGGAGGGGGTAGCCAGATATTTCACTATATTTTTGAGCCACACAAACAAACACAAAAGACGAAATATGTTGGCCACGCACGTTTTTTACTGCCTTAGTGCAGTTCTTGTGCCTTATTTATATCAGATTTTTTTTAAAATCCTCTCGAGCCGCGCATCGTCCTTTATAACAATCTCAAGATCAAAATAACCCTGAAATCGTGAAGCAATTTTATTGTCAGTTTATATTGACACAGATTTCATTTTCACCATGAGTATTATGCAAAATATTCAAAAAGAAAATTAAAACCACTAATTAAAAAATCATAAGCATGTAAATAAAAGTTATAATTTTTTATTTTTTAGAAAGAATAATTTATCTAGAATAGAAAAAATTGCATAGAAAAAATTGCATAGAAAAAAATGAGTATTGGATACAGGTAATATTTAGAGGATACTGACGTGTTTTTGAAAAAAAAATACCAATTAGAGGAACCTCTTAATTCAAAGATGAACTGATGCTAGGAGTTGTGTTTAATAACACCAGAATGTGAAATGGAACCGTTGATACAGTTAGAATATAAAAATTTTGAATAAGATGAAATGGAGTCCAAATCAGGAAGATAAACTTAGCTCTCAGTTGTGGATTACAGATCAACATATTAATTATAGCAGGGGAAAATGGGTTTCTTCTCAGATTTGTGTACTTCAAGATGAACGCAGACTATTTGGATATCATTTGCCTGCTCAGAGACAAAAAAAATAGTTAGTCCTGAAAATCATTATCTAAGACGAATGAGTGAGATACGGGTCTTATACACTTCGTCACCAAAACTAAGATCTGAAAAACTCAAAAACAAATATATATTCATCATAAATGGTAATGAAAACTTAAATAAGAAAAAAACTTTAATGATTCACATGAAACTAAAAAAAATACAAGAAGCGATTATAGTAGAAAAGAATGAAAAGATTTATGAAAAAAATTTGTAAAAAACAAACACTGGCTTGGGCCCTTTTCATTATTTCAGGTTGAGCAAGAAACCCCATATAAAGTGAGAT
This sequence comes from Sambucus nigra, assembly GCA_949130495.1. Taxonomy (NCBI): domain Eukaryota; kingdom Viridiplantae; phylum Streptophyta; class Magnoliopsida; order Dipsacales; family Adoxaceae; genus Sambucus; species Sambucus nigra. The sequence goes on along the minus strand of OX422208.1, from coordinate 28,593,709 downwards.
TGAGCAAGAAAATGCAAACCAATTTTAGAACGGAGCAAACGCTTTACTAACAAATATGAAGAATAAAACAAACATAACAATAACAGAGGACCAAAAGATCAAATACATAAGTAATTTCTATGAGAGAAGAAACTAATTGGAAGTATTGGGGCAAAACCCTTTTGGTCATTTCCATTGTCATGTTCTTTGTACTCGTTTTGCTCAAAACCTGAAATTAGTGAACAAAACTAAAATTAGTGAACAAAACTAAGTTTTTGTACGAACTGTCTTTAACAACAAAACATATTACCTCAAATGCACAAAATCAGTTTAAATTTAGATTGAACAAAATCATGTTGAGGGTATTGAAGTATAATCATGTCACGGGTCTTTAGTGAAACAAAATGAACAGATCTTTACATCCCAAAACATAAACAAACTGACAAATGAACATACGTATAAACAAATCTGAAACATAAACAGATCTGTACAATGGAGGAAATGAGGAGCTCGGAGGGGTTGTGCGGCAGTGAGGTAGTGCGGAGTAGAGGCGGTTGGTGGTTAGGGAGGCAACGCAGAGTAGATCCAACTTCTTATTGGTGGTTAGGGCGACAGTGAGGAGGGGTAGGGGTTGGGCGCCTTTGACATAAGCCCTGATCCAAAATAAAAAAAGGAAAGACGATTGATTTGAGAAGTTACCAAAGATCAGTAAGTGAGCGTTTATACCTAGGCATTTTTTCAATAGTATATACCTGAGATTCAAACATGAGATGCTGGTGGTGTTTGGTTTTTCCCCCAAAACGCCTAGCTATGATTTCGTGTTGATTTCCCCCCCAAAACGATTGATTTAAAACAGCGCATATGATTTAGTGTTGAAAAAATGCATGGGTTTGATACAAAAAGATAGCAGTTGGTGTGGGATTTCAGCTATGGAAGTGCTGGTGGTGTTTGGTTTTAACCGCTAGTGGGGTTAGATGCCTCAAGAACTCCCAAACTCGGACACCCCATGTCCCTCTATACTTGGTAACTATGAGACTGAAAGCCAACATGTTAGTTCGACATAAAAAATAAGTTCGTATTATTGAGGTGGGGCTGGAGAGTGATTAAATCACAGGCGGCGAGTGGGGTTGGAGGATTTGGAATGGGTGGTTGAGTTTTTTGCATGGGAGAGAAGAAGATATGGGGATTGAGGTAACCGAGGTGGGGCCGAAATAAGGTAGGCAGCGTGTGTTTGGGGAGATATGATTAAGATTTCTATTATAGTCTTCTTTTTTGAATTTTGAAAAAAAGGGGGAAAGAGGGGGAATTCAAAATTTCAAGGGTAAAATAGGGAGGATGGAAAAAATTCATTAAGATGACATCATATTTTGATCTTATGACATACATAAGTTTTCTACTTTATTATTATTATTATTATTATTATTATTATTATTATATATATATATATATATATATATATATATATATAAGGGTACGAAATAACATCACATAGGCTCTTCTGAAGCCTTATGTTCAACAATGATTAAACCACTTACTATATTACATATCAAGTCTAAAAACCATCGGGTTTTTCAGAATGATGTGAGTTGTTCATTGTTTAAGAACTTTAGATTTTTTGTTTAATGTCACATGTATATGAACCTTTGCATTCATATAAATTGTAAAATTAAAACTCAGGACTTTAAATCATATATTAAAATAATATACAAAGTGCCTGGTGCGAATTATGTATAAAATTTTAAGTTTTTTTATCATTTGTATTTTAGAACCTTTGGTTCTATACAAATAGGTAAACTTCAGTTCAATATTATTAATGTCGAATGACATTAATTTATCTACCCTATTGTATCGAAACTTCAGGTTTGATTAGGAGGTAAAAATGTTAGATAATCTTCCAATCAATTATTTAATATTTTTAATGACTCCGACCAATAATAATCCAACCTCTTTACTAAAAAAATGAGGGACTTAATTTTTCGTATTCTCTCTAATGTATAGTAAATGATTGGAATGTGAAAAGTAGTTAAAATTAAATACCATTAAAAATATAATTTGATACTCAAAAGAAGCAAAAGGTCATAAGACAAAAGTTTAATAATGAAACCATTAATGGGAAAGTTAAGGGACCGTTAAGTAACATAAGTGTATTTAAAATGTTATTGCCAAGAAGTTGAAAAGATTTTCTCTAATATCCAATTTATTTTGAAACTAATCCAAAAAAAATCAGATATTTGGAGCTTTAAGTACAAATTACAAATAATTATGCGAGAACTTTAAAAATTCATACCCCATGAATAATGAAAACTTCAATTTTTAATTTATGGCATATTATTATTGGAGCTTTAGGTCCATATATTTTAAATAAAATGGGAGCTTCAGGTCTCATATTTTATATTCCAATTATAAATAGCATTATGTGAACTTCTGGTCATAATAATGATAATTTATCTTCATATCATAAATATAATCGGGGGACTCTTGGTCTACACCCTGTCAATTAGACAATCAAAATATCAGGTTTTATTATGATACATTTTCTTTGACACTTTAACCACAAATAATTTATGTGTTCCACGTCCCAAAATGTAAACGGAGAAAACTTAATTTCCATATTCGAATAATTATTGGAAAAATCCATGTGTCAAGTATAAATAATTAGGGCAACTTCATATCATAACTTTAAATGTTTAGGGACTTTAAATTCCCTTCCAAATTATATTCAAACTTCAAGTTTGATAAGAGGTAAAATTATATGGAACTTCTGGTCAAAAGTATAAATAATCATTATGGAACATTTAATATCCTTACCCTTATTATATAAATAATTAAAACTTCATGTTTGATTATAAAATGATTGGTGATTCGGGCCCAAATTATAAATAATTATTATGGGACTTTTAGTATCCTTTGTCCCTATTATAGCAAAAAAAATAAAAAATTCATGTTTGATTTTTGGGGATATTTCAATGTCATGTCCACAAATTTGAACAATAACCGAGAACTTTTATTCCTAATATAAAATGATTTGAGTACTTCTAGTCCCCAAGGGAAAAATTTACATGGGATCTTTTGGTTCGAAACGAAAATTTTTACATGAAAACCTCAACTCCTAAATTAAAATAACTATTTGAAAACTTCATGTCCCAAAATGTAGATAACCATTAGAAACTTCAACTCCCCAAGATAGCAATTGATAGTTTAAGACCCTAAATTTTAAATAATATTGGGAACTTTGAGTCCCAAATTTGAATAATAATTTGGAATTTCGGGTCATAATAAAAAAAATTGGAAACATTTGGTTTCATAATTTAAATAGCAATTCAGGACTCAAGTTCCTTATTTTAATAGATTTGGGAAATTCTAACCACAAATTAAAATCATTATATGAGAACTTCAAGTTTCAAATTTAAATAGCTATATGGTAACTTCGAGTCCCATCACTGAATAATAATTAGAAGAATAAAGAATGGTAATACCTTTTTGAATTGTGAAACTTACCATGATAGTTAAAATATCAAAATTTGGATGACAATTTTCTAAACCACCATTTTGAAACTGGAAACGAAGGAAAGCATACAGCTATCCACATTCCTAAAATCTTAGCTGAAGTAGATCTGATCTAAGATGGAAAACGTTGGTGGAATAAAGCTAGTATGGTTGGTGAGTTATTTCAATCGGCGATGAAATATATTAGAACACTCATGTCGATAATGTGTTATAAAACAAATGGAACGGAGACACAATTTAAAGGGTGAGAGTTTCTTCATTTAATTGATAATCTCAAGATACCTTTTATTAATTGTAAAATACAAGTGGACATTTGCTAAATTAATATTTCATAACAATCACGTGATGGATAGCCATAGATATATTTCCATAGTGCTCAACTTCACTAATAAACAATTGTTCGAATTTCACTTACATATTAGGGGGAAGATTGAGGGGCTCATACAGAGTAGTTATTTTATTATTAATTTTCCCCCCTGCAATCCTATATTCATCACAAGTGTTGTAAACAAAATGATATATCTTACTTAACCTCAAAGAAATGTCCTTTATATCTTTAGGAATCAAGCTCCCTTCTCTTCGAATCACCCTTTGTAAAACTTCTCTCCTATTACTTTCAATCATCTCCCTGATCTTTGTCATAGCCTCTTCTTTAGTAATGGCACCATTACTATGATTCATAAGTAACAAACAACTATTCATTTTCCTTTCCCCCGTTTCTCTCTACAAAATGACAACAGAGCTAATAAGACTAATGATCACAAGTTATACATATCTCAAATTATAATTTTGTTTATAATTTTGTTTGTCCCTTCCAATTTATTTTAATTCATTTCGAGATCCAAATATAATAAAGTCTCATAACTTGAATTGAATGAAATAAATAGATAAACCTCAATCTTGTACCATGTGTTTTGTTTGGAACTCGAAAAGTATATTTTTTGTATGTGAAACACAATTTTAAATATATAGCATATTCATTACTTCTTCCTAGTGATGTTTTATGTATTTCTGAGTTCGACACACATTGAAAAACAAATATTGAAACACATTTATACACGACGTGTTCCCCGTTTCCATCTAATCACTTGTTGCTTCTTGAAAAATTAAACAACTAAATACATTTACCTCAAAGAACCCTCGATAATCATTAAAAAGTCGTCCAATTGTTCCGACATGCTTGTATAGAGTCGTATATTCTTCACTTTTTACAACATCCTGCGAAAGTTTTGCTCCAACAAAATAATTATTAATGAAAAAAATTCCAGCGCCAATAGAAGAACAACCATTTATGATGTACTCATCCATGGTGGGTGTTACATTGTCTGTCCACCAATTCACCTCTCTCAAGCTGCACTTGATATAATCAAGCCACTGCATAGGAATTGTTTGTGTTAAAATCCAATTAAATCTATCAATCGAGACATAAAAAGGAAAAAGTGATATCCATTTTTTTATTTTATTTGTGGTATAATAGTTTTCAGAGATATTGACATTCGTGTCTAAATTTCAAGTCGTAAACACCCTTTTAGCTTCAAGTTTTTTTCACGGTTATGTCCTTTTACATTAAATGTCTTAAAAATCCTATATATATATAATTGGACTATCCAACATTGTTCTATAAACGATTACCTGTTGACTAATAATATCTTGATCGTATGGTAATATATGTAACCATCAAATGACAAAAATCGTATTAACTATGGGGTAATGTCTAATAAGTTAGAACGCTACAATTAGAATCATTTTCAATCAAATTTTTGAAGGGGTGAGGCCAAATATCATTTTTTTTCCTTCTGTTGTAAAAAAAATTACTTTCATTCAAATAAATTAAATTTTGATCCCAGATTCAATTGAACATATGCACGTACCAAGTCAATTAGCTCCTGTTTGACACAACGACCTTGTTGTATGAAACCTCGGGTTGTAAACTCCTTAATAAAGTCATGCAGTGCATAAATTAGTAGCTCAATTCGTTTGGAGCAGTAGTCAATTGAGTTTTCATCCCACCTATGTAAGAGCCAATAATCTACCTTCAAGTAATCTTCTTAAAACAAAAACTTTTAATTTAGGGGCATACACCAGATCGAACATTTTTTAATACATGTTTAGTCCAAGACCTTTTATTTTGTTCCAAAAAGTTTGTTACCACATAAAAACACTAAAAAATGAGCTGCGGTGAGGATCGTCGGAGCTTCGGCAGTGGGGGTGGTAGGGGGCAGGTGGAGCGAGAGTGCCGCTAGCGAGGACCTTTAAAAATAATAGAATATTGTTTATACGGGTATTTAAGGGACTTTTTGGAAAAAAATAAAAAGGCTTGGACTAAATATATATTAAATTTTTTTTGAAAGACTTTTTTGATAATTGATCCTTTAATTTGCTTAGTGCAAATTCCTGCATAAACCTAAGATGGTGAATGTAAAAGAAATATTTATACCTATCAACCAACTCAACGATGGAGATGAGTTCTTCGGTGGAACCGTCAATGTCGAACATGTCATCTACAATAGTTCCAATAACATTGCACTTGCACGTTGCAACTCGAGCATCAGATGATTCAGGTGAAAAAAGAGTGGCAGACAGTAAGAAATGGGTTGAGATCAGTGTATGCCATTCCCACTTTAAACCATCCAATTTGTTTTTTATTACCCACCTGCAAAATAATTTAAAATGAATACATAAATGACCTAACACTATATATATACACACCAAAAAACCTATTGTGGATTTATTTTTCATCCAAGTTTAATATTTAACAAAATATAATTCACCATCAATTTCAAATTACAATAATCATGTTCATCAATTTTTTTACTACAATATGTCGCATCCACGTTTTTTATTTTCAAACGTATATAAAAATATGTTTGTGAAATAATTGCTATCAAGGATATAATGATAATGGTGAAACATATTTAATGCTAGCGTTGATCATGACCTCAGCATCATTTTCTTTAATCTAGATTTTACCACATTTTACTACAAAAAATGACTAATAGTTATGAAAAAATGATTAATAGATTTGAAGAATGCATCTCAACTTGGTATCAATATCATAAGTGGTGATTGAAAATTATTTATAGCAGTGGATGTAGGTAAAGTTTCTCAAAAACCATGCAAATGTTTGTCTTGTGTTTCTTGCTTATTTTATTTCATTATTGTACCCGTCTATGTTTTTGCTAACAATATAATTTTGGATTCACGCCTAAATAACAGTGTTTCTTTTTTTTTTCATTTGAAATATAATATATTTATAAATAGGAAGGAGAAAATGCCTCTCCTAAGTCTCTTACAATCACTAACCAAAAGAAATAATTATGAAAATTTATGAAGTCTTGGACGAGCAGTAGTTGACCTTAAATTATATTTAAGAAATGATATTTAATGTTGTTTCCAAATGAATTATATTTTGTTATTCTCTTTCCCGATGAATCCCAAGGTCCTCAAAATTATCAAGTAAACCAAAAGTGTCTAAATTCCTAAGGAATGGTCGATTGAATGGCCCTTACATATTTTCTAAATAACACGCAAATATCTCATATATTAATCTTTATTGTTAGGATTACTGAATATTTCACAAATTCATAGTTGGGCATATGACTCATTACGAACCTTATAATGGAGGCCCCTAGATCTTATTCGATGTTATTATAGATAAATTGGTACTTACTTTTTTACTTGCCCAATTTCCTCTTTGTATATAGCTTGGCACTTATTGAAATCTTCCACCGAAAATAGAAGAAAGTCTATGTTATCAATGTTGGAACACCTGTAATAGAAAAGTACAAAGTATTATTACATAATTTAAACATATTTTACATATATACATACATACATACATACATACATACATACATACATATTTAAATAGAATGAGGCTCTCCAACATCTTTAAATAACATGTCAATTTTTTAAAATACTGAAATCATGAAATTTCAATCAAATTTTGTATAGATGATCCACATATTTTTGTTATAAGTAAATGATTTCATAAAAAACAAAACTCGCCTAAGGAGACATAATCCTGAATACAGGAAGTACAGCCTACAAACAAAATTAGCCAAATAAAAGAAATAAAAATCTACTCACCCCCTGAAGACACTCCATGAATTCCATGAACACAGGAAGCGACGTGGTGTTAACTTTTTCCATGCCAAAGAAGAAGCATAATAAAAAATGGATAGTGAAGTTTCTATGGGGCAATTTTCTTCCCTTCGAAACAATTCATGTTCCTCTCCTGACATATTGTCCATAGGATATAATGAAGGACCACCGACAAACTTTCTTATCTCCCTTACCACCACTACCATTCTTCCATGATGTCAACATCACACTCACTATCTGTGGCATCACCAAACGAACTTCCCATATAGATAAAAAAATACATCATATAACTCCCTCATCACCCAACAATGCAATAGCAGATAGTCAATCATCTTTTCTGTTGCCTTACACATCGAACAACGACTAGTCATCCATAACCCCCATCCTTTTAACCCCTATATCAATAAAATGGCCTCTATGGAAGTCGTCCAATTGAAGAAAGTGATTTTTGGGGGGCCCCTCGCTCTCCATATTTCCTTCAAAGAGAAAGGAGAGATCGTCGAACCCCTCAGCTCAATGTAAAAGTGCTTAATCGTGAAGCAGGAATTCTTACCCCTCAGCCAACTCAAGGTATCATCTCTTTCGGTTGGAATCGACTTTGTTCCTAGACAATTGAAAAACGCATACACATCCTCCAATTCCCAGTCCCTAATTCTCCTTCTGAATTTTGGGTTCCACGCGACACTACACCTGATTCTTAACAAATGATTCGCCACCACACCCTACTTATCCCTTCTTAGGGGTAGATACCCAAAAAAAGGTCCTCCAAGTGCCACCCTTCCCCTGTCTATCCTTTCAAAATCTTATCTTATCCCCTCTCCCTAATCGGAAGGCCATGTGTTGATTAAATCCCCCATGATGCTGCAATATGTGTTTTCACAACCCCATCCCATGGGTTAAACTTCCCACTTTTAGACCCCACCTATAACGAGAAGTAGCATGTCTCCGAAACCAAATCCGATCCATTTAAGCGGATATGGATCATGCCTAAAATCCGATTATCCGATTACCGAATTACCCATTTATTAAATGGAGCCGGTTTGGATTCATATACTTCGATCCGTTAATAATTTGATCCGATTAATATATATATATATATTAAATATTTATTATAGTAATTCTTTATTTCATTATCTATTTTTTTTAACATTTGCAAAGTAAATTTATGAAATAAGAGTTGAAAATAAAAATGTTGCGAATCAAGTTTACATAAACGGATAATCAGATCGGATCCGAATCCATTTAATATAAACGGATATGGATTTTGATTTGTCTTATCCTATTCGATTAATAAACGAATCGGATCCAAATCCGTTTAACATAAACGGATATGGATTTGGATTTGCCTGATGCGGTCTTAATCCGATCCGTTTACAAGCCTAGCGAAGAGAGCCGCTCCTAGCTACCACCGCTTTTCTCCACAACCTGTTCTCTTTTGTACTATATTACCACAACGACTTTCCTAACAAGGCTTTATTGAAATGATCTAACCTCTTCACCCTAGCATCCCCCTCCTAAAACGGTTTACACACCTCCTCCCAACTCACTTGGCAGTATATAAAGCTTTCCTCATTGCCTCTCCACAAAAAATCCCTCATCACGTTTTCTAATAACATGAGCACTCAGCCTGGCAAAGGTAAGCATCTAAAAAAATTCATCAAAAAATTCAACCTGAAAGTGAATTAGATGATGATGAAACGTGTTAACGATAAAACATGCACATATACACCCCCTTTTTCATTTCACTTACTTATGAGTTGATTTTTTTTCTAGGTGATCCACTTAATATATAGGTCATTTGTACCAAATTTGTTTGAAAATTTTATTTCTTTAGTATTTAAAAGAATTATTAGTGAGGTAAGTTGGAGAACCTTGATATATATATATATATATATATATATATATATATATATATATATATATATATATATATATATAGTACTGCGCTTGTGCGGACTAGTCCGCATTTTAAGAATGCGGACAGGACATGTGTCACCTGGCGGTGAGCCCAGAAAAGAGAGAGTGTGCCTATAATTTAGCCGATAATTTATACGCTCACCGGCAGACGACATGTGGTCGGTCCGCCTTTTAAAATGCGGACTAGTCGACACAAGAGCATTATTTTATATATATATACACACACACACAACTTTTCTAAGAATTTTTCTAGAATTTTTATTAATTAATATATCCCACATAGAATTGGAAAAACTGAAAATAATTTTCAGGAGGTACCTAAAATATATCATAATAGTGTATGTAATGCTTTTATTCATTTACCTGTAAGCTGTTTTGAGCATTCGAAAATTATCTGCGGTGTATAGTTCTATGCTTCTCCTGTGCTCAAGTCGATCTAAAGTGAAATAATCCAGAGCATATTCCACCTAAAATTGGCCTAGGTAATTTATATTTATACTGGGGAAAGAAAAAGTAAAAAAAAACATTGAAAGATTTCGTACAAGGGCTCCATGTTTGGAGCTAAAATGTTGTATTACATTTATAATTACCTTCTTTTGTAATCTCTCCTCATGAATATCTTGATTTACTAACTTGCATTTCAGGAATGTGCTTGTCCAACCATCTATTTTGTCAAGAATCAATTCATTTTGAAATATTTTGATTTGTGAAGCCCTGTATAACTCGATAATAGTTTCTGTATTTGTATATCTTGGGCATGTTGTGTTGTTGAAATATTCTTGATCAGCGAATTCTGCCAATGCATCTGCTCCATGTACCAAGTTGGTTATTTGTTAGCATATACACAATTGTTAGTAATAGATTGAAATTTAGTGCTTGATCTATAGTTTTTACATCCTTCATTAATGATGAATTCTAAAACACTACTTTTGGCAGAAAAAAAAATGACAACATATATATAAGGATCAAGTGGGCTCCGAGTTTGAGGACCCTTAATGAGGATCATTTTTTTAAAATAGTAAAAAAATATTTTTGGGCCGATTATTTTTATGATATTTAAACATTTCAATATGATCATAAAAAATAATCAGCTCAAAATGAATTTTTTACTATTTTAAAAAAATCGGTCAAACTTTGTAAAACTGACAAAATTTGACCGATTTTTTTTAAATAGTAAAAACATTCATTTTGAGATGAATTTTTTTATATGGTCTTACTGAAATGTTTAAAACCAATATAAAAAAAATTAGCCCAAAAATATTTTTTTTACTATTTTGTCAAAATTGCTCCGTGCCAGCGGTATGCAAACAGGGGTCCTCATGAGTTCCTCTCTCTCTCTCTCTCTCTTTATATATATATATATATATATATATATATATATATATATATATATATAATACTCTTGTGCGGACTACTCCGCATTTTAAGAATGCGGACCGGATAGGGGTCACCTAACGGTGCGCCTAGAAATTATCGCCTAAATTATACGCACACACTCTCTCTTTTCTGGGCTCACCGCCAGGTGACACATGTCCAGTCCGCATTCTTAAAATGCGGGTGGTCCACACAAGAGCATGTATACAGTCATGTTCTTGTGTGGACCAGTCCACATTTTAAGAATGCGGACCGGACATGTGTCACCTGTCGGTGAGCCCAGAAAAGAGAGAGAGTGTGCCTATAATTTAGGCGACAATTTCTAGGCGCACTGTTAGGTGACACATGTCCGGTCCTCATTCTTAAAATGCGGACTAGTCCGCACAGGAACTTTATTATATATATATATAAGAAAGTATCGTACTCTTTTTTTTGTGAATGTCTATTTTTCATATTGATCTTAGAAACGAGATTAATATGTGAAAGAATGTGACAACAATTTTTTTTGGGTACCGCATTTCCGAACAAAATGCAAACCAAATCCACATGTGTCAACTATTTGAAAGAACCGGAAAATACTTTTAGGTTCCTCGCAAACAATTTTAAACACTAAAAGAATTTTGACAAATTTTATGCACTTAGGTCCACTAATTCTCTTCTTATAGAAGTTCACATTAGTGGCATAACAAGTCGCCCTAATAAGCAATTGTCTTTGAATGTTTAAAAATTGTGAACAAGGACCCAAGTATAAATTGTCCAAAGAACAACTTGATCCCAAACTATAAGGAAAAATAGGTGAAGAGTTTAATCAGATGAAACCATATATAAAGGCGGTTTGCATATGTTTGCAATTTGCAAATGCGGTCCGTGTAGAAGGCCACCTAGTCGCGATACACTAAGGGTCCGTTTGGCAACCAATTCCAAGTCATGAAAATGAAATTGAAAGGCCAATTTGAATTTCACGAAATTGAAATTGGTCTTCGAATTCCAATTCCAAGCCTTAAAATTGAGTTGCCAAATAGACTTTAAATATAATTAGACCTTAACGAAACACTTTAAGGTATATGCAGTACACTAAACTATGTACTTCAATACAAAATAATTTGTCCTGTATACTTTGCGCTTGTATAATAAAGTGTATACTCAAAACTTATCACATGTAGACAAAACCGTAAACTATCACTTATACTCACAAACATATCAGGTGGACTGATAGTTTTGATTAAATATGTAGAGAATGTATCACTTCAATCTATAATGTATTTTATGTCTAAGTTGTACATTATCACATACATTGTAAAAGAAATATTAATTATTATTCATATATGCAACTAAAGTATATGCAATTTGATTTGAAGTATAATTTAATTTGTATAAGGTGTAACGACTAATAATATATTTTACAATTTTTTGAGTGTTAATTAAAATTTCATGAAGGTTTATCTATCACTTGGGAGCGTTTTAGAGCTTTGGGGGCCAAAATTACGAAATTTGGAATTTAGTTAAGAACGTTTTTGTCAGAGACGAAACTACCAAGGGGCTAAGGGGGGCCACGGCCACCCCCCAAGTTTCAAAACGACTACCGTGTATATTGGAAACAAAATATTAAATATGCGGTCCCCTAACTCATTTACCCCTAACTAATCAAGACTTATATTTCCACAATTCTAGCCCAGAAAGTAGCCATAATATTAACACGACTTAAACCGTTTTAAATAAATCACGTCAACTGGGTTTCAAAACCCATTTGTCTACTACTGTGATATCATCCCTCATCATCTCTAGGGTCCAATCATCTTGTGAGTCTTATCAATACTCATTCTCTCTCTTTAAATGCTTAGTTTCCCGTGTGATCTGCTTAGAAATTCAAATAATAAATTAAGTGCCATTTAAGTAATCATTTTTTTTAAATAATCATTTATTCTGAATAATTGTTTTTTTTAATAATAGCTCGCTTAAATATTTTTTCATCAAGTATTTTTTGAAATAACTGTTTTTTAATTACTGTTTTTTAGGGGAACTGCTTTTTTAATTATGTTTTTTATTTAAAACAAAAAAAAAACAGTATTAATTAGAAAATAGTAAAACTATTTTAATAAAAACCAGTTTTAAATTTAATTAACAATTTTACTTAGAAAAACTATTTTGATTAAAAAACTTTTTAAGAAAAGAAAAACTGATAGTTTTAAATAACATTTTTTTAATAAAACGTGTTCAATAACATTTTTTTATTTCTATTTTTTTTATTTCAGGTATAAAATGTGCTAAAAAGTTATAATAAAAAAATTGTTTTAAAAATCTGTTTTAATTAAAAAAAAAGTTTTGATATTTGTTTTAATAGATTTGGATATATATATATATATATATATATATATATATTGTTGAGATTCTTTTAATTAATTTTTGGCCCCCCCAAATATTAAATCCTAGTTTCGTCCCTGGGCCCAAAATATCACAACTCGTTCAAAGCTCATTCGGGTTACTTAGAAATGTAAAAACAGTCAATTAGATTGGAGAAACCAGTCAATTGCAAGTGATGACGTTATTTGAACGACCTAGATTATATATCGATGTTGTTTGAAAGATAGGTCAAATTTTGGACATCGAAGTGTAACGAGAACACCTCGCTATTAGCTAATGAGACACTCGTCTGAAGAATTTCCTTTTAATGGTTGTTTGCAATTCTGAAATGTAAATACAGTTTGATACTCGAATTTTGAACCGAAAATTAGTTGAAAATTAGGCTCATGTGCACACTTAGTTTGTACACGTGTTGATGCGCACCAATTTCTTTAAAATATTAAAAAAATATTTTTGAGTTTATTTTTTTATGTGATATTTAAATATTTCAACGAAGCCATATAAAAAAATCAACACAAAATAATTTTTTTCACTATTTTTAAAAAATCGGTCGAACTTTTTAAGTTTTTAAAGGGCATAAAAGTAGCTAAAGTTTGACCGGTTTTTTAAAAATAGAAAAAAAATTGTTTTGGAGTTGATTTTTTAATATGAGTCCATTAAAATGTTCGCAAAAAAAATCAACTCAAAATTTTTTTTTTTACTATTTAAAAAAAATGATGTGAATACTTAATGTGCAGAGAAGTCGATATATAATCTAATTTGGGAGCGGCTATTGCCGCTCCTCCAAATCTGCTGGCGCTCCAACATTTATAAAAATGACAAAATTATCCCTCCTATAAAATGCTAACCTTCTTTTATATAGATTTTAAGTTATTTTTTTAAACGGTTCATTATCTAAAAATATATATCACAAAGCGCCAATCTTATTTTTTTTATTTAACAAGACACAGACCAAATAAAAGTGACACGATACGTCCCGACACAAAATTTTATTTTTTTAAAAAACAATTTTCAAAAGTGACACGACATAATCTTTTTTTTTAACTAACACGATCTAATTATAACATAACACGACACGGCATGAAATTTCATTTTTACATAACACGAATACGACTAAAATAAAAGTGACATGATACGAAATCTCATTTTTTTACGTAACATAAACACGACTTAAAAAAAAAGTAACACGACATGACTGAGGAAGCAAAACTTCACAAGACTTTATTTCAACACTATTGTAAAAACTTTATTTCTTTCGTGTCGTGTTACGTTTTAATTAGATCATACTAGATAAAAAAAATAAAATTTTGTGTCAGGGGTTTATCGTATCGCTTTTATTTAGGTCGTGTCTTGTTAAAAAAAAGATTATGTATCATGATGTGTCGTGTCGCATTTTAATTGGATCGTGTATGAATTTAATTATAAAAATAAGATTTTGCATTTTGTCGTGTCGCTTTTATTTGAGTCATATTTGTGTTAGGTCAAAATTAAATTTCATATCATCTCGTATCGTGTAGTTTTGTAATTAGATTGCGTTTATGTTGGATAAAAATGTGACACAATACGAAATCTTTTTTTTTTTACAAAACACAAATATATTTTAATTATTTTAACGTAACAACATGATTTTTTTCCACAAATATGACAAAAAAAAAATCATGTTGTGTCGCTTTTACTTGCCCATATTTGTGTTTCGTAAAAGAAAAGATTTCGTATTGTGTCACATTTTAATTCGACCGTGTTTGTATTTGTGGGTTGAATAAAATATATTTTATTATGTTCTTTAATATTTGTACAAGTTCATTCAATGAATTGATAATTTACTCATTAATTGATTTACCCTTTAGTATTCACTCATTTTTTTTATCCAACATAAACGCAATCTAATTACAAACTACACGATACGAGATGATATGAAATTTAATTTTTACCTAACACAAATACGATTCAAATAAAAGCGACATGACAAAATACAAAATCTTATTTTATAATCAAATCCATACACGATCCAATTAAAATGCGACACGACATATCACGATACATAATTTTTTTTTAACAAGACACGACCTAAATAAAAGCGATACGATAAATCCCAGACACAATTTTTTTTTTTTTATCTAGTACGATCTAATTAAAACGTAAACTGACACGAAAGAAATAAAGTTTTTTACAATAGTGTTGAAATAAAGTCTTGTGAAGTTTTGCTTCCTAAGTCATGTCGTGTTACTTTTTTTTTAAAGTCGTATTTATGTTACGTAAAAAAAATGAGATTTCGTATCGTGTCACTTTTATTTTAGTCGTATTCGTGTTATGTAAAAATGAAATTTCATGCGGTGTCGTGTTACGTTATAATTAGATCGTGTTAGTTAAAAAAAAAAATATGTCGTGTCCCTTTTCGAAATTGTTTTTTAAAAAAATAAAATTTTGTATCGGGACGTATCGTGTCACTTTTATTTGGTCTGTGTCTTGTTAAATAAAAAAAAATAAGATTGAAGCTTTGTGATATATATTTTTAGATAATGAACCGTTTAAAAAAATAACTTAAAATTTATATAAAAGAAGGTTTGCATTTTATAGGAGGGATAATTTTGTCATTTTTATAAATTTTGGAGCGCCAGCAGATTTTGGAGGAGCGGCAATAGCCGCTCCCATCTAATTTTCCTCTCTAACATATATCCTAAAATATCTCTAAAATATATCCTAAAATATCTCTAGTTTTTCTCAGCATTGGCGTGTCACTTGAGTAATCTAGGCATGGATTTGCGATTTCATGACACGACGATCCTTTCTATGATGTTCGTTTCTAATTTTATTAATCGAGTTTGACTTGAACATTTTAGTTGGGGTATTTAGACTTTACCACCCATTTAATTTTATTAATTACATTTTACCCAATCTTTTGGTCTTCTATAGATTTTTTCACTAAAAATAGATGGAAAAAGATGACTCATCAAACTGCTATTATCTCACCAAAAGACCAAACTATCCCCATTCTGCATTATTAAATGCTCAATCCACTTATTATTTCATTCATTTACTTAAGATATTATATTAATTTATATATTAATTACAATAGATAAAATATTAAAATATATTTTAAAAACATAAAAAAGTATTTTGAAAAACAAACAAGTGTAACAGCTTTTCTGTTGTTTTGTAATAAGTATAAAAAAAACTGTTTTAAATACGAAGCTATTTTTATTCTTTTTTTCATCTAATTTTTATTTAACAAAATAATCCTTTTAATACGACTTTTTTATGTATATAAAAAACTGGGACAAAAGTAAAACAATAAAATTGTTTTCTATTTTTTAATAGATACAAACAGTGGCAGCCATAGAACAAGAATAGTTTATATATATATATATATATATATATATATATATAGAGAGAGAGAGAGAGAGAGAGAGAGAGACGAACTAGAACAAGAAAATAGTTAGTTTCAATAAAAACTAGGACAAAAAAGAGAAAAATAAAAAAATCAATTGATAGTACAAAGAGAACAAACATATAGATTACAAAACGAATAAAATCAATTAGGATTAATAACATACTGTGTTTAAAGAAAATAAAGAAGCAGATGAAAAAGAAATAACAATAAAATTTTTGTTTTCTTTTTAAGATATAAACATTTAGAAAAAAAAAGAAAAAAAAACATTTCTTAATAAATAAAGGCCTGGACGTAAATTACCTTTTTTTTTCTTTTGAATAATTAAAAATTCAGATGAAAAAGACAAGAACAAACAATTTCTAGTTTCTTCCTAAGAAATATGAGATTGTAAAAAAAACATTTACTTTTTTTAGTTGACAAAACTTAGGAGAAAAAAGAATAAAAATTAGTTTTAATAAATAAAAGAGGGTCGAAAGAGGGAATAGAGACATATTTCTTTAGATAAATTAAATAGGGACAAAAAAATATAGTTTCCTATTTGAAAGAGAAAAAAATAATATTTTTTTACGTTCTAAAAAAAATATAGATTTTTGTTACAATTTTTTTTTGATAGATAAATGCCATTAAAAAACTCGCAAAGGGTGCGAACCCGTATACATCAATTTTTTTTTTGATTTTTTAGAATAATTTTTTAAAGAATTGTCTAATATATTAAGCTAACAATATGTTCTAAGTTTAAAAAAAAAATACAATAAGTGGATTGGCCCTTTAATGATGTAGAATATGTGCAATTTGAACGTTTGGAGAAAAGATAGCGGCTTGACCATAAAAATAGGACACTCCACATGATTTTATAAATTTAGTTATTATACTAAAAACACCATGAAAAATGGTGAAAAGTGATACCGCTGGCGCGAATTAAAAAAATGAACTTCTAACTCTAAAGGGATCACACAAATAAATACTATTGTATTACAGAGACTAGATTTATAAACTTGAAAAGTATTATCCTAAAAATCAAAATATAAAAAAGAACATAACATTTACTTCAATTCTCTATTAAATAAATGGGTGGTAATGCCCAAATACCATTTTTTACTTTAGTAAGTTTTCCTTATCTATGGCCTTATTTTTTTTTCTCTCTTCGTAGATCTTGGTGCAATTTGTAATTGTGGAATTTATATATATATATATTTGTCTTTGAGCCAATTATTTAGTCCAATTTGGAACATTGACCACTAATTTGGGACCTCGTTTCTTTTCATGTATTTCGCCCTCTAGATATCTGAGTATGCCATGTCATCCCGAGATAAAGATTCATATACTTCTTTGACCCTTAGGAAATCTATTATGTGATGGTGTAAGGTGTAAGTGTCAATTGTTAAGTGGTCGATACATTGTGGAATTTGTGATGAGAAAGTGTAAATATGAGTTGGGTGGAAATCTTTTTTTGCACTTCAAGTCTTCTTAATCCAAAGAGTATTGCTATAAGTTTCAAATAATATTTTCAAAATTCTCTTGAAAAGTAATTAATATGGTGTCTTGATGGAACCCTATAATACAAGACAATACTTAATAGGCAGGTGAGAGAGTAAGTGGAATTCACATCAGATTTGGGGGAGATTTTTGTACTCATATCATTATTCTAATCTAAATGATGGAAAAGATGATTATGGTAAAGTATTGTGGAAAATTGTGACAAAAAGGATTGGGCGCTAAAACTTTTGCACCCAAATCAGCCGGCATTTTGGGGCACTAGGTAATGCAGTGGGACCCTTTACAAATTATGTTCGGGCAACATAAGAGTCTGTTTGGTTTGCAACTATAATTATGTTTTATGTGTTTAAATACAATTCTGATAAAACTTTGTGTTTGGCTATCTATTTTTAAACACTGGGTATTTATGTGTTATAATCAAGTTTTTTAGAAAACAGCAAAAGGGTGTTTTATAACTACTATTTTTAATTTTTCAACTCAGAATTATTCATTCTTAATATTTTAATGCATTCATACCTTAATATATAATTTACATACATAAAACATTAATATATGTGCAATTCTTATAAATAAAAAATATATATGTACACGTACACAAAATTACGTATATTTATATTATTAAATTATATAATATACTAAGATCCATAGGTTAAATAACAATATGAATAGATACATGATGCTTATATATAGTTTTATACATTCATTATTAATGTATTGAATAATATAAAATATACATATACTACATATGTTTAAAAAAATATTATCAATTCATGTATGTATATAATTTTATTGTGAAGTATGCATGCAATATCATTACACACACACACACACACACACACACACACACACATACTCACACACACACACACACACACACACACATATATATATATATATACATACGTGTTTTTGTGTGTGTAGTTAAACTCCGCAACATACCTCATTAAATATACATAAAATACATGATGTTAAATGTACATGTATATGATTTATGATGTATGTATGTATGTATGTATGTATACATTCATGTATCACGTATGTATGAAAGTTTTATGTATGTGTTTATATATATACACATATATGTATAATATAAATATACATGTTTGCCAATTTTGTCAAATTTTCAAAAAACTGTATTTAAAAACAAGTTTACCAAATACAGACCAATAATTATAAACACAAAAAACTAAATTTTAAAACTATATTTAAAAACATTGTTTAAATCGAGTTTTTAAAATAGAGAACCAAACAGGCCCTAAATTAACAACATGGTTACATCTCCTAACATCTTTTATTGCAGTTTTTCTCACCTAATGTGAGAACAAAAGGTGTACTTTGTGAGGTTTAACCATCCCATTGTGGATGGAGTTTGCAAAATTTTACTATTTCTGAATGTGTATGCGAGTACTTATTTGTTTCAATTGCAATTTTCTCTCTTTAGATCTACCCTTGGGAGACTTATGCTTGACTATAATATTAGTTCTAAATTTATTCTTTATTCTATAAGTTTATTAACTCGGGCTTGAATATCGCATTCTACCATTGTTCTTTATTATTAGAATATTATTTTCATAAATAAATGCTTTTGTAGAAACTAATTGCTTAATGGAGTGAAACCTATATATAGAGAGTATACATTACATCTAAAAGAAGCCCATAAAACCCTCTCAGATCTCCCCAAGAGCTATAAGGCTCTCTGAAAATCTCCTACAAAGTCTATGAAAGTATTAAGCGAGGTGTCATGCCTTTCCTTAAACCAACTTATTAGTTCTCAAGAAAATGTAACGAAATCTTGAATGTGCAATCTCCGAAACTTCAAGACATCGCGAGTTTCTCTACTGCCAAACCGTCCATAAAATAAAATGAGATACCAGTTGTCATACCTTTCTCGTCCCCTTCCACCCCTAAGGAGAGAGACAAGCCTCTAATCAAGCCCTCACCATCTAAGGCAATACCCACGGAATCCTGCTTAGGGACAGGAAGACCACCCACTTGGCCTCCTTACACAACCACCATCTACGAACCAATAAACGTATTCTATTTTATAATCCCTCAAAAGTCAAGATATCCTTCCATGTCGTGATCTAAACAAAGAACATGACTTTCAAAGGTGCCTTAAGTACAAAGAAGAACTAGCCATGGGGATTGTGGGCACTAGAACGTTTCTACAAGCGGCCTCTGTCGAGTTCTGGCCTTTCTCCCCATTAAGTGTGGTAGCAGACCCTCTTTTGAAGAGTGATTTTTCCATTGTTGATGATTCTTAGGTGTCCAGAGTGAGTTTTTTTAAGAGAGCTTTGGTGGGGAGAGTTTGCAATGTAGAGTGCTTACCTCCGTCTATAGAAAGGATGATGTTGTGGGTTGATTCACATTGGAGTTCGGGTGGTGGAGTGGTAGTGAGATACATGAACCCATCTTACTTTTGTTTCATCTTTGACTCGGAGCAGGAAGCGCATAGGATCTTGAAGATGAAAAATTGGACTGTGCATGGAGCCCATTTGTTCCTTGATAAGTGGCCTCCTCTGGGATGTTGTTCGAAGAATGGTAGAAGCCCGTCTTCTCGTTGGATTAGGGTTTCTTGAATATCGACGAGGATACTCAGACGGGGGTCAAGCTTAGATGGACCAGGATTCTGGTTAGAGGTAACGTTAAAATTTCGGAGTTGATTTCTATCAAAGCAGGTAGGTGGAGTTATTATCTTCCCGTCTGTGTTGAGAAATTGCCTACGTGTTCATTCGGAGTTGGTAGTATTTCTGGGAAGGAGATGGGTAGTAGGAAGGAGCAGTACAATCAGATTGCTGGCCAGGGGTTATCAATATGGTCTCCCGCACGTCCAGCGATTGAGAAGGTACCTCGGTGATTTGGTTTTCTAGGCAAATAAGGTCACGCAACCTTCATATCTGGGAGAGGAGATTTAGGCAGTGGGGAGGCAGTGGAGGGGACATGTGCGTTGTCAGCGAGTGTGTCTTTGGTGACCTCTAAGCATGATAGCAATAGCGGATTGGTTCAGCACAAAAGTCGTGTACAGATTTTACAACGCCCTATTGCTTTGGCACCTCTCTCCACTCCGGCCAAGACCATTTCCGGTGGGGCTATTTTTACAGGACCTATTCCAGCTGGCGTAGGGGGACTGCAGTGCATGGGCAAGCATAATGGAGTGAACACTTCTTCGAAAGGGGCCTTGATTCCCGATAGTTAGGTCGATGGTGGCGCTGCTCAGACGGACTATGGCATAGAGGATGAGCAGGTGTGTGTACGGGCTAAGGGTGGGATGGGAGGTAGGGTGGCTGAGAAGACTAGAGTTGGCGGGTCCTCTTGGGGTTGGCGATAAAGTGGACGTTTGTTTCAAGCTGGGTTCTTCTTTTGGTGGTGATGGGATTGGTAAGCAGAGGGCACATGTTGATGTGTCTCAAGTGATGCATGTGGACTCCTCTAGTGGCAGTAGGTGTGGGAAGGGATTTCTTATTGATTCTTGTAGTAAGAAGAGCGACTCTCATTTATTGATGTCAGATAGTGAGTTTGGCACCAACTGCGTGCATGATGCCCAAGCTTTGGTTCCTTTTAATAAGACTAATGTTTGTCTACCACCTTTGGTTCAATCTATTAAATGTTGCATTAATTCCAATTTTATTAAGATGGGTCCATATCTTAATTCAGGCAAAGTTTTAAAAAATGGGGTTTATAGATAAAAACTTAAGCCAAAAGGGGAGTCGAAGTGGAAAGACGTGGGTGCTAATGGCACTAACTGTGTGCCTGGAGGTGAGATTTTTTCTGAGATAGTGGCACCGACTGTAGGTGTATCCGAGGGTCATGGTCCGGGCTGTTCAGTCGGTCTGACGATTCTTAATAGTGTCACTATGTCCTTCATCTTGGAGGAGGGTGTAGGGGCGGTGGAGGGGGGTTTATGTGCAGGAATTTCTGGACACCTCTGGGGAGTCATTATGTGGGCAGGATAATTTTGTAGTATGGTTGATCTGTACCCTAGGTTGTGGGTTTATTTAGGGGTCTCGATGGGGAAAGGGGAGGCGTCCGGTGGTAGGGTGGTAGAGAGGTTGAGGCGGAGGAGTGGGTTGCTAGTGTAGTAGGAGGATTCAGTAAATTCCTAGGGGTTAACTTCGTTGGGAATGAGAAGGAGGCACTTGCGTTGTTACACTCCATAAAAGTGAGGCGGAGGGAGAGATTTGAGGGGGGTAAGAGGGGGATGAGTGAGGTTTCTAAAGGTTTCCAATGAAGCTATGACTTATTTCTTGGAATGTACGGGGATTGAATGATCTCGACAAGAAAGGAGTGGTTAGTGGGGCGCTTTCACGGCGGAGGCCGAATATTGTTTTCCTTCAAGAGACTAAATTGGGTTCATTGGATAGGGAGTTGGCTCGGTCCATTTGGGGAGGTCGTAGTATTGAGTGGTGTTGTCTGGATTCTGAGGGGGCGTCGGGAGGGGTTATCATTATGTGGGATAATAGAGTGGTGGAAAAAATCGATGTTGTAATTGGATGGTGGTCCCATTCGTGCTTATTCAGGTGTGTGGAGGATGGTTTCACTTGGAGCTTTTCGGGGGTTTATGGGCCAGTGGAGGACTCGGATCGCTGGGAGTTGTGGGAGAAGTTGGCAAGGGTCAGGAGTGTCTGGGGCATTCTGTGGTGCAATGGGGGAGACTACAACATCGTTCGTTTCCCCTCTGAGAGAAGTGGTGGGGGGAGGCTTAACTCTTATATGCGGGATTTCTCGGACTTCATCGATGAGATGGAGCTGATTGAACTCCCTTTAGTGGGAGGAGTGTTCACCTGGTCCATTCATAGGGACGAGCCCTCACTTTCTTGGATGGACTGATTTTTACTTACTAATGACTGCGAGGAGCAGTTTATGGGGGTATCTCAGTCTTGCCTCCCTCGAGTGACTTCAGATCATTCGCCTATTTTGCTAGAGTGTGGAGGGGGGCGGGGGGAGGACCCCGTTCAGATTTGAGAATATGTGGTTAAAGGAGGAGGACTTTATTGGGTGGGTTCCAGAGTGGTGGCAGGGGTATGAGGTGGAAGGGAATGCGAGCTTCAGGCTCGTAACTAAATTATTTCGACTTAAGGGGGATCTCATTCGATGGAACAAATATGAGTTTAGCCATGTGGGGAGTGTGATTGAGCAGATTTTGGAGGATATTCGGGTTCTTGACGAGAAAGAATGGGTGGGAGTTCTGTCGGGGGAAGAAAGGGTGGCAAGGGTCGAGAAAATTAGGGAGGTGGGGAAGCGTTTGATTGAGGATGAGGTGAGTTATAGGTAAAATTTTAGGGCTCTTTAGCTTAGGGAAGGGGACAACAACACTAAATTTTTTCATAAAGAGGCTAACTCTCATCGCCTCTTTAACCACATCAGGAAGGTGTTAGTGGGGGAGTGGAATTCACCTAGGAGAGTGAGGTTCGTAGGGAGATCAGTCAGTTCTTTGAGAGGTTGTATACGGAGGAGTCCTGGAGAGACCGAAGAAGGATGGGCTTCTAGTGGTGAGCATCTCTGGAGACGGCGTGGTTCAGTTGGAAATGATGTTCACAGAGGAGGAGGTTACCCAGGTCCTGAGGTCGATGTGCAGTGATAAGGCGCCTGGTCCAAACGGGTTTACTATGGCATTCTTCCAGCATTGTTGAGAGGTCCTTAGGGTGGATGTGATGGCTGTATTCAGCGAACTTTTTGATAAAGGTTACTTTTTGAGGAGTCTGAACGCCACGTTCATTACTTTGATCCCTAAGAAAGGGGGGGCTACGGATGTGAGAGATTTCAGTCCTATTTGTTTGGTTGCCAGCATATATAATCTCATTTCTAAGGTCTTATCGGTTAGACTTAGAAATGTGATTGACCTTCTTATTTCGGATGCTCAGAGCGCGTTTGTGGTTGGCTGTCAAATCCTTGATGCGGCGCTGGTAGTAAATGAGTTCATCGAATCCAGGTTGAGAGGAGGTGTTCTTGGTATTCTATGCAAGCTTTACATTGAGATGGCGTACAATCACGTGAGCTCGGACTTCCTTCTTTATTTGCTCAGGAGAATGATTTGGGGACCGGTGGTGCAGGTGGATGAAAAGGTGCATTTCCTCGGTCAAGTTATCAGTTCTTGTTAATGGGGTGCCTGAGGGGCTCTTCTCGAGTTCGCGTGGTCTTAAGCAGGGCGACTCGTTGTCCCCCTTCCTTTTTATTCTGGTTATGGAGGAATTTTCTCGGATGATGAGTCGTACGGTGGAGGGTGGTCTGGTTTTGTCTTTTTTGATCGGGAACTCTATTACCCATCTAGTTGAGGTCTCTCACCTTCTGTTTGCGGATGATACTATCATTTTCTGTGGGGATTCTGTGAATGAGGTGAGGTCATTGAGGTTGTTGGTGGTTTGTTTTGAGGCTGTGTCGGGTTTACGTATCAACGTCAGTAAGAGTGAGATGATTGTCGTGGGTGAGGTGGGAGATGTGGGCTATCTTGCTAGTGTTCTTGGTTGTCGTGTTGGCTCTCTCTCTCTCTTCTACTTATCTTGGCTTCCCTTTGGGGGCTAATTTTAAGTCTTCTTCGATGTGGGATCCTGTCCTTAAGAGGGTCCAACGGAGGCTAGCAGGTTAGAAGCATAGTTACCTCTTTAAAGGTGGTCGATTGACGTTGATCAAAAGTGTTTTATCTAGCCTCCCGACATATTTTATGTCTGTTCTCCCTTTACCGGTGTCCATTGGCAAGAGGCTCGATAAGCTGATGAGGGATTTTCTATGGAAAGGGAATGATGATCAGTTTAAATATTCTTTGGTGAGTTGGGATGAGGTGTGCAAGACACTGAATGTGGGTGGGGCCGGGGTGACGATCTTCAAGGCTTTATTGGGTAAGTTGTTATGGCAATTTAATCGGGAGGGAGACAGATTGTGGAGGAAAGTGGTGGTCGCTAGGCATGGGGTGGGTCCGTATGATTGGGGTCCTGTTATAGGGAGGTTTGCTCATGGGGTTGGGTGGTGGAGGAATATTGCGCTTGGGTGGGGGAGGTTCTCTTTGCTCACCTGCTTCCATCTCGGGAGTGGGAGTCGTATCAGGTTCTGGAAGGATAAATGGGGTGCGGGGGGCTCTTTGGAGGATCTTTTTTCGGTGATGTTTCGTCTTGGGGAGGATAAAGAGAGGTTAGTTGAGAATAATAGGCGTAGGGAAGGGGATCGTGAGGTATGGGATCCTAAGTTCATGAGGGGTTTCTGGGATTGGGAGCTGGAGGAGGCAGAGGAATTCTTTAGAAGAGTCGTGCACCTATAAAAGTTTACTTCTTTATATGGACCGCTGTCATGCATGCCATTTTGACTATTGAGGGGCTTCAACATAGGGGAAGGAGGTTGGCCAGTAGATGTTGGTTGTGTAGAAAAGATGAGGAGATGACCAATCACCTTCTTCTACACTATCAGGTCACTAGGGGGTCTCTGGGATTTGTTTTACTCTTTATGCCATGTTGCTTGGGTGATGTCACGTACGGTGTGCAAGGTGATGGAGGCTTGGAGGAGGCCTAGGGGTTGGACTGGCTCGCGGTTGGTCTTGATGTTGGTCCCTCATTGTATTTTTTGGACCATCTGTCAGGAGAGGAACATGAGATGCTTAGAGGGAGTAGATCTTGATCCTTCTCGAATTCGGTATAGTTTTCTGAGTCTTCTTCTTACTTGGTATAAGAAAAGTCTTAATTCGTCTTTATCTTTCTTTTTTGAGTTCTTGGAGGAGTTCTAGGGGCTAGTGTGGTTATGTTATGGGTTTCATCCCTTGGCTATTTACTGTGTATACTTCCTGTATACGGGATTCCGCCTCCTTAGGCGAGTTGTTTTATTGAATCATTTACTTATAAAAAAAAGGTTCCTTCAACTTCCAAATCTATTTCCAAGGGAAATAGTCGCATCGATCCCCATTTCCTCTCAAAATGAAGTAATAACCTCTCACTAAGAAGAGCCCCTTGAGGCATGTCTATTAACCCCAACTTGGAGCCAACTCCAACAACCAAAGAAAGCTTCAACCTCCTTGAGCTCCCAATCCCATAATCGTCTCCTAAATATAGGATTCCACACCAACCGATCCCCAATAAATAACATATGATTAGAAACCAGGTTGTCTTTATCCCCCCCCTCCCCCCCCCCCTTATGTTGAAGATATTGGGAAACTGATCCTGAAGAGATCCATTATTTCCCCTATATGTCCTTCCAAAACCTGAGACTATTACATTTCCCTAACTTGAACTCCGTTTGTGTAGAGAAATCCCCCCCCCCCTCGAAATATGCTTTTAAAAACCTACCCCATAAGCAGATTGACTCAGTCTAGGTCCCCAACCACGATGTGTATAACACCCTTTAACTCCCATAATTTATCTCTATAATGTGCTCTCCTCGCAAGGAAATATCCACCACTTACCTAATAACGCCTTGTTAAAGGCCTCTAGGTCTGTTACACCAACTCCTCCTTCTTTAATAGGACTTCATACCTCCTTTCCACCCACTTGAAGATATTTAAAGTTTTCCTAATTCCATCTCCATAAAAAAGTCTCTCATTAGCTGAACCATCTTCAAACGGACTGAATACGGCAGTGGAAGTAAGGACGAGAAGTAAGTAAGAACGCTAGACAATGTGCTTTTAATCAACGTCAACCTCTCACCCTTAGAAACATAACAATTCTCATACCCTCCCAACCTTAGTGTCATTCTTTATATCACCGTATCCTAAATCACTTTCTATTTATACTTAGCCCCTAGCGATAAACTAAGGTACGAAGAGGGAAGAGAGCCAATCTTATAACCAAGCATTCTGGCCAGACCTTCTATGTTACTATCCCCCAATCTGAATCATCTCACATATCCCCACATTAATGCGAAAACCTGATACTGCCTCAAAGCAAATAAGAATAACTCTAAGAGACCTCATTTAGTCCACATTTGCTTTACATAAGACATTCCTATCATCAACAAACTAAAAGTGTGAAATCCTTATCGCAATCCTACTCAGGCACTCAATCATAAAACTATTAATCCTATGCACCTCCACCGCGCGACCCACCATCCAACTAAATGCCTTTTTTATATATAAAAATCTAAATCTTTATTGATAATGAAGAATAATAACCCTTCTTCGGGGGCTTACAAACTATGAACAAGCTATATAAAAATCATCAATGAATGATCTAAAATATCTAGAGAATAGGCCTTTGTATGGTTTAACTTTGAAAATGAGCCTTATATCATCATGCACCTCTCTAATGATAATCAAAGAATTCATATTTTTTCCTCAAACACAAAATTATTTCTAGCACACCATATTTTCCAACAGACTAGGCTAGGAATAATCTTACATATTAATGATTTAATGTTGTTTTCTCGGGTACAGAGCCACCAAAAAACAAGCCGAGATCTTAGGCTAGACTTAGCCACTTTAAGCCCTATTAAAACTTCAAAATGTTTCCACACTTGAGAGGCAATATCACCATCATTGAATAAATGACCCCTATTTTCTTCAAAACCTCGAAAGCAACATCGAAATTTAGAGATGAGAGGAATTTTGATACCTTTCAAATTTTGATCTAATGGGAGACCATCGTGAAAAAGACGCCACATAAAAATAGATAGTTTTGGAATTCTATGACAATCCCAAATCATGGTATAAGAAAATTGAGTGCAATCCCTTTTTTGAATAATATCCCAAGCAACTTTAAAAATAAAACCTTTTTCAACCAATGAGTGAATAGATTCCACTATCAAATTTGAGTTAGGAAGCAGCCAAATCTCTTGCATCCTTTTCCAATAGAGCTTGAAGAGGAGATACTACCTCAAAAATTATTATTGGCTAATTTTTTATGCTTGTTGTTCATAAAATCAGACCAAAGAGATTTTTTTTGCAAAAAATTTACCCAAAGGTTACAGGTGAAAACATTGCAAACATCAAAAGTATCTCTAAAGGCCAAATCTCCCTCTTTCTTAGGAAAAAAAGATATTTTCCCAGGAGATCTAGTGGTGCTTGTTGGATTGATCTGCTGTCCCCGAAAGTAATTTGCGCTGATTTTGTCTAAATCTCGTATGAACCCCACTGTCCGATTAAGGGAAGAAAAAATATGCAGCCCCATTGTTTGTAACACTGGTTTTATAAGGATGGAACGCCTAGCATGTGACAGAAATCGGCTATTCCATTTGGAGATTTTGACCGACGCTTTATAAGCTAAGGGATTAAAGAAGCTTTTGCATTTTCTCCCACGGAATAAAGGAATGCCCAGGTAATTTCTTGGAAGCACTTGCTGTTGGGAATCGATAATATTCTTTATCTTTGATAATATAGATTCACCACATTTGGAAGGAATTATGAAGCAGCTCTTACCTTTGTTAACAACTTGGCCCGATTGATTTTCGTAATTGTCAAGAAAATTAATGAAATTTGTAAGAGATATTTTGTGGCTATTCAGGAAAAAAAGGATATCATCTGCAAATGAAAGAAATGTAATGAGCGGACACCCACTGGGGATTGAGAAATGTGTGATTTTCTTACACTTTGCGAAATTCTGAATGCCCTGGTTGATAACTTCACTAGCAATGACAAATAGAGCCGATGAGAGAGGGTCTCCTTGTCGTACTCCTCGTTTTGAGTTGAAAAAACCACATGGTTTTCCATTAATCAGAACCGAGTACCAACAATTTAAAATTAATATCCATATCATATCAATCCAGAAAACTCGAAAACTCTGAGCACCTTGAGAATAAATTACCAAAAAAGTCGATCATATGCTTTGGACATATCAAGCTTAACCACAATGTTGCCTCCACGAACTTGATTATTGAAGGAAGATAATAATTCTTGGGCTAGCAAAATGTTGTCTGAGATAGAACGATCTTTAATAAATCCTGCTTGAGAAGGGAAAATAATATTGGGAAGGACACTCCCAATTCTGTTAGCAAGAATTTTAGAAATAATTTTATTTGAAAAATTACAAAGACTAATGGGTATAAAATATTTGCAAATGGGGGGGTTTTCAGTTTTTGGAATCAAAATGATGTTAGTGGAAGACCAACACATTGGAATTTCATCTCCAAGAAAAAACAATTGAATGGCCATGATTAAGTCCTTTTTATGATTTCCCAACAATTTTGAAAAAAAGACCCATTAAACCCGTCAGGGCCTACAACACTATTTTAGGCCATTGAGAAAATGGCATTTTTGATTTCTAATTTTGATGGAACATCCGAAAGCATAAAATTAGTGTCCTCATTTATAATCTTAGGGATATTATCAAAAATATAATCACCATTAATAATGGGAGAAGAAGTGCCAAGAAGAGAATGAAAATGACCAGATAGTTCATTTTCAATCTCAACTTCTTTATCTAACCAAACACCTTATTGATTTTTTATTTTGTGAATGGCTAGATAATTGCATTTTTTTTAACCAAAGAATGGAAATGAGAGGAATTTTGGTCACCAAGTTGCATCCACTTTATGTTCACTTTTTGCTTCCAGAACATCTCTTCAATACTGAGTTCTTTGTTGAAAATGGTTGTAGTTTTTGCCAAGCGTCTCTATTTTCCTTAGAAGGATTGGTGTCATACATTGCTTCTTTGATGATGATCTCCTTTTCTACAATTTGAACCCTCGTAAAAATATTTGTGAACTCTTCTTTATTCCATGCTTGTAAAGCCTATTTGACCAACTTGAGTTTACCAGAAAAAGCTTTCATAGGCTTACCCTTCACAGAGTTATTCCAAGCATTTGAAATCACCGTTAAGAAGGATTTATGTGTACTCCACATATTTTGAAAATGAAATTGTTTAGGCCTATTATCACTAGGATATATCAGCTTTAACAGCAAAGGAGCATGATCTGAATTAGCTCGATTTAAGAGTTCCACCGAAGAGAGTAAATTACTTGTAAACCAACCTTCATTCCCCAATATTCGATCTAATCTGGCCCATATCCTTGCATCTCCAACATGATTGTTTCACCAAGTAAAATCAGCCCCATTGAACGCCACTTCTTTTAAGCTTGCTTAGACTATGGAGGAGTTGAAATCTAAGATGGCTTGCTGGTCTACTAAGTTACTACCTTGTTTTTCAGCTTGATAAGAAATAATATTGAAATCCCCTCCCAGAATCCATTTGTTAAAACTCAAAGAAGCTAGATGGTTGATATCTTCCAACAAATCTTTTCGGTCTTCTTTATTGCATTTAGCATAAACTGAGGAAAAAAGAGCACTACCACCCTAATTTGGAAGATTAATTGAAATAGCTAAAATTTGGGATTTATCACTTACTCTGATAACATCACAAAAGTATTTCCACATAATCCAAATTTTGCTATTACAATTTGAAATTCCCCCTTCAAAATTTAATTTTCGACACAGCTCTTGAAGATTACATTCATCAATCTTTGGTTCCTGAATTTCTACCATAACAATGGCATATTTTCTGATGATTCTTTTAAGTCTTCTGATGGAAGGTTTATTCCCAACTCCTCTGATATTCCAAAAAAGTATGTTTAACATGATTGGAATGAGTTGAGAGAAGTTCTTGAACCATGACCTTCAGCTCTAGTTTGAATATTTGACACAACACTACTGCCACCATTTTTCTTCTTATTCTTCCTTTTGGATGATTTTCCACTGGCTTCTTTTGAGTGCTCACTGGGAATAGGTTTTTCAATTGGAATACGATTTCTATATTAGCTATTTCGATGGGTGAAAGTTTAGTTGGAGAGGTATTTGATAGGACTGAAGCTAGGTCGGTAGTTGAGTGTGGTGTGGTAGGTTTCATTTTTTGAACGTAAGAAACTTTTTGGTTGAGTTGATTGGAGAATTTTTTAAAATCCTCCTTGGATATTTGAAATGGAATATCTCCCCCTATATTGTTTACATTATCCTCAGTTTTCCATAAAGGTTTCCAACTATTTTTGGGGATTTGAATTATTGGAGGGTTAAAGGTTTTATTTTGAAGGCACGTGGGTTTATTATTTATAAGCATTTGAAATTTTGGAGAGTGATCTCCTTCCTCCTGATCTTCCCCATCTGTCATAAAAATTTCAAATTGATTGTGTGTAACAACTGGATCTAATACGATAGAAACTGTCTCCTCATTTTGTGGGATTTTTTCCATCATTTTCTCATTCGCTTCCATCAATCTAGGGTTTATAGTTTCCTCAGCTCTAACCGGTTGTTTGCCGACATTGATGATCGTACCTGCGAGTGAGGTTAAGGCAAGGCCATGTTTAGTAATTTCTTATATATTCTGGGGCGTCTACTTCCCTTTTGTCTCTAAGAACATGGCCTGGTTGAGCGTTGTCAATAATCTTAATACCTGTTGTTGCCAGTTTTTCAACCCACACTCTAAGCGGTTTAGGATTTTTGGTTGGTTTAACTGAGTCTCCTCCTAATATTGAAGACCTTCATTTTCTCGATCAAAATAGCATTCAGATTCAATGTGGCCAATCTTAGCACAGCTAACACAGTACTTGGGGACATTCTCATATATGACGCATTGCCAAAAGTTCTTGTTGCCACAACATATTCGAATTCCATTAGGGAGATTTCTGCTTATATCAAGATCGACACATAATCTAGGTTGACTCGGTCTGGTAACATTAACAGTGGCTTCATCAACTTTGAGAGGAATACCAATTAAATTTGCAATAGAAAATAATGCTGGTTTTGCAAAAAGATGGACAGGAAGATGGGGAAGAGATAACCAAATAAGTAAAATAGTACTATCTTGACCTGGCGTAAAATCATATGTCCATTTCATAACTTTCATGGGGGATTTATAGATGTACCATTGGTCACGCAGACATAATCTCATGTAATCTTCCTCACAAAAAAGCTTGATAAGAATATGTTTTTCATCAAGCACTTTAAGAGAGAAGGTTAAAAAAGCTTTACGGATGGATTCCATGGAGGGTCTATCAAAAGTGAATCTTCCGATAAGAGAGAATTTGTATGGGCTGCAAGTTTGAGATTTTCTTCTTTAGTAAATGAAATCATGGGTTCACTTTTGTAGGTATCGTACAATTTGGCTTTAATGGGTTGGTCAGATTGATCACTGTTTAAAACAGATGCAAAGATTTTGGCTTTGCTCTGTCAATATCTGGCGATTTAGGTACAAGTTGCAGATGGTGTAGAGTTGCCATAGCTGGCAATGAGAAAGTACACGCTAGAGAGAGAAGGGACTAGAAGTCGTCGGATGTAAATTAACCTCCAACTGAATGCCTCCATCACTATAATGAACATAAATTGGGATAGAAGATCCCCCTATCGAAGCCCGCGAGATCTGGAAAAAAATCCCTTTAGCACCCTATTAATCAAAATAGAGAACCTAATGGTGAAAATTCATAACTTCATCCAATGACACCACCTTTCTCCGAAACCCATTCTCCTCAAAAGGTAAAAAAGAAATTTCCAATTGACATGATTATAAGCATTCTTTATATATAATTTGCCTGCAAGAACCTGGTTCTCCACATTTCAGCCTAGAGTCCATGAACTTATTAGCCACTAGAACATCATATAGAATTTTCCTTCCATCGGCGAAAGCATTTTGAGATTCAAAGATAAGAGGATCAATTACTTTCCCTGGACTAACCAATAACACCATAGCAAGAATTTATAAGCACTCCTTATAATATTGATAGGCCTATAGTCACGAATATCAATCGATCCTCCTTTTCTTGTAGATCAACTTAATGAATGTCACGTTCATACTCCTCAAGAAGTAGCCTCTATGTTGTTCATACCTTAGAATCTCATGTGTTTGCCTTATGAGATACATCAAAAAAGTAACAATTTTTAAATAGTTTAACCCCAACCCAAATTACACTGAATACCTTAATGCTCCATATGTTAGTATATCATATATATACTTTACTTTAATCTTAATTCAAGTTGCAGTGTCGTGCTTGTTTGATAGTTATCAGTTAATCGTTTTCATAAATATTATTTTTTGTATACAACAATAAAACATGCAAATAAAAAATATATTTTGGTGTTTGAGGCAATCAAGCATACTTAAAATTAGTAACTCTATATTCTTTCTTTATAATGAGTGGGCAAACGTACACTTTGTGGTCCGATTGGTTCGGAGCAAAATATTTTTCACCATAGTAAAATATATTATGAATTTTTTAGAGTTAATTTTTGTTCGCCTTCTTTTAAGGTTGAGTAACTATGGGGTGTGCAATTATTCACAATTTCAAACCAACAAAAAGTTTATTTTAAGTATGTGAAAATAACATTTCACCTCAATAAAAAGTATATTATCTTTAACCAAAACAACCCTTAAATTAAAAACTATCCTATTGTCAATAAAATATTTAATTTATGGGCGAACCTGGTGCAACTTCATATCCATTCATTCTTAGAAGCCGAAATGCTATAGCACAACATGTGGCGTCCATAAAAATCTCCTCATTCCCTTGTTGCCAACACCTATAATATATCCAAAGGTAAGATGTTTACCCATAAATCTTTGGTGTAGCTATTACAATTAATCAAATTAATATGTAGCGTTAGTGAATTATTTCATTCGAGTTAATCTAACCCTTAATTGTTTTAATCAAACAATTAATTCCTCATATGTTATCATTACTATAATTTAGTACTTACATTTTTGGCATGCCATAAAAATATAGTTGACATATATTATTCAAAAGTATGAATACCATTATTTTGTAACATGCTTTCCTTGCATTTTATTTAGGGGTGTTTGCAAAACTATAAAAACCCGTACCATACCGATTTGTACCCAAAATTACTAGTAATTACTTACATTTTTTAGGTACCCAAATCGAATTTATCATTTTTTTTGTTTTTTTAACGTTTTAAAAATCGATTTACCGATTGTATCGTACCGAAATAAAATACTAAAATTAACATACCGAAAATGCCATAATGATATTATTGAACTTGCCATATTGAAAATATCAAATTAAATCAAACAAGAATACCCAATGCCTAAAGCCAAACACAACTACACTTATTTTATAGTTTCTTTGTTTTTTTTATAAGGGTCAACCTTTTAGTAACACTTGGAACAATACAAGATTTTACAAACCTTGGATCATTCATAATGGAACTTATAACAAGATTCGATTTAATCGTTCATATTCAACATAACAACTTATTATGCAACTTAAATTACAATTTGTGATGTTTATTTTGGAGTTTAATGTTTATATATAGTTGTGGAGACGAAATTTTTTTAGGTTATTTTCAATTTTTTTTAAATATGTTTACAAAAAGGTTTCGGTAAGTAGTACAAAAAATTACCATTATGTACCAAGTAATACCAAATTTACCATAATGAGAAATTTATCAAAATCTACCGCATAGTTTGGAAACCCGATTTTACCACAAAAAATTGATTATATAGATGTACCGTATGGTTTGATTTTGGTTTATGAGTTGATGTATCGTCTCGTAAAACTAGTAATTTTGGTTTGATCATTTCAAAGTTGATATGGTATACATATGCTACATTTACTAACCAAATGATCGAAAATCACACCTAATTTTATTCATCATGTTATTCTCAAGAACTAAGATTAACAAAGAAATCTTTTGATAAGCAGGTGAAACATCACATATTAAGATCTTGAATCATTTTTGAAAGATCACCAAAAAAACTCTTTCTTTTTACAAAGATGAAAAACAAAAAGTAAGTTTCTTCGCTGAATATTGATCAGGAGTAGTAATGGCAAATACATGTGTTGTACCTAATGTGGGTGGAATAAACATAGGTTGAGCTAAACGTGAGTTTGGACAAGTATGGGTTAGTATAATTATGGGTTGGGCCAAATATTGGCATACCAAATATGGGTTGGGCAACCCATGTTTTTTTCTATCCTAATAAGTATTACAATTTCAAGTATATGTAAAAAAAAACTCATATTTTACTACTAACTTTTAAAATTAAGTTTTATATTTCGCTCTTAGCTTTTGAAAAAACACTCAATACTTGAGTCATTGCTTTCAAATATGGGTCTCATGTTTGACTAATAGCTTTCAAATATTATCCTAATATTTTAATCTTAACTTTAAAAAATGGGACACATATTTAAATACTTACACTAACATGGGTTGTTTTATCATTTGGAGCCAATTTTGCCACTACTAATCAGTTGTATCTGAACATTATGATTATATAATTCCAATCATTCTCTTTATAAAGTAGGGTGTATTATAAAAATAACCCTGAATTGAGTGAGATTTATGAGCCACCCCTCAAACTAAAAACATGATAAACGACCCCTTGAAATTTTTACCCCAAAAGATTAAGAAACACCCATTGAGACATAATTTCCAACATGGGAAAATTAAAGCATTGCACAACAGTACATAAGACCCTGTGCCCTTACACCCAGTGCCAATTAGTTTTAGATTGGACGCTCTAACATTTAACATAGTATTAGAACAGGCTATTCATAACCTAACTACCTAATTGCTCTGCATCACCCCATACAAATATATCCATGGCTCCAGTAACACAACACGTAAGGGGAAATTAAAGCCTTATACAACAGTATATAAGATCCTGGGATCCCTCCACTCACCGCTAGCTGATTTTGAGTTGGATGCTCCAATATTTAGCATGTCAAGGAAAATTCTAAAATGACCAAAAAACCTTGTAAACTTATGGTAGGAATAATTTAACACGTGCAAATCGTTATATTTCCAAAGCGGTTATAAAAATAAACATTTAAACAAATTAAATTGTGACACGTTGCCTTTTTTTTTGCCTACTTGAATAAAAATACAAAAATAAATATTTTAAAAAAAAGTGTCCACCTCCCACACTCATAATGCTACTATTCACTATAACCATCCTCTCACTGCCATAAGAATCAACGTTGCCTCATCATCGAAATTCCTAAATTTATGAAACATCACACACAAAAAAATCACACACACGCACACACTTATTTGGTAGGTCATCTTTACCAAATTTTGTTAAGAAATTAAATTTATTAATATATTTAAAAATCAATATGTTATTTAAGTATGCTTAATAAAATTTGTTGGAGAGTCTCACTATATACATAAACCCTTCTTGGGCATTGTCCAAAACCCTCATACATTTACTTAACAACAAAAAACCTTAACCTCATATTAAAATACAAACTCCGATGTCATATATATGTTTCGTGCATATGTATATACCCAAAATCAATATTTTGTGTATATATGCACATGAGATTGAAAGAATGATTTTGGTAGAGAGAGATATTCTGTTAAAGAGCAGCGATTGGGGATTAGGGATGTGTGGAAGAGTACTCCAGAATTAGCTTACCAATGACTGTCATTGAATAAATCTAAAGTTTGTAGTTTGTCATTTGAATGTTGACTAGTTCTTGGAGAAAGTCGTGTCAGAAAATCCAGTGCTCCCTTTACCAGATATGACAAACCAATCTGAATAGAACAGTGATCCTTCTGACTTTGCCCTAGGTGGAGTACGTAAGCAAGGAAACAATTCATTTACATATGAGACCAAGGCTCAATGACACAAGTATGGTACTCACTCCCCAAGAAATTATATTTTTTACTTGAGGGTTTGTTTGATAGAAAATATGAAAAATGAGTAGGCTTACAAATTTTACAATAATAAATTTTGAATTGGAAAATAATATATGGAGTTATTGGATATCATTTATTTTTCGGATTAATTTGTTGGTTATAACAAATAATAAAATAGGTCTTCTTACAAAAATTCATGAGTTTTTCTTGAACGTCGTACCGAGAAGTCACGCGTGGTGGAAAATTATAAATTTTCGTACTTAATTGTTGGATTGATGCATTGGAAGCCCCAAAATGATTCAAAAATATCTTGTACGAGTGACTATGGAGGGCAAGAACCTAGTAGTTTGAATTAATGGAAAATTGGTCTCCTTAAAAAAATTTAAGAGTCTTTCATCGAACATCGTATCGAGATGTCACGCTTGGTGAAAATTTACAACGTTTTCATACTTAAATTTTGGATTAACGCATTGGAATCCATATACGGGTGACTACGAAAGTAAGAACCTATTAGTTCGAACTAGCAGAAAATAAGTCGTCTTTAAAAAATTCACGAGTTTTACTTCGAACGATGCACCTATAGGTTGCCTGTGGTGGAAAATTACAATATTTTTGCACCTAAATATTGGCTCTACACATTGGAAGCCCAAAAATAGTTCGAAAATATCTTGAATGAGTGACTATAAAGGACAAGAACATAATGCTTTGAACTATTGAAAAATAAACCGTTTTAAAAAATTCAAAATTTTGCTTCAAATATCATACCTAGAAATCGTGCGAAGTATAAAATTATAGCATTTTCATCCCTAATGATTGAGTTCAACTCTTTGTTAGAGTACAAAGCAAGTTGAAAAAATCACACAGCAGAAACCCTTATCCATAAGATCGAATTCAATCACAAAGCCAGTCCTAGGGGTTTGGCCGAGTGGGAAGGGGGGACCCTTGGCCGCCTTAGACCGATTGGTCAAGGGTTCGATTCCTACTACCTCCATTCCTCCTTATTCATATGTTCACATCCTTGGGGGAGGGCTCTGTGTACCGTGGGTTTGATAACAGGCAGGCCACTAAATGACCTGTTCTTGGGAAGTTCCACTGCTACCAAAAAAAAAAAAAAATCAATCACAAAGCCAACACTTACTTGAATGTCATCATTTGGTCTAACAACTAGGTGGCCACAAATGTGTAGAACAAGATTAGAGAGTCTATTTCCAAGGGCCTATCCTTTTTTGAGTGAAATAAGGGAACAAATTACAATTTGGATAAACGATTACTTCATTGTAATAAACATGAATGGCCTCATTATGGCATGAATTAATTCGGTAATGTCATGAGATAACTTTGGTTGGACATCATGGAGATGAGAGGACACTCGGCCTAATTTGACAAGGCTATTAGTGACATCATTAGGAGTAGGATGTTGAAGAAAAGAGTTTAATATTTGAAACACGTAGACATGGTAGTGAAGACAACATGCAGACAATATCATTAATATCTTGATAGCTGTCAGAGATAAATAAACCATTCAGTTGACGAAGGCACATGCAATCAGTGGCACACCATTGGTACAAAAGGCTTGCTGTTTTGGATAAATATTTGAAATTAGAGAGGATAAGAGAATAAGATGACGCCACATCTTTAGGATTTCATTGATGATAAAAGAAGATTAGATAAAGCAAAATAACTTCAGGATCAATGAATATAGGGATAGGGTATTTGAGTTTCTAAAGGATGTAGCAGAATATGTACATGGCAATAAACATTCATGTCTATGTAAGCGTTGTCAAAATGGGAGAGGGAAAATTCGTGTGGGTGATATATTTATCGATTTTATGAATCATGGTATAAATAAAGACTACACCATATATATGGAATTTCCTTGGGGAGACTATTCCAATAAATCCACTCCATGAAACCCCACAACTTGTAGAGTACATTATTGAATCAAAATTTTCTAATTTGGATGACCTTATAAATGATGCATGTGAGAATTTCATGAGAGAAGATGACCCTTCAACTATTATTTTCGAGGAATGAAGGAAAAAAGTACGAATGTCTGCAATATCTCGCAATGGAACCTCTACAGCCTTCCATAGAAGGTAACAAGGCATTTTCCTCTCATTTGGACGTAAAGAGGTTAGGCACTATAAATGGATAGCAGGACAAATGACTTGGAATTATAAAACAACGTCTTGTGGAAAACTTCTAACATCTTGTGGATGAATTTGTCTAAGGAGTTGCGAAATGTTCAACTTGAAATAGCAACCGATGGTTTCAATACCAATAGTATGTTTGGTTGAAGTTATAGCTGTTCGATCTCCATAACTCAACATCTTACCCCCCCCCCCCCCCCCCCCCCCCCCCCCCTTCACCGTACACGAGGAGTGAGTTCTCATTGTTGGCAACATTGATACCTGGGCCGAGTTGAACAAAATGTAATATCAATAATTTTTCTCCAAATATTGGTCAATGAGTTGAAGGTACTATGGTTTGGAGTTGAAGCTAGGGATGCAATTATGAAAGAAACATTCCAGTTGAAGGCCATGTTGATACAGGTATTCATTATTTTCCTTTCTCTGTGATGTTATAAGGATGTGTAACCCAAGGGAATTATGCTTATCTAGTTTGCTCTAAACTTACACCTAAAATCTTGGAAATGTTGCTACCTCTGATCTCATATTTTCCTCCGCTAAGGTCATCGTTACATGCTTGACACTTTAAAGAACATATTCAATGGAAGATAAGATTTTGATATGGCCATGTGCAAATTAACTACTATGGAGGTTGACCAAATTGTGACTTGTGGCTCAACAAAGTGTTAAAGAAACATGACGAGCACAAATAGGGAAAGGTAAAGGGAAAGATGCAATAATGATCAAAGTAGATGAAACCGATGATTGGCTTAGCGAGGGTGATAATGAAGATTTGACGGTTATTGAAGGACTTTGAATTAACTCCGTTTTATTTTATTCAGAGTGTAGACATCTGACTATAGACATTCTTGTGATACTTTGTCTTATTTTTGGTAAACATGTTTCTGTTGATAAGACATATACTCTCCTGTACATCTTATACCATTTTTCTTAGGTAATT
The DNA here is from genome assembly GCA_949130495.1 of Sambucus nigra. NCBI lineage: Eukaryota > Viridiplantae > Streptophyta > Magnoliopsida > Dipsacales > Adoxaceae > Sambucus > Sambucus nigra. Next base: position 28,553,996 of record OX422208.1, on the reverse strand, counting down.
GGTCTCATTTTTTCCGATTGGGATATTTGATGCTCTTCTTTTTCATATGATACATGTCCCAATATAGTTTGTGTTGCTTATGCTTTTGGTTTATCATAAGTAGATTTCGGATTATGTGGAAATTTTTCATTTTCATGATACTTTTGGACATATAGATTCTCATGACATTTTTTTTATTGGGATATTCTTGATTTTTATCTATGAAATGTAATCATATATATATAAACTTGCAACTAAAATTGTATTTTTAATTGTAATATCACCCAATACAAGCTTGCCTAGTCAGTAAAGTACATGTATTTGGTAATAAATAGTTAGAGTTAAGCAATTTACTTGCCTAAGTTAAAACATTTGGCTGAGTTATGAACCAAAACCTATGCAACCCATGCGCAGGATGTGGCTTTTTCGTTTTATATTTTTCGTAATATAAATTATAATTTGGCACGGTACAAAACCATGCCAAAAGTGAGACAAATATTTTTTAATTTAAATAATCATGGACACGTGGCACACACTTGTAAGGACACATTGATGGTTAAAATTGTGACACATGGTACAAAAATGTCATAGTTTAAAGTTGTGTTATAAGTGTACCAGTTGAGCTCAGATGGAGGACCAGAGCTTGTCATTTGGCACTTTTTCACTTTCATTTGACACAATTCTTAATTGTGCTAATTTTATTTTGTATGCACTAAATTGTAGTGGTTAAAAGTATGCATGTTGGGTTATTTTGATGTGGTTAACCATTGCCCAACTTACGATGATATAATTATCAAATCTAAATTGAATCGCACCAATAGTAATCAAAGCGAGAATTCTAATCCTCATAATCTTCGGGATGTATAATATATGCTCCATTTGAAAAAAGTGTGAGATTACCTAAGTATAATTAAGACAACTCTTAGACACAAATCCCATAAGTGGTCATGTTCAATACATTATTGAGTGTACCGTTCATAATCCTCTTTCAAACTATTATATAAGTTCTCGAACCATCTGACATGTTTCCTTAATTTTAGGAAAACTACTAGGATTTCAAACACAACCGTACCAATTCTATGTTAACCCCCTATCTAGGCTGTGAAATGTACAATTATGTTAATAACTAAAATTACGATCTCATGTGATCAAGTCGAATCCAACTCACCGGAATTTCTACTCAGTACAATTAACTAAAATAATAAACATTGATTTCAAAAATGAATATAAAGCACTTCTCCAAAGATGATTGAAATTAAAAATAAATCAAGAAATCCTTTTACTGAAAAATAAAATATAACTACATAATTTTAAGAATAAATTCCCAACAATTCCATCAAAACTATTAGATCCCTTCAATAGATGGATATTTCTCACAGAGAAAATAAGGTTTGCAACTATTCGAATTCTAAGGAGGAAGGGCTTGATTTTTCCTCGAGATCAAAATATTTATTGGGTTATCGGTCATCAAAAAGGTATTAATCGGGGAGTAAAGGTAACCTATTAATTTGGGTGATGAGGTTTGAAGGAATTCCACCTCCCTTGTTAATTTTTTAATGAACTGGGGGTTTTTTTAGTTGAAAAGAGAAGGAGTATGTTGTATTTTTTTGAAGACTAGGCTTTTCATGCAATAAAATTTAGAACTCGAAGCGACCGTTGATTGCTCAAAAGTTGGCCAAAGAGTTTAAAGCTCGAGTGTATAGTTAAATATAAATAGGTCTATTAAGGTATCTTGGAGGTTTTGTTTCTATAAGGTTGTGATATTTTACATTAGAGGTGGAGTTATTTTTGGAGTTATATTTTTTTGTATTTGGCCTCCCAATATTTATTTTCAATGGGTTAGATTAGACCCCTCTTCTGTTCTTTTTTTAAATCAAATTTACATTTATAACACAAATGAGATCCTATTTTTTACGATGATTTTGGAAATGGGGTAAGAGTTTTTAAATTTAAGGTCACATTGTTCTTCTATTCTCTCTTTAAGTTATGACCGGTTGTTGAGATAATGCATTGAAGATATGTTGGGGTCTACATGGATACTTGAAATTTTTGAATTCATAAGATATTCGAATAAAAATTTGGGGGCTATCAACACGAACAAAACACTAAAGGAGTTGATTCAGATATCACGTTTAAATATCAGAAAAATGTATACTGATACCAAATGTATATATATTGTCATGAATATCCGTATTCGAGTTGGAGTGTCCATATTTTCGATCCTCTATCTTCCCTAAATTTCGTATATGCAGAAAATCTAAATTTTTATATCTTTATTTTTAATTATATCTTATATTAATTTTATATTGCAAAGATATATATATATATATATATATATATATATATATATATATATATATATATATATATATATATATATATATATATATATATATATATATATATATATATATATATATATAACTGACTTCACATGATCTTAGCCACCTATTTTGAGTCTAACTAAAACCAATCACATTGATGGTTGAGTAAAATAAATAAATAAATGCTCACATAATTTAAAATTGATTTTATTTGTTTATGAATATAAATAATAACTTAGGATTTAATCATGAACATCATCACTTATCACTTCACAACGTATGTACTTCACCTAAACTCTAATTTAATTTATTTAAAGTTTTACTCCTTCTCAATAAATAATAAAGGTGATACAAGTGTTTGTCTCTTTAGAATAACATAAAACATTAATATATTACGAATTTGAGTTGATTCGGCTGAAACAAAATTCAAAATGATACAACTTCATTTTTTTTGCATACAATACACAAAATGTCTTAGATACCTATTGGGGAAGACGTAGTGTGGGATTGTTATAGAAGGAAAGTATAGTTAGATGAATTAAATATATTATAATATAAAGAATGTAAACAAATAAGAATATTATCTAAATTCGAGAAATATAGGACAATATAGAGACTGATAGTTTTATGTATTTATCCAGGTGGATACGGATATGGATACACTTTAAAATGAATACAAATAATTAATAGCATGGTATATGCGCCTTATCCCTCCGTTTGACACCCATTATATGATTGACTAAATGCTGATTTTTATTGTAAATAGGGACCATAGCCCTTCAAAATCCTAAAAAATAATCTTTCTTTAAAATAACATAAATTACTTAATGAAAGTTTTTTTTCTTGGGATAATTTGTGAGACTTTTGCCATATTTTTCATAACTAGAGTATGTTATTGGTGCAAGAATTTTCATACTCTAAAAATATTAGTTCACACATAAACACATATGTCACAGAAATGCCTACATACATGAAAGTTTAATAATTATGGGAAATACCTGTATGTTTCATCGAGAACATTCTCTATCTCTTTTTTGAAATAGCGATCTATTCCCAACTTTTCTAGAGTGTCCACAATGCAGAGACGAACATATATGTCGCATGGATAAATTGTCGGAACTGGAAAAAAATAGTCATTAATCAATTCTATTATACCCCGTATTTTCAGAAATATTATGACGAAAACTTAATTAAAAATCTCGGATTTAAAATATAGAATGAATTAAATCAGTGGGATTTAAAGTTAAATGAATAAAATTTAAATTGAGAATAAATACTTGTTCATAATTTCATAATTGTACGACTCAATTTGGAAAGATGGGTTCGCTCGTGAGAAATAAATCATAAAGTGATTAACTTATAGTGAGGGGTTGATTTAAAAATGATACATATGGGTATGTTAAATAAAAATGCTCGGGACATGCTTTGGGAGGTTATACGAATTCTTTACGATGTTTTAGACCTTTCAAAATGGTACTGAGTTATAAATATATGAGTTAAGAGGTTATTGGGATATGTGGATAAGGTATTTAGGCTGATTTGGGGGCTATAAAGTTGTGGCCTAAGTCCCAACTCGGAATTAGTGAGTTAATCATATATCTTAAGAGAATATATAACTCCATGGAGTTACACCTAAGAACCCTAGACTAGACCACTCAGAGGAAGGAGGCAATAAACCACAAGAAGAAAGAAGTGGATAGGGAGATTTAAGGATGGATTCAACAATCAACCAAGAAACATCCAAGATATAAGGCAAGAATTTCTTTGCTTAATTTTATTGGTTCAAATTACTTCTTTATTCATTGTTTCTTAAATTTCCATGTAGAGGGGTGTAATATTAATTAAAATGTGATTTTTGGATTGGAATTAGATCTTTATAAATGGTTAATGTTAAGAAATTATTGGACATAAATTTAGTAGATATGAATCCCTCTAGGACTTTGCTTTCTAGGATTTGAGAAAATTTATTCGGGTTAGATAACATGTAACAAACCCTCATAATAGGATGGACTAAATAATTTTGATTGGTATTAACAATTATCATATGGTGTAAAGTTTTAGAAATTGAATTGAAGGAAAGAGGACAAATTACGTGTAAAAGTACCGGGTAATAAGGGGTAATTTATGATGTAATTACTGAGAGCAATTAACTAGATGGTTAATTATATCTTACATAGAAAGGTATTTAATAATTCATACATGGGTTGATTATTAAATGAGGTTAATTGTGGGAAATGCCTACGGGCAGCTAGGGGTAATTATAGAGTAACTACCCTAACATATATATATATATATATATATATATATATATATATATATATATATATATATATATATATATATATATATATATTATGTGTGTGTGTGTGTGTGTGTGTTGACATACATATGTTCGTGGACCGTCCTATCGGTTGAGGTTACGCTCGTTCGGGACCAGAGCACACGTCGGCACAAGTGGGCTAGGCGTTTTGTTAGGTCATATTTTAGGTACTACGTGGCTGCGCCATTTATTGGAGTTAAATGTTGATGCTGGATCCATGTGATAATGTTTGGTATGGGCCATGTAATGGTGAAACTGCGTAGGTATCGCCCTAGTTGCTTGTGCTTTGTTTGTCCGTTTTGGATAAGAGACTCCTATGGACTGACCGATAGAGCACGAACAAGACAATATATGTATATGCCTTTATGTCGCATATAGTCACATATATAATGACATATATGAAATTTAATTGAAATGAATGAAAGAATTCCTAAGTCTAATGTTGTAGAGTAACAATGCAGACCCAATACTATGTATTATGAATGATATTAGATGATATCTCTTTATGGGTAGTATAACATGTGTAAATTGGGAAATAGTTACTTGAAAGTGTTTAACTCTGTTTCCGAACATTATATTTCTAAATGCATCTTTATATTGTCAGTTGTATTTATTTTTTATCCACATCGAGTTATGGGTGGGTATTCAACTAGCACTTCTTTTAGGTGAGGGGTGAGATGTATTATTCATGAGAGTGACGATGGAAACACTCACTGTGAATTCACTGTATTTTTGCCCATTTAAAATGAGTAAGTTAATTCTTGCACATTTTAGGGCGTGGAGCCAAAATTACAAATATTTCCCCCCAAGTTTATTTAGATAGGGACGACAGGACTGACAGGAGGTTAGACACGCGGTCATATTTGCACAGTGACTACTTTTATTCGTTTCATTCTATCGTAGGTTGTTATTTCCATTTAAGTCAATTTATTGTTTTGGATTATTTTATGGGCATAAGCTCGAGTTTATTATTCGATCATTTGAGACAGTTTGTATTGTTGTTGGGATTTTATTTACTTTACGTGGATGATGGACTTATTACTTCTTCTTGGTTGTTCATTTAATTCAGTTTAATTCGAACATGGTTTACAAAATAAAAGTCTTGTTTTGGTTTGATGCTTAGAATGTTATAAATTAACAGCAAGCCTCATCTTTGGCATATTGTGTCTTGCCATCCATTATGTGAGAAAATGAGAGTTGTTACAATTACAAGATTATATATTATAAAAGAAAATTAGGAAAAGAATTACAAGATTATATATTATAAAAGAAAATTAGGAAAAGAATTTTTAAGATGTGATGTTTGGAAAAAAACTACAACATGTTCCTGATTATTTTTTTATTGAGTTAATTACACTTAGGCTCCCAAACCTATATCCGTCCCAACAGTTTGGCACCAATTCTTTCGATTTTTTCAATTCACACCCCATAACTATGAAAACCACTATAATTTACACCCTACCGTCTAACGCTGTTAAGTTTTGGAAAAATCTGTTAGTCGTGTGAATGGCATATTACTCTCAGCAAGGGAATTTTTGTCCAAACCTAATTGATTTCGACAAAAATCTTTAAATAACAACAAAAAGATATAAAAATTAAAGAAAGCACCAAAAATTATTTTAAAAATATAAAAAACATTAGAAAAAATACATTAAGGTACAAAAAAACATTTCAAAATTTAGAAGCTCACAAAAAAATATAAATAGTTTGAAAAAAATGAAAAATACAAATACTTGGAAAAACATATTTAAAATGCGAATATTTATTGTCCTAACGTAAGTTTTTCGGAAAAAATCTTAAAATCATATAAAAATAAAGAAAATATTAAAAAATATAGAAAAGACACAAAAAAATTGGCTTTTTTTAAAACATTTGGAAAATAAAAAAATATATTTAAAAATACCAAAAAAAATATTTAAAATCTTCAAAATTCTGATAAGTACCTAAACATATAAAAAACAAGAATTTAAAGAAAAAAAATCATCACTATAAATTATTTATAGCATATTAAATATAATTTCTAGATTGATAAATTCTAACAAAATTAATTCAGCAAAGAAAAAATGATTTTTAGCTAATAAAAAATTATTTATAGCAATAACAAATTATTTCCAACACATAAAAATTACTCTTTTGCAATAAAAAATGATTTACAACAATAGAAAATTATTTTCAGCATATGAAAATGATTTTTAGTAAAAAAATGGTTTTCAAGAATAATAAATATTTTCTATCAAAAAAAATATTATTTCCATCAACAAAAAAATGATTTCCAGCACTGTAAATTATTTATAACACAATTTCTAATAAAAAATAAAATACATCAAAAGTAGAAAAATATACCAAATCTCCAAAACATCAAGCCTCCAAAGATAAAAAAAAAATATTTTTGAATTAAAAATTTATTTCCCAAACATAAAAATTATTTTAAGAAATAAAAGAAGATTTTCAATAATAAAAAAAAATTAGCATATAAAAACTAATTTCTCAAAATAATAAAATATTTTTAGAAAATAAAAAGAAGAAAAAACATGTCTAAAAAAATGTTCTAACCTTAGTAATAAAACAAAAAAAATGAAATTTCACCTCCAAAAAAAATCACTGTTCTAAAAAACCCGCCTAGGCACGCCTAGTCTTAAGGCTTGGAAGAAACGCCCCACCTTAAGTTTTTTATGCCTTATTCTTAGTAAAACCCTTAAGGCGCACTTTTTTCTAAAAACACCAATGCTTTAGTGAAACGATATCGCCTTTTAAAGAATTTTTTTACTAATCGGGGCATTATCTCATCCAAAATTAACCAAATAGTATTTTAATTTGCATATATTCAGACATATTTTTATTATATGTACAATTTTAGTATTTTAATAGCCTTGTTATGGTTAAACAATATTAAAATATATTAAGAAGGCCTAAACGCCTTTTTACGCCTAAGACCCCCTAGGCTTATAAGGCTTAAGGCTTAATCTCCATGCCTCGATCACGCCCCGCGTTTTTTAGAACCTTGAAAAAAACATAAAAGATCTAAAATGATAGAAAGAGGGAGACGAGGTTAGGGGGAGGCAGGGGAGGGGGGCGAGGAAGCAAAGAGAAAGGGGTAGGGGGAGGTAGGGGAGAGGGGGAAGGGTGGATAAAGACTCAGAAGGTGTAGGGGAGAAGGGGGTGGGGGCGGGCATGGGGCAATTGGCAAGGGTGGGTGGGGAGTGAGGGGGGGGGGGGGGGGAGAGAGAGAGAGAGAAGAAAGAGAGGAGAAAGAGATATGAAGTTAGGGTTTTCAAATAGGTCAAAATGACCAAAGTATCCTTTAAGCAGTCATGTGCCATACACATGACTAATATTTCCTCACAAAAATTAACGGAGTTAGACGACATGGGATAAATTGTAGTCGTTTTCATAGTCAGGGGTGAATTGAAAAAAACAAAAGTAGTGGTTGCAAAGTGTTATGAGGGGTATAGTTCGAGGGGGCTAAGTGTAATTAACTCTCCTTTATTTATTGTTTGTTGTTGTCTGTATTGCATTAATCAACCTTTCACCTTGATTACATATTTTCCTCAATCCCATACATCTATTTGATAAAAACAAATTTTTGAGTATCACATGAATAATTTTAATGGGAATTTTGATTTTTTTTTTTTTTGGGGGGGGGGGGGGGGGGGGGGGAATTATAACCACTATAGGAAGGTAGAAAAAAATAAACACAAAAAGTAAGCATTATATCACTAAAATACTTTTCAAAAGTGTCAGTGGTGGCATAACACTTTTTTCGTCCCCAAATCTTGAATGATTGTGTGAATTTTTTTTATATAAAAAATACACAAAAAAGGTTACTCCGAAAATATGGTAAACAATTTGGATATGTGAACACTATGTAAAAACGTATTCTCTTCAAACTAAATACAAAGGGTCACGTCATCATTGTGGTTTTCTATGAATTTCTCTCTATAATTATACTACACCATTGTAAGAGCATAATTATGGGTATTGTATAAATCGATTTGTGAGGGTTAAAATTACAATCCAATTCAGAAATGATTTAATATGTATATTGTTAACTTACAATAAAACTAAGTAGCTTAAGCAAATAAAAAAGGCTTTAATAGGCATATGTTATATGAGATATGAAGTTTATGGCCAAAACTCACACGACTCATGAAAAGTGAAGATTTTTTTTGAAGGTAAATGTGAAGATTGGCTCAAGATTTTAGCTTTGATGATTTTTTGGACTATGTGAATTTCTTTTTTTTTTGGCCAAAATAGTGACTCTATTTAAAACAAGGTATTTTACAAGTGATGTCCGTGGCTTTAGACCCGACAATAGTAAGACGAAGTTAATCATGACTTAAAGCATGAATGAACCAACTAGGTACAAACTTAAAAACCAAATAACCAAATGGACTCAAAATAGACACAACTACGAGAACATCAACGCATACGTTCGCTACCCAGAAACACACACATAGGGTGACATGATGGAAACACTAGATGGATTCATGGATGGCCTTCGTTAAATCTAGATGGGCTAGATGCTGGGAAGTGGTCTAGGAAATCATATTGAAGGCAATTTGGCAGTCTGTTTTATTTCAATACATTATACTCCAGCTTAAAAAGGTAGTTAAAGACCCATTTTTAAGGCCTAAAGATCGGCAGCTAATGAACACGAGTCCCGTAATTAGGGACCTCGTTCCACTATATTACACATAAAGAACGAGTGCACAGGCGGTGACCAGGTTATGTGGAGCTACCTAGCAACCCTTGCTGGCTGGGAGGGCATTATTTTGTGGGCATTAATGAACAGGACAATCTGATCATAAACTGAATGTGTGATTAGAGATTTAACAATGGTCTTATGGAGAAAGAGGGCTTCATTGCGAGCAAAATCGAAGGCACGAATAGAGAAGAAAGGTTTGATATCTTGATAAGTAAGCGGGGAGGTCTTGCAGCGCACGTTTAGTCTCCTGAGAAGGGAGATCGGTAAAAAGTCCATGTTCGCATGCAGAGTGCAAACTTGAAAAATATCGGGCATTCTGTAAAAATATGGGTATTAGATTCCGGAAAGTCGCAAAGAGGGGATTTGGGAGATGGAATTTTATGGTAGTAGCTGAGACAATCAGTTGTGGATAAAGATTTATGTGCAAGAAACCACAGGAAAATCCTCAATTTCGGAGGAAGACGAGACTTCCAATGACACATCAACGGCAGAGCTAACATGTGTTGTGAAATCAATTCCCTATTTAACGAGTGGCATGTGGATTTAACCAAAAATGTACCTAGATTTCTCGACCACTAGTACGGACGGTCCCATTCTATCGTAGGCGAGATATGAACTTCTTGGATATAAAGCAAGAATTCAAAGGGTAAATATTGGGATAACAGAAGCAGATTCCATTTATGGGCCTAAATAAATGACGAAATTGGGGTGTTGAGAACAGTGAGGGGGTAGGAAACCGCTGCCCTTATATTTCACGGAGGACCCAAATGTGCTGAGCAAAACATATATTCCCCATCCCAATTTTCCTTTAATTCTCTTAAGAAATAGGGGTATAAGATGCCCGACTCGAGTCCATAACTAGGACGCCCGCTGAGGCCTGTGAACTTCTTTCAGCGAGGAGTGAGGGTAATACTTATGTTTGATAAGCCGGGCCCAGAGATTGCCTGGCTCGAAGAATAACTCTTGTAGAAGTTTCAAAATTAACGATGTACTGAGAGAGTGTAATTTTTTAATACCGATTCCATCGAGAAGGGTAATAATTGTCCAAGGAATGGTGGGAGTTTTCGTGGCATACGAAATGGCATTCCAAAAGAATGCTTTAATTTTTTTAGCAAGGGTGTTGAGGATAATTTTAGGAAGCCAATAGGCTAACAAACTGTACGAAGAGAGTGACGTGCAGACAACGTTAATGAGAGTAGCTTTACTCGCATAAGAGAGAAAATGCAAATGCCGTGTCTGCAGCCGATTGTCTAAATTAGTAATGCAATTTAGAAAAAGAGTATGCATGATTACGCCATTTAGAAGGGTAAGACCTATGTATTTCTCCTTCCTTGGGTTGCGGGAGAAGCCTAATGTGGTGCGCATGGTCCGCATGACTACAACGGGGTTGTGGGGACAAATATAATTAGGGATTTATCTCAATTGATGGCTTTCCCCAAGAAGGTGGAAAATTCTTTTAGAATCTCCATGAACGATTTATAGTGTGAGGGCTTGGTTGGAATATATAGTCATTCTCGAATGCCAGCCTCGGGATCATGGGCACAGTTAAGGAAGACCGAAGGGTGGTCATATTTTTTTTTGGCATTCTTGCTCAATTTGTCACAAGAAAACATCTAGGCCTAGAATAAAAAGGATAGGGGATAATGGGTCGCCTTGATACAGGCCACGAGATGGACTAAATGTGCTCCCGATATGGCCATTAATCACTTTCTGAAATGAGGTGGTGGAAATACAAGCAGAAATATAAGTGACCCATTGGTCCGGAAAGTCATGCTGCTGAAGAACCTAGTGAATAAATGGCCACTCCATTTGGTCGTACGATGTAGACAAATCAATTTTAATGGAGAAATTCCCCTTTTTTGGTTTCAATCTACGCATGGAATGTAACATTTCATGCGTAATAATGATGTTATCTTGAATATATCTTTTCACCACGAAGGCTACTTGGTATGGGGATATCAGGGACTGCAATAGGGGCCAAAATCTTGCCATAAGAATCGATGAGATGAGCTTATAAATCACATTGTGAAGACTGATAGGTCAAAATGAGAGAATTATGTGGGGTTCTGGCGCTTCAGAATAAAGATTAGCAAGGTGTGATTTATCTCAGGTGGTATATGACCAGATGTAAAAAATTCAAAAATGAGTTCGCTCACAGTCTGGCCCACCTCTTGCCAATGAAATAGATAAAATTCCACCGTAAGGCTGTTCGATCCTGGTATTTTATTCTTTACCATTTTTTTGAGGGTGGACCCAATTTATTACACTATAATAAATGCTAACAATCTAGCTTTACTGCCCTCTGTTAGTTAAAGAAATGGATAATCATCAGAGGACACTGACGGCGGGACAATTGTTTGGAAAAGAGTCTCATAAAACATTTTTAACTAGGAGTTGGTAGTTGTACGTGTTTTATGCCACGACTTATCTGTACTGAACACTACCTGAATTGTATTGGTTCGACAACGATGCAATAGACATGCATGGAATTTTTTTGTGTTATTTTCTCCGTTAAGGGTCCATTTTAGCTTATATTTGTTTTTCCAATATAATGCTTTCTGCTTCAGGGAATATGCAAGCTCTTTTTGAATCGCTTTTTCGCGTAGGAGGAGCGCCGAGTCGGGATGTCGGTCGATAAGCTGGCGAGTGTGGGGCAGCTGGTGTTCGTGGCCATGTAACCAAAGACACACTTTTTCCACCAGATAGCTGCGTGATGAAAAAGGTGAGATTTTGTCAGAAAGCAACTAACCGGAGGGCTAGCCATCGGCCATCTCCATTGATAATAGAGTAACTCTTGGAAAGACGCATATACAGCCCATTCTTTGCAGTAAGTAAAGCGTTGAGCTATTTAATTCTTGTGGGAATGTTATCTAGTAATAGAGGTTAGAGCCTGCATTCGTGAGGTGAGTAACCCTTATGTTAGGGTACAAATCCCACCACTACATGTTTGCAAGCCCCCTATCTAACCTTTCATCCACATGGTGCCAAAAGATGCATTGGATTTCTAGATAAAATATGGTCTGCTAAATCCTAAATCATGAATATTATATGTCATCATAAAATTTCTCTAAGCTTTAGCTCGGTTGGGTTGAAATCCTGTGTTGCGCTAAAGCAAGAATATCTCTAGCGACCAAGACGATAAAACTCACTCGAAAATTTTATCAAACACTTGGTGTGCGGAAAACACCCAAGACCTTGTTCCCAAAATGAACTAGTGTGCAAACTCCCAATCAATTCAACCAAGCATCAATGAAGAGACAATAAGAACATACAAGCAATCATCAAAGAAAAATAACAACGATATACCGTGGTTCACCAAAATTTGGGCTACATCCACCAAGGTGGATTTCTTCTTTCTATAGATAAATGGAGGAACCCAAAGGTTATACACGCACATAATTTATCTCTCTTAGAAAGTCACTCACAATTTCACAGAACTCACCCCTCAAATTAGCTCTCTATCTCTCTTTACCTTTGATTAGCTCTCAAATATGCCCACTCTTGTCCTCTCCCAAAACTTAGAAATAACACTTGTATTTATAGATTTGAGCCAAAATGGCAAATTTGTAAATAAACAAAAACTGAAAAAATAGGAGAGCCAAAATCAACATCCTGAGCCGCCTAGCTTTTCATGCAGGCCTAAAATAGTATTAGAATCTCCAATGAACACCCAAGGATGACTAACAATAGTAGATAGTTTATGTAAAGCATGTCATACATAATATTAAGCGGGAGGCTAGGGAGGCATATAGATCATCGTAAGCTCCATTGGCTCTGATTCCGGATCATGATGCACCATGGCATGAATAAAGTGTGGGGAAACTACCACTTCATTGACTGTGAGCTGACCTTCCATCCAGATCACCCATATGCCACCGGATTGTCATAATGCGGGCAAGACAATGTGGCTGCGAAATGGGAGACGACCAATCTCCGTAATGGCTCTTCTTGCGTTGAACTAAGTATCTAAAATAACCAGGTGGGGGTGATGTCATGTCACAAAGCTCATAAATTCAGGAAGAAAATTGGGGTGCCCTATGCCCCAAGCATTCCATAACAAAACTCTCATGAGGTGTATCAGCAGATAGAATCTCACTAGGCTCTATTCCGGGAGTATGTAGACATACTCATAAATGAAGGGGGGTCGTGAAGCGCAAATTGAACGGGATATTTGGGCCATGTTTCAACTAGAAGCTCCCGAATAGTGAAACAATAACAAATTTAGATTTATGTTCCTCTCACTGATTCTTACTTGTATAAATAAAACATTTTAGAGATTTTAACCTGAGTTTAAGAGTCACAATTGTTCATAATTATTACTCCCGATCTTGTATATTTGTCGAGAGGATTATGAGGTCTTTCAGAGTTATAATCCTTTTCAACATATTAATAAACAAAATCCTTGATCATCCATGTACTTTATATTTATCTTATTATATTCTGGATTATTTTTCATCTTGTATCTTGGACGTATATGAATCACTCTATTGAGTGAGTATTAACATAACAAAGTTGTTCAAGAGCTTTGGTTTGTGGGCTCCTTGCTTTGGGCGCGTTCAATATATTTGATAAAATTCCTAAGTGGGATTTTCTTCTTTGCATGATTAGTTATTGTTGGATACTCATTTTGAAAACTAAAAAATTAATACATTTAAGGTTGCAAAGTTGTCAATGGTAAAGTTTGACTTGACCATGTTTCATGGTAGAATAATTAATTTGGGCATGTTGTAATGGGAAATGAGAGGTGATTTTTAACAAACATTGTTTGCTTAAGAAATGGAAAAGCATTGCTGCTAAACCCGAAGATATGTAATAAGATGATTGGAAGGAATTTCACTTTCAAGGCCTTGAAACTATCGGGTTAAATATCGTAAAAAATATGGTATTCTTTTTATGAAGGTGGCGCATAGACCATTTTCTCTATGTTAAAAAATATATTATTCCTATTTTATTACATTGAAGTTATATCGACGTCTGAATATCTTGGTGAGCTTAATAAATTTCTCTCCGATTTGTTAAGCTTAGATGTTGATATTAGTGAAAATATGGTGTTCTCTTTAAGGATTCTGTTTCCTCATTGTAAAGTGTTCACGAGTGATTGAAAGTAGTCGAAGCATAATGAAAAAATATATTGTAATGTCAAATAATGAAAAATATACTGTAATAATGTTGATAAAAAAAACTCATTACCAGCTTTTCCATTTATTTTCACGAGTGATTGCAAGTATTCGAGGCATTTATCGTCATGCAGGTGAGTCAATGCAGCTGCTGTTGTGGCTGGAGAATTAAAAAGAGAACCATTACTTCTCTGATAATTCATCAGCTCCTTCCAATTATATGATTTGCCCAGTCCTTCAGCATAGTATGCAAGACGGTCTCCCTTTGCAAAACTAATATGGGAGGCTCTGCAATTTTAACATTTACATGTAGTTAGTACTAAATAGAAAAGAAATCGAATATAAGAACTTTTCGTTACTAAACATGATTTATTATTGAATCAACCCTCAAACTAAACAACCAAAATTAACAGGAACTTTCCTTTACTTTAGGAGTTATCTTAGACGAAAACTGGAACTGCTTTAATATTTTTCCATTGGGTTCTATACAAAAACTGAAACTGCTTTAATGAAAACATGGAGTTGAGTTTAACATAGAGAAAACATTTGCGAATAAAGGAGATGATGCTTGGAAAATAATAAATGATAAATTACTAAATTTTTAATTGTAATTTAAAAAACCAAAAATGCAACTAAAGCACATTAACATTTATTTAAAGATTTTTTTTACCAATTAGTCCCATTTACTAAGTTTGTAGTTTAATAGGTCCTAACATCCTTTTTTTGCTCCATCCGGTCCTATGAAAAAAGATTTTTGTTCCAATAGTACCTATTTGTAAACATAGAGTGAATATCCACTATATGTACAAATAGAATCTATCGAGGAAAAAATGTTGTGATAGGACCTATTAGAAAATGTCTCATGTAAACAGGACTTATTTGTCAAACTCCCTATTTGAAATACTACAAAGGCAATAGAGCTTTAGTAGAAATTGCAGTTTTAAGAGTGTAATCTTATGCTGAAACATTCATTTTTGGGATTTAATCCCTTAGAATTTCAAATCGACATAAAGTAACCCCTAACATTAACACCATTCTATTTTTTTAACAAAAAATAACACATGAGTATCATGTGACTTTTTAAAATGGTATTGGAGTCTCATAATTTGGTTCTCTCTCTCACACACACACACTCTCGGATGGATACATATACATAATGACACAATATCAGATCAATACGCTTTTAGATCTAGAGTATAAATTTTTGAAATGTTAATATAGACAAACATATTCATGCATATACACCTACATGTCGGATGTAATTTTGAAAGCGATTGTGACTTGCAATTATGTGATACAAACAGATAGTGTGTGTGTGTGTATTTTCGTTTTCTAATTTGAACCCTATTTTTTTAAATGGAAATCTATTTTTTTAATACAAAATCGATTTTTTGTCTATTATAAATCTGTTTATTGAAAAAAAATTATTGTGTTTTGGATGAAAATGTGGGCTTTTTTTTGGAGGAAATTGGAATTATCAAAATCTAGATTTTTTTTGCTACAAATCTATGTTTTGGTATCTTTTTTTTTTATTTCTTATTGTATATTTTTATATTGTTTCTAGATTTTTTTTATTTTTTTTAATATTTTCAAACTCTTTTATTTTTTCTATTTTTTTTAAAATCAATATCTTTCATATGTTTTATATTTTCCTATAAATTTTAAATTATTTTTTCAATTATTTCCTGATTTGTAAGATAAAAAATTTAAATATGATATCTTTTTACTTAAATTTATTTCCATCATTTGCATAATTTTCATTTTGTTCTCTAATTTTAATTTATTTCAAATGGTTTTTTAGTTTCGTGATTTTTTAAATATTTTTAAACGAATTATCCTGAACTTTTTACGTTTTAAAACTTTTATATTGGTTTGGACAAAAAATATATCATGTGCATGGCACATGACCCATTTCCTAACAAAATGTAATGATATTAACTTTAAGGGGTTATTTGAAGACATCTTCAAAGCTGAGCAAGTTATATCCAAAAATTAAAAGTCCGTTTATTAAAGTAAGCATATCATTAAAGTTCAGGATTAGTTGTATATAATACCCCGTATTTTCTTTTAAAATAAATAAAAAAATAATATTTTTTGGAATAAATAAATTATTGTGGAAATTGGACTTAATGAAATATTTTAAATTAATAATTTTATAGTCTAAACTTGATATTTAATTATAGTTGTGTATGACTGATTTTTATGTGTATGAATGTAGCAATTGGATGTATTGTAAGAAAAATACATAATTAATGTGGGACACAATTTCAAAATACCCATTATTGACATAAATAACTCGGGACATATTTCGGGACACATATGGGCTCGTTTAGATATTTTAGATCTTTAAAAATAGTTCCGGATCAATAGTATATAGGTTGGGGAGCTTTTGGGCTAGTTGGATTATGGATCCAGGTTCATTTGGGGGTGCAAAAGTTGGGTTTTAAGCCCAACTTGGGATTAGTCATTTGTTAGTGTTTAAGTGGGGGTAAACCACTCGCCCAATATCATTCCAGAAATTCTAAAAACAATAATTAACAGAAGAGGAAAGGAGAATGGCCAAAAGAGAGGAAAAGGGCAAGGAACCAAGGAAAAATCAAGGGGATTTTAAGAGATTTTTTTCTACGAATCTTTAAGGCAAGAATTATCTTGCTTAATTTATGTTTTCAATATATTTCTTGATGCATCATAATTGTCCCTTAAATTTTTGGGATTTAAGGTTGAATATGATTGGTTTGATGATGAACAATGCATGTAGAGGGCTGAATTTAATGTACAGTTTGTCCCAAAATTTAGGTATCGTAAATATGAAAATTTGATGGTAGATTCCTTAGGGTTTTAATAGTTAAAGTGGAGATATTTTGACTAATTGATGTAGAGATGTCACTGTAAATTAACGGACTAAAATTTTGATATGGATCCCCTAATAAATGCCTCTTATTGTGAAATAAATGTTGTAGGACTTTGAAGGATGATAAGTCGTTAAATGTGTAAGATGTAAAAGCTTAGTTGGGGTTTAATATGTTAGTTGGGGATAGGAATTCAGGGTTGTTGTATGCTTATGGGTTTAAAAATTTTAATATGGGAAGAACATAAATTGAGAAAATGAGGGGGGAAGAAGACGAAGCGTCGTTCGAATGAGGTGGGCCCTAGTTCGAGCGACGTGTCTTGTCGCCCAAATGACCCCACATATCACTCGAGAGACGTGAGGTTTTTTATAGTGCTTTATTCCCTTAATGATTTGGTTGGGTTTGGTTTACTGGTTTGACTTGAGGATATGTTACTATACACGGGTCATGAGGGTGGTTTACTGTAAATGGGACTTAAAGTGAGATATTGCAAAAAAAATCGTATATGCCCACATTTAATTGGTAATAATTACGATTAACTAGTTGGTTAAGTATTTATTTTATCAATAAAATTAATAATTTATTAGAAGGTAAATGATTAATAAAGGAAAATGTGTTGGACTTTAGCTGGCATTTTTATGGTAATTATGGAGTAATTTCCCATACATATTATATGAGATAATAATATGTACTATTATATATTTGGGTGGACATACCAATATTCATGGAGTGTCCTATCAGCTCGGGGGTTCGTGCGTTCGGACCGGGTACCACACGTCGGAATAGGTGGACTTGACGTTGTGTAGGTCATATAGGTACTACGTGGAGGCTCCATCTACATGAGGTGGGTGTTGTCGCTGATCCATCTTATGTTACCTCTAGGTATGGGCCATGAACAAGTATCATGCGCAGTGACAACCCCTAATGTATGTGTGTTTTGTGATGTCTGCTTAGGATAAGAGATTCCTCCGGACTTGCCTATAGAGTACGAATTAGACACCAACGGTAGATGCCTTTGTATGTCAAATATATGAAAGGAAATATATGAAAAATTACCCAGACTTTAGTGGAATAAATTTCATTGTCTAAGAATGTGGACAATAATTATATTTTGACCCTATAAAGCCTAATAGATGTTTATGCCTTGTATCTGAAACTTATGAGACTGGAATAAACTGGTGTTGGTAATTAAATGTAGTGGATACATTTAAATATTTAATATCGACATATCCATTTTTGTAAACTTGAGATGATGTCATAATAATTACTTGGGATGTATTGGGATGCGAATAATATCACACTTAGATGAGGGGTGAGGTGTTATACGCATGTGAGTGACGAGGGGGGAATATTTTTTTTTTCTATCGAGTGTATTATTGCATCATAAATTAATTAAGTTAATTCTTGCAAACCTCGAGCTCTGACCCAAATTTAAATATTTTCCCCCAGGTTCTCCTTGACAAGGATATATGGATTGTGTTATAGAAGTCTTGCAGTTTCACTTGCTTTTCAGTCTTCAGATCAGTCGATTCTAGTATAGGGGTTTTTCCTGCCATATTTATTTCTTTTTTTGGAACATTTGTAAGGGCATAAGCATGAGACTTCTTTACTTTATGTTGGTTGAGATTCCTATTACACTGGTTGGATTTATTATTTTAATTGTGGTGGTTGGATCTATTTAATTATGATGGATATATTCTTAACATTTCGAATGCGGTCTTTTTAGAAAATAAATATTTATATTTACTTTTGTGCTAAGGATGGTATTAATTGACAATCAAGCCCTATCTTCGACATATGGTGTTGGGAGTTACAGTTGGTATCAGAGCACGGTTCTAATTTCCTTAGGATCTATGTTGCGTTTATTACATTCACCGTTGCATTCTTTGGTATGTAGAGCCTAAATCATTTTATTCTTACGTTGGCACTAATTCGAATCTTATTTTCTTTCACATGCCAAATAGATAGAGGGGCTAATCGAGGCGAGTAGTTCCACCGGTTAATAAGGAGGAGGCTTAACTAGAGCCACCACAGTCTCCTAAGGCCCCACATGCCCCATAGTTGATTCCCCACACTGAGATAGCCACCATCGTGTCTCAGGCGGTCTTTATGACTATGGAAGCCATGCTTTAGCACTTTCCACTTCCTTATTAACCTCAGCAGCCAGTGCAACCACAGCAAGTGGCTATACCAGCACGTGCTCCAAGTTACATGTGGAATAGAGCGAGGGAGGCCTTTGTTAAGGGCCAGCGTCCAGAGTTTGCAAGCGATTATGATATATTGGTAGCGACAAGGTGAAACAAAGATATTGAGAAGCACTTACATATGGTTGAGTGCACACTGGTCCAGAAGCAGATGCTAGCTTCATTCATATTAGTAGGGTTTGCGCTTCAGTGGTTGTAAGCGGTTACGACTGTAGCTGAGAGGGATAGCCTCACCATTTTCCAGTTTTGGGGGAGGTTTGAGAAGAAATACTTTCCCCTAGCCATGGTGTCTAAGATGAGGACCAGGTTCACAGAGCTGAAGCATGAGGGGTGAACTATTATTGAGTACGAGGAGGAATTCATCACCCTCTCATACATCGTCAAGGAGGATGTTTTTCCTTAGCAGATGAGGATGGATAGGTTTATTGCGGGATTGGCATGGGACATCAGGAAGGCTCTTCTAGGGAATACGACCTTTAAGACATATAACCAGTTGGTTAATGATGCACTTCTCCATTGCCAGGATCACAAGGAAATTCTGAAAAGTAAGGGGGAGAAATGTCATGGAGGAGAGTCATTGAGCCAGGTCGACGGTTTAAGCGGTGCTCATTTGGGGGAAACTATTATTCATTTGGTGAGAGGGGGCACACTTCAAAGAATTATCCTTGAGAAGACTAGACTGCCCAGGGGCAGGGAGGTTATAAAGGACAACAGGTGCCATAGGGACAATGTCCGTCATTTCCGAATTAGGGAGCCGCTGCACCAGTCGCTCCAGCACCTTTTACCCCACCTCAGGGGAAATAACCACTATCATATTGGTAGGGTCTATCATGCTACAACCGTAGACGGGCTAGCACCACCACAGGCAGTCGAGGGTATGTTTCCCATTTTTGGCCATGTTTGTGACAACCCGAATATAATTATGATAAATTATATTTAAATCATGCTTAACTTATGTGATATGAATAATGTGTTATTATTATATCTAATTTTAAGTTATTATGTTTAGTTTAGTCCTACTTTCATAAATCATGAAATGTCGAATTATTTACAAACACAAAATTTTATTATTTTCGGTAGAAATGTTTCAGTTGGAGACTAGTTTTGATCCTTATAATGTAACAATTGACTCAAGGTGAAAACTATATAGTTGTAGATATATGAGTTAGGTTTGTGACACAACAAACGGTGCATCAAATGGATGTCCGAGTAAGACGTTAGGACGAATTTACGAACAAGGGGAAAATCTGTCCATTCCCTTTAAGTGGTAAATTGTCTTTTAGTAAACCAAATGGTTTAATATGATTGGTTGGAATGGGAGGCATCCTTGGCCGACTTAAAACTCTTATTTTAACCTATTTCTTCTAAAAATTTAAGCCTAGGTTCAGTTTGAAGGGTTTTTATGCTTGAGGAAAGAGAAAGTACAAGTTAAGGAAGAAATGGTTACATTAAAAGCTAGGAAAAATTCCAACAAAATCCGTAAGGTGTTTCCAAAGTATAATTATGTGTTAATATTATTTTAATCTTGCATTATACTTATTTCAAAGTATAAAAATTGTTAATTATTGATTAAAATTCCATCTTCCTTTGTGATAATATGTATTGGTTCATATGTAAGAAAAGTGGTGTTTATAGGCCATATTGCTTTGCATTGAAACTACTTGTATTCAAACTTGCATATCTTTTTGTGTTCTTACTAGAATTGATAAATTACAATTGGATATAAAAGTAGACTCATATATTCATATCATGTTCGAAAATTATAATTTAACTCCTTATGGTTAGGCGTTAGTGACGGTTTCAAGTTGGTATATAGTTGTTGTTTGTATATTTCATATCGGTATGCCTTGAGTTTTGTCAAGCTTTTGATATAGAAAATGAAGTCAAAAGATTATGAAACTTTAATTCTATACTATAAATTGGGTGAAAAATCATTGAAATATCTGTTGTAGAAAAATTATGAAAATTCTTAGAAGTTGAAGAAACAATAGAGGAGCTTGTAGGGCAGATTTCTTGTGTTGTAAAGAAATGGTCATAACTTGATTTAAGAAGCTTGAAAAATTACACCGTAAATTTTAATGGAAAGTATATTCATATTTGTTTTCATATTGATAAGGTTGAATACCTGTATTTATACGATTTAAGAATATGAGGTAGATAAGTACAGATAGCAATAATTTGAGGCCATATTGGATACCCCATGAAGGAATGTTTTTATCTCCTCCTTCCAAAGGGTATTTTGAGTACATGTTTCATGTGTATATACATTGATAAGTATGCTTTAATAATGACTTGGTTTTAGTTATAAATTCCTGATGAAGTATTTCCTATGGTTGAATGTTCATAACTGTATCAACATGTATACCACTGTATTGTCTTTACTCATATTTCATGGAATGTGACTTAAGTGGAATTATATTATTGTTTTATAGTCATTGAAAGTTACATAATGATGTTCGGATAATAATTATGATTGAGATTCAGTACTGATTTAGTTGGATTGATAGGTGTAAGGTCAAATCAATCCAGTTTAGCCCTACCCGAAGGAAACGTGAATACATACTTGTCAACCAAGGTGAGTGTACTCACCGGGATGATGTATTTTGTATACTATTGTGAATATGATCAGAATATTATGAATATGAAAATGTTCATTTTGGTTTACCAAAATGGGAGGTTACTCCCCGACCCGAAATGGGGGAGAATTGTCTATTTAGACAGGATAGGTGAATCATGATTCGAAAAGTTGGTCATTCTTATGAATGAGCCAGAAAATTGGGTCATTCTTATGAATGAGCCGAAAATGTGGTCATTCTTATTGAATGAGCCGGATAAATATATATCTATTATCACAGGGATATGATTTATTGCATTTAATCTTATGCGATAGTGTAGTAGTGATGCATTCACTGAGTTGTGTTGCTCACGACTCCAAAATTTATGTTTTTCAGGTAATGCGAGGTCACTGCCAAATCTAGGAAGTCGGGTTGGGTTCGCCAGGAATGGGAGAAACAAAGATTTTGTTCAAATGTAAATGATTTAATTAAGTTAACTTATCCTTCAAGTAAGTTTGTATAAGTATATATACTTTAATGTTGTAAAAAAAAGTTTTTAGTTATAAAGAATTACACTAATGGCTCTATAGTTAAGACTCGTGTTTATGGTTAGGTTAAATTAATTATGGTTTTACTGACTTTGACTTTCAAACTTAATTATAAGTAACTGGGTTGAGGTGTGTCAATGTTGGTCGCATTATTTTCGATACGAGTGCATTTCGTTCTTTTGTTATCACGGGGTTTGAATGGGAGATGGGTATGGTAGATTTTTCATCAGATATTGGTTTACATATAGACTCATTACTGGGTAGAGGAGCAACCATATGGCTAGTATAGAGATATACTAGTGCTTGACATGCACGAGTACGACTTTATTTTAGGCACGAACTGGCTAGCTACGTTTAGAGCATGTGTGAATTGCTATGGGGGTCCATCGTCATCGCAATTTTGGGGCAAGAGATGTACCTAGTTGTGATGTCGCACCATAGTGGTGGGTCGAGCACTTATTTTTATTACATCGAGGATGATACTTCTTCGGAGGTCGTGGTGACGCTAGATTCCATCCCGGTGGTGAGTGAGTTTTCTGATGTTTTGGGGGAGATTTTAGGGTTACCACCTAGTCTGGAGATCGAATTCGCGATCGACTTATTTTCGGGCACAAGATCTATTGTTCGTACTCCATATCAGATGGATCCGTTGGAGATGAGGGATCTATGAGAGAATATTGAGTAGTTGTTAGGGAAGGAGTTTATTAGGAGGAGTACTTCTCTCGTGGATGCTCAATATTATTCGTCAAGAATAGGTACGGATCTCTACGGCTTTGTGTTGACTACCGGGAGTTGAACAAAGTCACTATTCGAAACAAATACCCGTTGCCCCGTATGGATGATTTGTTTGACTAGCTGAGGAGTGTAGTATATTTTTTAAAGATTGATTTGAGGTCGGGGTAACACCAATTGAGAGTGCGGGAGTTGTACATCTCAAAGATAGCCTTTCTTACTAGATATGGATCATACGCGTTTTTGGTGATGCCATTTGGGCTAACCAATGCATCGAAAATATATATCGACTTGATGAACTGAGTGTTCAGGGACTATTTGGATCGGTTTGTTATAAATGATATTGTGATTTACTCTTGGACTGGCGAGGAGCCTACAGAGAATTTACGGGTGGTCTTGCAGACACTTTGGGATCATCAGTTGTATGCGAAGTTCAAGAAATGCGGTTTTCGACTGAGAGATGTATAGTTCCTGGTCCACATTTTTTTCCGAACAAGGGATATTCATGGACCCAATAAAGTGTATTTCGTGATGGAGAGGGGACAACCCACTACACCCACATATGTGTGCAGCTTCTTGGGACTGGCCAAGTACTATCGTCGATTCATCCAGGGTTCTCCAAGATTGTCAGGCACCCTTAACGAATTTGATGAGGAAGTAGGTACCGTTTATGTGGGATGATGCATACCATCAGGCATTTGAGGAGCTGAAGACTAGATTAACTACAACACCGGTTTTGGCGGTTCCTTGAGTAGGGGTTGATTATAGAGTTTATATAGATACATGCCTAAGGTGACTTGGCGGGATTATGATGTAGGAGGAGAGGACGATAACTTATGCTTCCCAAAACTTTAATCCTCACTAGGGACATTAATGCACCCATGACTTGGAGTTAGCAGCCGTGATTTTTGCCCTTTGAGTGTGGAGACACTATCTCCTGGGGGAGAAATTCCATCTTTTCATAGATCACAAAATCCTGCAGTATTTGTTCACACGATGGGAGCTGAACATGTGTCATAGGAGGTGGCTAGAGTTTGTTAAAGATTATCAGTTCGACATTCAGTACCACCCGAGGAAAAGGTATTTCGTGGAAAATGCATTGAGCCGTAAGTCATTTATGGAGTTGGCGGCAGTGTGGAAGTCACTTTGTGGCGATGATGACCTGACCCACACATTTATGTCAGTTCTCACCATCACCCCTGAGATTATTATTCGGGTGGTGAAGGCACAGGTGGGAGAACAGGTTTTCTAGGATGAAGTGAGATAGTTGCTAGACAAGGGGGTGGATAACTTTTCCATTAGGTCGAATGGTGGTTTGAGATTCAATGGGAGATTGGTTGTTTCAGATGAGAAAGAGTTGAGATGAGCCGTCATGTCGGAGGCTCACAATTCACTTTTTACAGTTCATTGCAGAGGGGATAAGATGTACCATGATATGAGATGTCATTACTGGTGGGCCAGGATAAAAAGGGATATAGCAGAGTTTGTGTCCAGGTGTGCTATGTGTCAGCTGGCGAAGGTGGATCACTAGCATCCTGCAGGTGTTTTACAACCTTTGGAGATCCCGGTGTGGAAATGGGAAAGCATCTCCATGTACTTCATCACGAGGCTACCTATTTCGCAGAGGGGGCATGATTCGATATGGGTGATTATCGACAAATTGACGAAAGTGGCTCATTTATTATCGATCAGGATAGATTACACCTCCGAGCAGTACGTAAGACTCTTCCTTGCAGAGATTGTTAAGTTACATGAAATACCGCTCAACATAGTGTCAGACAGGGACATGACGTTTGTGTCCCACTTTTGGAGGAGCTTTCAGCAAGACTTGGGGGCAGAGTTGAGATTGAGCACGTCATATCATCCTTAAACCGATGGGCAGACGAAGAGGGTGAACATAATGCTGGAGGACATGTTACTTATGTTCATTTTGGATTTTAAGGTGAGCCGGGAGCAGTATTTTCCTTTGTTGGAGTTTGCCTACAACAACAACTAATAGTTGATGACAGGGATGACACCATTTGAGGTACTCTATGGGAGACCTTTGCGTCCACCCTCATGCTGGTTAAAGGTGGGGAATAACAAGTTACATGGACCAGACTTCATTCAGGACACCTCAGAGAAGGTAGAGATGATTCGGGTCTGGATACGGATTGCTCAGGATAGGCAAAATAACTACCTGGATGCGGGTCGGAGACACTTAGAGTTCGATGTTGGATACCAAGTGTTGATTAATGTGGCTCCCCGATACTTGGGACCATTACCTAGTCTGGAGCGAATTAGGCCCATAGCATATCGATTGGGATTACCGGATCACTTGCAGTAGATGCACGATGTTTTTCGCATATCTTCATTGCGGAGATTCCTTAGAGATGGCATTGTGCACTAGCACATTGATATCGACGAGACAGTGCTCTAGCTAGATGTTACTTACGAGGATAGACAAGTAGCCATTCCGGACCGACGAGAGACCCGACTTCGATGCAAGGTTATTCCTTAAGTTCGGGTGCAGTGGGGACACCATCGGGAGGACGAGTCGACTTGGGAGAGGGAGGACGACATGCGTACAAAGTATTCTGAACTCTTCTATCTAGGTACATACTTTTCTTGATTCCTGGGACAGAATTCCGTTAATAGGGGGAGAATGTATTACCCCGTATTTTCTTATAAAATAAATAATAAAATAATATATTTTGGAATAAATAAATAATTATGGAAATTGGACATAATGAAATATTTTAAATTAACAATTTCGTAGTCAAAACTTTTTATTTAATTATAGTTGTGTATGACTGATTTTTATGTGTATGTCATAAATCTAAAAATTTGATGGTGGATTTCTTAGGGTTTAATAGTTAAAGTAGAAATATTTTGATTAATTGATGTAAAGATATCACTGTTAATTAAAGGACTGAAATCTTGATGTGGTTCCCCTAATAAATACTTCTTATTGTGAAATAAATTTTGGTGGAATTTGGAGGATGAGAAGTCGTTAAAATGTGTAATAAGTGTAAACTTTGTTAGGGTTGAGTATATCAGTTGGGGACATGAATTCTGGGTGATCGTATGCTTTTAGGTTTAAAATTTTTTATCCGGGTAGAATGGAAATTGAGAAATGGCATGGGAAATAAGGCGAAGGGTCGCTCGAACGAGGTGGGCCCTCGTTCGAGCGACGTGTGTTGTCGCGCGAATGACCCCACATCTCATTAGAGATACATGAGGTTTTTTTGGGGTTTTGTTTGGTTAATGATTTGGCTGGGTTTGGTGTACTAGTTTGAGTTGAGGATGGGTTACCATACACGGGTCATGAGGGTTGGTTTACTGTAAATGGGACTTAAAGTGAGATATTTCTAAAAACACCTATATGCCCACATTTATTTGGTAATAATTACAATTAACTAGTTGGTTAAGTAATTATTTTATGAATGAAGTTAATAATTTATTAGATGGTAATCTATTAATAGAGGAAAATGTTTTGGACTTTAGTTGAGCTTTTTATGGTAATTATGGATTAATTACCTATAGATATTATATGAGATAATAATATTTACTATTATATATTTGTGTGTACATACCAATATTCGTGGACTATGTTGTAGGCTTGGGGGTTTGTGTGTTCAGACCGGGTACCACACCTCGGTACAAGTGAGCTTGACGTTGTGTAGGTCGTATAGGTACTACGTGGAGGCGTCATCTACAAGAGAGGAGTGTGGTCGCTGATCCAGCTTGTGTCACCGCTAGGTATGAGTCATGTACAAGTATCTGGCGTAGGGACAACCCCCAATTTATATGTATTTTGTGATGTCCTCTTAGGGTAACAGATTCCTCTGGACTTGCTGATAGAGGACGAATTAGACACCAACGGTAGATGCCTTTTTGTGTCAAATATTTGAAAGGACATATATGAATAATTATCCGGACTTTAATGGAATAAATTAATTGTCTGAGAATGTGGACAATAATTATATTTTGACCCTATAATGCATAATAAATGTTTATGCCTTGTATGTGAAACTTATGAGACTGAAATAAATGGGTGTTGGTAATTAAATATTGTGGATACATTTAAATATTTACTTTTCGACATATCCATTTTTATGAATTTGAGACGATATCATAATCATTATTAGGGACATATTGGGATGCGAATAATATCACACTTAGATGAGGGCTGAGGTGTTATAGGCCTGTGAGTGACGAGAGGAGAATATTTATTTTGCATCCAATGTATTATTGCAAAATAAATTAATTAAGCCTTGCACACCTTGGGCTCTGACCCAAATTTAAATATTTTTCTCCCTAGGTACTCCTAAACAAGGATAGTTGGATTGTATTATGGCAGTCTTGCAGTCTCACTTGCTCTTCAGTCTTCAAATGTGTCGATTCTAAAATAGGTGCTTTTCCTTACGGATTTATTTATTTATTGGGAACATTTATAAGGGCATAAGCCCAAGACTTCTTTACTTTATGTTGATTGAGATTCCTATTACACTCGTTGGATATATTATTTTATTTGTGGTGATTTGGATCTATTTAATTATGATGGATTTATTCTTAACATTTCGAATGCGGGCTTTTTAGAAAATAATTATTTATATTTACTTTTGTAATAAGAATTGTATTAACTGACAATCAAGACCTGTCTTCGGCATATAAAGCCTGACCAACATTTATGTGAGATAATATGGGTTTTTACAGAGTAATTCAGTCTAAATTTTATCTCACTAGTGCCAATGAGATAGACAACAAACTGGGTACATGGGAGAGATGACAAGGGAAAAAATCCAGATTTTGTTTCCATACTATTTGTCATTATAGATTGATGGAAAATGATAAAAGCTTCATATTTGTCCTCATTATTTTATGTTGTTAGCATATATTATGAGCCAACATAAAATTATTTTTAGTTATGCTTTGATTTCCCTCACAACATTAATATCGATTTGGATCATTTAGAGCTACAGAATCATTCTACTTCACAGTCACTTATTTTAAATAAATGGTTGATATTGGGACATATTTGAAAAAATAAATTTTCAGCGTTCTTAGTTTTGAAAACAGTATACATGACGTGACATTGTTCTAAAATTTTATTTTAAAATAAGTGTCTATAGATTCATAGAACACTACCATGCAGAGTTTTTGTAGATAATGCAATACTTGTTGTGATAAAAGACGTGGCGTGTCTCACAACCAAAACTCTTTATATTGTTTTTCATGTCGAAATGCACAATTTCATCGGAAAAAAATAAACGATTTTGCTTATATTCATTACCTAATACCTTAATTCCATTTAAGAGTAATTTTATTTAGTAACAAGATTTTTAATGTTCTACATGTCCTCAATCTATAAATGATAGTAATGATTTGTTTTTTCTTTCGAAAATTTTGTTGAAAATCAATTGTTTAGGGATTGGATAGAAAGTATTTTTCATGAAAAGTAATAAAAATATGGATCACTGTTGATATTTATGACTATTGTTTTATGATGTGCATTACAGGGGATTAAATGCAAATCAACCTAAGGATCGATCCATACCGATTAATTTTTTTTATTCAATGATGAGGTACCCCTTATGTACGAATACTCAGACGAAGAACCAAAGGTTGTCAAAATGCCCAAATACGAGGAACACGAGGCCAGATCAGAACCCCCATGCAAATTTTTGCTTCTCACTCCAGCTAGTGGCGAGGAACCCTCTACGGTCCTAGCCCCAAATGTCAAACTGGTAACAATCTTATTCCCTTCCTCAATTTCAAAGTCAGAGGCCTTGTTGGCAGTGGCCCAAGAAGAGCCCCTGTTTGAAAAGAATTTTAGTGAGGAACCCAAAGGCACCACCTCCTCAACTGACGAAATCCTTGATTGTGAAAAGACATGCGACGAGGAACTAAATCAGGTATTACCTCCTCGCCAGCTACACCTCTCAACGAGGAACCATTAGGAGTATTAGCCATCAACAGAAACCCCTCAAAGTCAAATTGGCAGTAGAGGAACGCACCATTACCAGAGCCTCTGACGAGGAATTTTTTTTCTAGCAAACCCCAAAAATGAGGAACCCGTCGCCACAGTCGCTTCAGATGAAGAACCCACCTCAACTAATGTTGGTCGCGAGGAACCCTATATGGTTGAGGATCCTATCAGGGTCGAGACAGCAGGCAAGGAACCCATTGGGGTCAAAGTGACAGATAAGATACCCCTCAAATGAGAAGCATCAAACGAAGGACTCACGACTGTGAAAACTTCCAGCGAGGAACCCCTTGGTTCCAAACTTATGATCGAGGAACCCTCTAGCGGCAGCAAGGTTCGATAAGAACCCTTCGTTGATAGCAGTGTTGCGAGGAACCCTCTGTTGATAGAGGCATTTACGAGGAGATCTCAGCAGCGTAGTGTCATAAAGTTACGAGGAACCCCCAATGGGTAATAGCCCTCGCGAGGAACTCTCAAATACACAAACTACAGAGGAGGAGCCTAGAAGCGAGGAGCCCCCCCCCCCCCCCCCAATAACCTATGGGTGCGAGGAACCCACAATAAACTCAACTCCAAGAAAGGGACTTTCAAGCGAGGAACCCTCCTCCAGGGCAGGCAACGGCGAGGAACCCATATAGGTCCTCGCCTAAAAAAAAATTCAACCTGTCGTCAACAGACATCTTCACCACTACAACTGAGAAGGTACTATGCCTAACTCCTGCCCAGTTTCATTTTCTTAAAAAATTTTGAATAGCCTGCTCTAGTTTTATGAGTACACTTCTTGTAAGAAATATAAACTCTGGCCGCAATGAAGAAAAGTAATACCCATTATTTTTGGCACTAGAAATTTTGTGCATGACTCATTTACCGACATTGCGCGGTGGGTACACCAGATTTATGCGTTCTTTTCTTAAAAGAAGGGCAGAACCTCTGCTAGATTAGAAGAGGGCCCATGATATAAGGAACTTTCCTCATCATACTCGGGGGGATATCCAACCCAAAAGTAAAAGTATAGTGAGTAAAGTCCCTAAGACCCAATAGGACCAGTAGGAGGTTATCCTCCTAGTAATAATAACAATAAAAAAATCACTACGCTTTTTTTATTATTCAATATAGATTTATAGCCTAGAGAACAAGTCCTAACCTCTGTTCTCAAGAAAACTTTACTTGACCAGTTTTCAGAAAATAGAGAGAAGCGGGTCAACCCCACTTGTTATTTTTATAAGACAAAAAAGATTCCTAAGAAAAGTTTGGAACAAGGACCCTTCAGACCAAGGGAAATTTTTTAGTATAAAGAAATAATTATTTCTTTACTTATAATATATGTGAAATTTTATGCAAAGTTTGTGGGAAGGAGAAGTGCTAACCCCATCTCTTAGTTACTTCCCAAGAAATGAATATGCATAATAAAATACCCCAAAGTCACACGGGGTTGCGCTAAAAAAATATAACTTGCTCAGCTATATGCAAGTACCCCGCAGTTAGAGGGGTAGCGTCCAAATTTTAACTTGCTCAGTTATATGTAAGTACCCCCAGCTAGATGGGCTTCTTCCAAAATTTTAAACTTGCTCAGCCATATGCAAGTACCCCGCAGTTAGAGGGGCAGCTTCAAATTTTTTTAACTAGCTTAGTTATATGCAAGAAGTACCCCGCAGCTAGAGGGGCCGCATCCAAATTTCAACTTGCTCAGTTATATGCAAATACCCCGCAGTTAAAGGGGCAGCTTCAAAATTTTAAACTTGCTCAGCTATATGCAAGTACCCGCAGTTAGAGGGGCAGCTTCAAAATTCTTTTAACTTGCTTAGTTATATGCAAGAAGTACCCCGCAGCTAGAGGGGCCGCTTCCAAATTTTAACTTGCTCAGTTATATGCAAGTACCCCAGAGTTAGAGGGGCAGCTTCAAAATTTTAACTTTCTCATCTCGTATGCAAATACCCCCACAGTTAGAAGCGGGAACTTCAATCTTGAGGTTCTCATATAAAAAAGAGTAACTCAAAGTATTGAGCAACTCCAAGTATACATATAAGGTGCGACAGTTTAGCACCTAAGGCTCCAAGGGCACTGCAGCGCTCACAGTCTTGAGCAACTGCCAAATATAAATATAAGGTACGACAGTTTAGTACCTAAGGCTCCAAGGGCATCGGAGCGCTCACAATATTGAGCAAAGGCCAAGTATAAATATAAGGTGCGACAGTTTAGCACCTAAGGCTCCAAGGGCACTGCAGCGCTCACAGTCTTGAGCAAGTGCCAAGTATAAACATAAGGTGCTCCAGATGAGCACCTAAGGCTCCAAGGGCACCGGAGCGCTCACAGTCTTGAGCAAGTGCCAAGTATAAATATGAGGTGCGACAGTTTAGCACCTAAGACTCCAAGGGCACCGGAGTGCTCACAGTTTTGAGCAACTGCCAAGTATAAATAAAAGGTACGACAGTTTCGTGCACAAGTCTCTCGACATTACAAGACACTTCTGCACGAGGGGGCTAATATTGAGAAGTCCTCAAGCAAGTGAACAAATAGTCAAATAGCTTGGAGTGTGGGGATCCACTTATAGTGGCTCCACCTGTCCAAGATTGCAAGCTTGACAGAAAATAGCCTAGGGAGAGGGGATCCACCTTGAGTGCCCTCTCTTCCCAAACTTGGTGCTACAAAAAAGAACTCAGGGTGAGGGGCTTACCGCGAGTAACCCCTCCGCCCAAGATAGAAGGCCACAGAAGAAGGCCAAGGGCGAGGGGCTCACCGCGAGTAACCCCTCCGCCCAAGATCGAAGGCCACAGAAGAAGGCCAATGGCGAGGGGCTCACCGCGAGTAACCCCACCGGCCAAGATGAAAGGCCGCAGAAGAAGGCCAAGGGCGAGGGGCCCACCGCGAGTAACCCCTCCGCCCAAGATAGAAGGCCATAGAATAAGGCCAAGGGCGAGGGGCTCACCGCGAGTAACCCCTCCGCCCAAGATAGAAGGCCACATAAGAAGGCCAAGGGCGAGGGGCTCACCGCGAACAACCCCTCCGCCCAAGATGGAAGGCCACAGAAGAAGGCCAGGGGCGAGGGGCTCACGGAGAGAAACCCCTCCGCCCAAGATGGAAGGCCGCAGAAGAAGGCCAAGGGCGAGGGGCCCGCCGCGAGCAACCCCTCCGCCCAAGATGAAAGGCCCCAGAAAAAGTCCAAGGGAGAGGGGCTCACCGCGAGTAACCCCTCCGCCCAAGAAAGAAGACCACAGAATAAGGCCAAGGGTGAGGGGCTCACCGCGAACAACCACTCCGCCCAAAATGGAAGGCCACAGAAGAAGGCCAAGGGCGAGGGGCTCACGGGGAGAAACCCCTCCGCCCAAGATAGAAGGCCGCAGAAGAAGGCCAAGGACGAGGGGCTCACCGCGAGCAACCCCTCCGCCCAAGATAGAAGGCCACAAAAAAAGGCCAAGGGCGAGGGGCTCACCGCGAGCAACCCCTCCGCCCAAGATAGAAAGCCACAGAAGAAGGCCAAGGGCGAGGGGCTCACCGCGAGCAACCCTTCCGCTCAAGATGGAAGGCCACAGAAGAAGTCCAAGGGTGAGGGGTTCACGACGCGCAACCCCTCCGCCCTATAAAAAAGGCCACAGAAGTAGGCCAAGAACGAGGGACTCACCGCGAGTAACCCCTCCGCCCAAGTTGATACCCAGATAAGGAGGTCCACTATAAGTGGCCTCATCTACAAAACATGGGATGAAGTGACAGGACATTTAATGACCCTAAGGGGGAATGATGAAGGAACCCTAGGGTCCCCCAAAATAAAAAAAATAAAAATCGACTTTATGGCGTACAAAGCTTTTTTGGTCTACCCAACCTAAAAATTTTTGCACGAGGGTCTAATGTAGACGGGTGTCTACCTATAAAAAAGTAAAAATATTACTTTATTAGAAATACTGAGAAGAAACCCAGGGTCCCGGCAGAAACTCATAGCAGGAACCCCCCCAGGGTCCCGACAGAAACTCATATTGGGCAGGAACCCCCCCAGGGTCCCGACAGAAACTCATATTGAGGAGGAGCCACCCCGGGGTCCCGACAGAAACTCGTATGGAGAAGGAACCACCCCAGGGTCCCGACAGAAACTCATATTCAGCAGGAACCCCAGCGCCGCTGCAAGGGTCAGCGCCGCTGCAAGTGTCAGCGCCGCTGCGAGTGTCAGCGCCGCTTCAAGGGTCAGCGCCGCTGAAAGTGTCAGCGCCGCTGCAAGTGTCAACGTCGCTGCAATAGTCAACGTCACTTGGGGCAGCGCCGCCACAAGTGTCAGCGCCGCTGCAAGGGTCAGCGCCGCTGAAAGTGTCAGCGCCGCTGCAAGTGTCAACGCCGCTGCAAGGGTCAGCGCCGCTGAAAGTGCCAGCGTCGCTGCAAGTGTCTGCGACGCCGCAAGTGTCTGCGACGCCGCGAGGGTCAGCGCCGCTGTGAGTGCCAGCGCCGCTACAAGTGCCAGTGTCGCTACAAGTGCCAGCACCGCTGCAAGTGTCAACGCCGCTGCGAGGGTCAGCGCCGCTGCGAGTGTCAGCGCCGCTGCAAGTGTCAACGCCGCTGCAAGAGTCAGCATCACTAGTGCCAGCGCCGCTACAAGTGTCAACGCCACTGCAAGTGCCAGCGCCGCTGCAAGGGTCAGCGCCGCTGACAGTATCAGCGTCGCTGCGAGTGTCAGCGTCGCTGCGAGGGTCAGCACCGCTGCGAGCGGCAGCGCCGATTCAAGTGCTAGCGCCGCTGCAAGTGTCTGCGCCGCTGCAAGGGCCAACGCCGCTACAAGTGTCTGCGCCGCCGCAAGGGTCAGCGCCGCTTCAAGTGCCAGAGCCGCTACAAGTGTCTGCGCCGCTGCAAGGACCAGCGCTGCTGCAAGTGTCTGCGCCGCTGCAAGGGCCAGCGCCGCTGCAAGGGCCAGCGCCGCCGCAAGGGTTCAAGTGCCAGCGCCGCTGCAAGGGCCAGCGCCGCTGCAAATGTCTGCACCGCTGCAAGTGCCAGCGCCGCTGCAACTGTCTACGCCACTGCAAGGGTCAGCGCCGCTGAAAGTGTCAGCGCCGCTTCAAGGGTCAGCGCCGCTGCAAGTGTCAACGCCGCTGCAAGAGTTAGCGTCACTAGGGTCTGCGCCGCTGCAAGGGTCAGCGCCGCTTCAAGCGCCAGCGCCACTGCAAGTGTCAACGCCGCTGCAAGGGCCAGCGCCGCTGCAAGTGTTTGCGTCGCTGCAAGGGTCAGCGCTGCTTCAAGTGTCGGCGCCACTGCAAGTGTCAGCGCCGCTGCAAGTGTCAGCGCCACCAGGGCCAGCGCTACTGCAAGCGTCAGCGCCACTACAGCAAGGGTCACAGCAGAAATGTTATTCGAGAAGTGTCGCTTCAAGGGTTTCGGCAGAAACTCATATTGAGGGAGTAGCTATCACAAGCAACTCCTCATCATGAAACATCAGTCTCTAAATGAACAACATCACTAACACTTTACTTTCTTGTACAGGTTGCCTAGTCGAGCAAGCAGGGCTCGAACAGGCGCGTTGGGACCTCCCGAGAGTTTTGGCTTGGCGGCTGAGGGACAAGGTATGTTGAGCAAGCTCAACCACTTAGCACTATAGGATTGATAGAATACTAGTAGGAGACCCTAGGGTCACCCAGTCCTCGCACACCTCACACTTAGTCACAAGTGAAGTGAGAAACCAAAGGGCTGCCTGCTCACAAGAAAAGAACTGTTTATAAAATGATTTTAGAGGAGAGGGTCCTCTAAACCCCTCTTAAGAAAAATGATTTTAGAAGGGGGTCCTCGAGACCCCCCTCAAGATTGCAAATATTTTAGAGGAGGTGGTCCTCGAGACCCCCCCTCAAGTTTACAAAGTTTGTATCAAAGTTACCGTTTCAAAAGATATTTAGCAAATCAGATATTTTGTCTCCATTAGAAGACATATTTGCTTTTGAACTTTGGTCGGCGCCAGGGGGCATCTGCCAGAGGGGACAGGCAGACCTGCCTGCAAGTAGGGACAAATAGTACACTGCAGACTTTGTCCCTCACCAACCCTCTAAGTTTTGGCGCCAAAAGTGCCAACCCAGCCTTAGTGCCCAAGTATAAATAGGACCCCTAGGCAAGGTCTTAGAGACATAGAAAAACTCAATAGTAAAGTCACTCTGTCAAAATCACACCAGAACCTCTCTAGTATTCTCTCCCTGCTCTCTCTCTAGTGCTGAGTGCCTTGTTCTTTCACTCCCCACTGACAGCTATCACTCTCAGGAGCTCCTCTTGAGAAAATTACTATTTTTGCTGTGAAAGTTCATATTCTTGCAGGGAGTGAGTTGAAGCTTGAGTCCCATTGTTACCAGAAGGAGAAGTTTTCTTCAGAGGTTGCACCAGGAGACCTTGAAGACCTTGCAGGCAGCGTCCATTGGAGTGGATCACGCCTCACCCTTTCCAGTTATTCATAGACCCCAGTCTCACTACCCTCTTACACTATTGTTTTATGATGTGCATTACAGGGGATTAAATGCAAATCAACCTAAGGATCGATCCATACTGATTAATTTTTTTTATTCAATAGTGAAACATATTGTTTTATGTGATTTTTTTGAAAATAGTTTATCTTTATAAAAACTAAAAACGGGAAAAAGGTAGGAATGATTTGGGTTTGCTTTTGGAGTTTTCCATGAAATTCAACTATTTGGGGGTGGATACGAAATCTTGTCCACGAAAAATAATAAACTTATGGATCATTGTTGATATATATGACTAATTATTTTATACTATGCATTACCTCGAATTCAATGTAGACAACCTTAAGGACCGATCTTGGGGGTTATTTTGTTCAATAGTGAATTTTTTTTTATAATGATGTGATTTTTTTTTTGTTTATGTGGGGCATTTAAACGATTTAGGGTACTCTAAAAAAATCAGGTCAATATGATATTTTTTACTATTTTAAATAAATCAGTCAAAATATGTCAGTACTGATTCTTTTGGGACTTGAAATTGTTAAATACCGCAACAAAAAAACAAAGTGAAAACAATTTTTTACTACTTAAAAAAAGGGTACATATATAATGGTTTTTCGAGTTGGTCCACATCTGATCCGTGCTTTACTATTCATTATAAATCAAGCACCACAAAACAATGAAAATAACGAAAATGAGTATTTTTTGTTAACAACAAATCGACCTCAATCAAATTGTAGTTCTTTTGGGTTTAATCGCATTTTAAATTCCTTTTTAGGATCCCCTCTCCTGTATTTTTAAATTATATTAAGTCTCATAACCACCCAAAATCACCTATAACCATCTCTCTTCCTTTTCTTGAGGAATGACACTTGTTCCGTAGTTATTAAAATACTACCCAAAAGTAAAAAAAATAAAAAAAATTGAGTGGCTACAAAATGATCTCAATAAATTAACCCAAAAAGAAAATTGGTCAAAATGAATGAAACTTCACCTTTCAACTTCCAGATCACGATTACGACGCATAACATCTACCAAAGTCGACTCCAGAGGAAGATTCAATCCTAATTCACTGGCACAATCGATCATCCCGGGAAATATTATATCGAACCCAATTGGTGAGGATTGGTGCTTGTCAGTGACAGCCAGTCCATTTGATCGAATGAAGTCAAGGCCTACTTGAAAAACAATAAGAGGAGTCAATATTATACGGTTTGATGCACAAGTAAAACACATTAATTGTAGGGTTAATTACACTTTCTCTCTGAAGATTACCTCGTTTTTTATTTTACTACCAAGACTTTTAAATTTATCATTTAACCCCCCTAAACTTTTCAAATGTCTACAAGTAACACTCTATAGTTAACACCGTGAACTTTTGATGAAAAAGTGGATTATATGCATGTCATGTGACTTTTTTAAAGGGGTATTTTAGTATTTTTAAAACGAATATGAAAAAATAAAAAAGAAACTCTATTATCACTTTCACTTTATCTCTCCCTTGCCCACTTCACGACCCTTCCCCCTCCACTCTCTCTCATCATCATCATCTCTCTTCACACACACAAACAAATCTGTGCACACACACACATACAATCTCATCTACATGAATTTCACATTGGTTTGTTGGAATGGGAAATGGGGATTCAACTTTAGGGCTTTTTTAAAATGGGTATTTGGATTTGTGTATTGTACTTGTTAAAATGGATAGTGGGTTTCTCTATCCTGTGTTTTTTAGGATTTGATGAATAGAAAAATGGTATTTTTGACCCTAGGATTTTTTTAATGGATGTTTGGAAATCAATTTCGATTATCTCTCTTAGTCATTTTTCTTTGTTTCAAATCATTTTTTTTTGCCTCTGGCATTTATTTTATAATTTGATGGATTTTTTTCTGTGAATTCTTTTTAATGAAAACATTTTTTTCTAATTATTTAAAATCAGTTTATTTTATTTTATTTTTTCTTTTAATTGAAATCATTTCTTTTAGTTGGGAAAAAGTTTTTACGCTCCTAGAAACGTTTTTTTTTTGCTGAAATGATTTTATCTTTTATGGTTTTTAGGGTGGAAATCATTTTTTTGTTGAAAATCAATTTTTCTAGATTTTTTGCTGAAAATCATTCTTTCTTTGTTATGCCTTTTTTTTTTTTGGAAATCTTTTTTTTAGGAAAACATTTTTTATTTAATGGAAATCAATTTTTATTGGTGGAAACTCATTTTTATAGCTTTAAATACTTATTTTGATACTGGAATCATTTTTTTGTTCAGAAACTGTTTGTTTACCGCTATAAAAAAAATTTATTGCTAGAAGTCGTTTGTTTGGTTCCAAATATTGCTTTAACCAAGCATCTTGGCGCAGTGGTATAAGGCTGCCACTGGGACACTCTTTGGGGGTGGATTGGGTTTGGTCCCCAATTCGATCCCTGTCAGTGTCAAAATAATGCTTGGCCAGAGAAACTTACGAACCGCGAGCGGGGATTAGTCGAGGTGCGCGTAAACTGGCCCGAACACCTCGTGGTATGAAAAATACCTTACCAAAAAAGAAAAAAAGAAGAAAAAAAAAAAATATATATATATATATATATATATTGCTTTAGTCGAAAATCACTATTTTTTCGAATTTCATATTTTTTAGATTTTTAAATCTTTTTCTATAATTTATATTTATTTTCATTAATTCATATTTTCTAATTTTTTTTCTCTCATTTCCAAATTTTCTCTCTTTTTCTATAATTTTCAATTTTTAAAATATTTTTTAAAACTATTTGTTATGTATTTTCTCAAATTTTTAAAAACTTTTATATTATTTTGGAAACAATATACTGATGTGCATGGCACATAACCCACTTTTCTGTCCAACAAATAATGGTGTTAACGGTTGGAGGTTGCTTATATTTTTTTAGAATGTCCAGTTGGATAAATTACTAAATTGAATGTTCAAGTGACAACGTCAAAAATGGGTTATGGGTTAGTTAATCGTTAATTCTACAACTCTTAAATTTATTCCCCAATTTTCACCGATAATAAAATGGGAGTTTGGGAAATAAGTTATATTTATACAAGACATTTTCCAATTGGCCTATCAAAATATTTTTTTCTCAAAATGTGTTATTTATTTATGTAGTGAATATTCATTATCTATTTACAAATAAGATCTAAATAAGGTATATTGGTGCAATTTTTTTATTAGACGTATAGAACATAAAAAAAAATTATTAGACGTATGGATTTATGCTCCCCCTCACCATAATTTAACGGCCCTCTTCAAGTTAAAATTGTTCCAAGAGTTTCAAGAGATATGTAATTAATTAACATTATATGTTTGTTGAAAACCTTTTCCAAGCCTCTTTAAAAAGATAAGATTAATGTTATGCATCCGGATAATTATGTTGGGGTGGGTTTGGAAATGCATGATAAGTGGTAATTTGGGATCAGAGAAAAATAATCCAGATGGGACCTTTTTGATATTTTGTATACACGTTTTCCTCACATACGA
This sequence comes from Sambucus nigra, assembly GCA_949130495.1. Lineage (NCBI taxonomy): Eukaryota > Viridiplantae > Streptophyta > Magnoliopsida > Dipsacales > Adoxaceae > Sambucus > Sambucus nigra. Next base: position 28,514,790 of record OX422208.1, on the reverse strand, counting down.
ATTAAAAAGTATTCGTATAAGAGACAAAATAAACAAATAATATGCATTATTAATTTCAAAATTAACTACATATACCTAGTTAAAATCGGCAATAGTGAAAATTAACTAAAATGTTTTTTAAGAAAGAGACAATTAACGGCTCATGTCATTTTTTATATTAATAATTAAGATATATGAGCCCAAATAAATTAAACATATATAGATAATATAAATGGGTATCTCCGTCATAGTAAATATTTATTTTGTGACACTAGATTTTGTATTTCATTATGGTAAGGTAATTTTGATAATTTTGATTACTAAAACAGAAAAATAGTAAATGATGTTTTTTCGGATAAAAGTGTTACGATACACTAGGGTACACCAACAGCTCCTACTTACTAATCCACCCTTTAATAAATTTGTTTACTCCTAACTTTTTCACCAGAATAGTTCTATGAGTCTGAAAAAAACCCAAAATGATTATTCAATGAGTTGGAATAGCAAATAAGTGTTGTACTTTTTATTATAGTAATTACAAAATTTTATTCTTTAATTTTATGGTAACTCAATACTTCAATGTTATGACAACTCACTCGTACCATTACTCTTTTTAGAAGGAAAATGTTATGCCGATACAAAATCGGGAGATAATAGTGCGACGCAAATGACATGTCGTACACTCATTTGCTCGTGTCCAAGTTTCAAGAAAAGTGTAATTTTGTGGAGCTCGTACAAGAAAGAATGTGAGTACGATACATCAGTGGTGTCGCAATTTTATATGAGCCAAGAAGAATTATTTTTAGAATGATAATATGATTAACATTACCTTTGTGGACAAGTTTTTGGCCCACTCCCCATTTTTGTAGGGCAAGTACACATGCGAGTGTGCAAGAGAGAGAATCTTTAACTAGTGACGGATGGGTTGGATGGAGCCCCCAAGACCCATCTGGTTGTTGGTTTTTCATTACCCAATCCAAGCATTCTGGGAAGGAAGGCCGAGTTGGAGACACCCTCGACGGCACCAAAGCCACCCATGCCGTGTCGTAAGATGAAACCGACAAATTTACTTTGCCAAACCTCTCTTTGATTCTTGCAATATACTCTTCAGCGCTCTGCAGTTTGTTTATCTTTATTAGAGATGAAAGTTCATTACTTTCAGCTAATTGAATGGCTTTTCTCCTTCCGCACGCAGCGTGCGCGCCCACACACACACACACACACATATATATATATATATATAGTCATGCTCTTGTGCGGATCAGATCGTATTTTAAGAACGCAGATCGGACATGTGTCACCTGACGGTGCCCCTAGAAGAAAGAGAAAGTGTGCCTATAATTTATGCGATAATTTCTAGACGCAACATTAGGTGACACTAGTCCACACAAGAGCATTATTATTATTATTATTATTATTATATATATATATATACAAGGGCGGATTTGGGCCTGGGTTGAGGAGGGCTACAGCCCAACCCAAAAAAATAACATTATTCTAGCTTTTAGAAGCCCACGCCGAAAATATAAAAGTTGCGTAGCCCAAATTTGAAAGTGTCCAGGCCCAAAACGTTTTTCGTCCAGATGTTTTAAAAGGATCCAAACAAAAAAACAAATACACGATTAGCTATCCCACAAAAATGTGTAGTCTACAGTTGAATTATGTTGGGACATATACCAAATAGTCCCTCAAACATTTTTTAATACTCATTTAGTCCAAGCCTTTTTATTTTGCCTCAAAAAGTCCTTTGCCACATATTTTGGAGAGGGAGTGCCGCTGGCGCGGACCTCTAAAAATAAGAGGATATTGAGTGCTTGAGGGACTAAATGGGTTAAACTAAAAATATGTGTCCTTTTTAAAAAATATATATTTATAGTAGGGACTATTAAATAATTGACCCAATTATGTTAGGTAGTCTTTTTTACTTTATTAACAAAAAAAAAGAGTATTACTACACTTATATACTTTCATACCTACTTTCATATCCGCCTAATAAGACAAGGCAATATAATCTTGTACCTTATGTCCTGGTAAGACCCACAACAATAAAGTACAAAATTTCAATGCATCGAGTATGAAAAGTGGATATAAAAGTGGGTACACCAAGCTTTATCCAAAAAAAAAAAAAAAAAGGCTGCGTATCAAATCAAAGATTCAATACCCTAAAACCTTTGCTTCTCCTTCTCACCAAATAATTCACAAACTTTGGTAAAAAAAGACAATTCACAAACAATTCCCCCCTGCCTGATATTAGCGAGGGCCCCTACAGAACCTCTACGACACTACTACTCAGGTATATAGTTTCAATATCCTTTTTTTGTTTATTTGCTGCCGCTTTTTTCCCTTTTTTGTGCCTTTCTTTCTTAATTTTTTTTCTTTCAAGATTAGATTAGTGAACTTTTTTCTAAAGTATCAGAAATATGAATTTAATTAATTGATATATATTTAATTAATTGATTGATTATTTGATTTAAGAAGATATATATTTTTGAAATATTGAAAATTGGGTTGAACCGTTTAGGTTGAATACATTTATAATTCTCATTTTATTTATTGGATTTAATTGTTTATCAATCTATTGAGGATTATGTTAATAAATATTTGTTGAATTTTGTAGGGTGATAAGTGTGTGATTTATCTTGTACATTTTAATTATGTGTGACAATTCATATGTTTCGGGTCAGCATGTTACGACAAGATTTTTTAGACAAGAACATGATACAACACAAATTCGTATTTATTTTAACCGACACGAACACGACATAAAAAAAAAGATTCAACACGACATGACATGAATAGAATGATTTCTTAAATTTTACACTAAATTAAACATAAATACGTGCGATAACCTAAATAGAAACCCGATTACACAACAACACGCGATAACACGACAAACACGATTAATTGTGAATGATTTCTATTACTCAACTAAGCTTTGTCATTACTTTTTCTTTTATTTATGTTTATTTTATATGGACTTTAATTTGTTGTTAGCCCACCCCTGAAAGTAATCCTGGCTCCGTCATTGTATATATATATATGCACACTAAGTTTGCACATCATTTTTTTTAAATTGTAAAAAAAATAATTTTGAGCTTAGTTTTTTTGCGTGATATTTAAACATTTCAAGGGATGCAATTGACATGTCGTACACTCATTCGCTCGTGTCCAAGTTTTAAGAAAAGTGTAATTTTGTGGAGTTCGTACAAGAAAGAATGTGAGTACGATACATCAGTGGTGTCACACTTTTGTATCGCAATTTTATATGAGCCAAGAAGAATTATTTTTAGAATGATAATATGATTAACATTACCTTTGTGGACAAGTTTTTGGCCCACTCCCCATTTTTGTAGGGCAAGTACACATGCGAGTGTGCAAGAGAGAGAATCTTTAACTAGTGACGGATGGGTTGGATGGAGCCCCCAAGACCCATCTGGTTGTTGGTTTTTCATTACCCAATCCAAGCATTCTGGGAAGGAAGGCCGAGTTGGAGACACCCTCGACGGCACCAAAGCCACCCATGCCGTGTCGTAAGATGAAACCGACAAATTTACTTTGCCAAACCTCTCTTTGATTCTTGCAATATACTCTTCAGCGCTCTGCAGTTTGTCTATCTTTATTAGAGATGAAAGTTCATTACTTCCAGCTAATTGAATGACTTTTCTCCTTCCACACGCAGCGCGCGCGCGCGCGCACACACACACACACACACACACACACACATATATATATATATATATACACACATATATACGATAATTTCTAGGCGCAACATTATGTGACACTAGTCCGCACAAAAGCATTATTATTATATATATATACAAGGGCGGATTTGGCCCTGGGCTGAGGAGGGCTACAGGCCAACCCAAAAAAATTACATTATACTAGCCTTTAGAAGCCCATGCCAAAAATATAAAAGTTGCGTAGCCCAAATTTGAAAGTGTCCAGGCCGCCCAAAACGTTTTTGGTCCAGTAGTTTTAAAAGGATCCAAACAAAAAAACAAATACACGGTTAGCTATCCCACAAAAACGTGTAGTCTACAGTTGAATTATGTTAGGTAGTCTTTTTGACTTTTTCAACAACAACAAAAAAAAGGCTGCGTATCAAATCAAAGATTCAATACCCTAAAACCTTTGCTTCTCCTTCTCACCAAACAATTCACAAACTTGTGCCTTTCTTTCTTAATTTTTTTTCTTTCAAGATTAGATTAGTGAACTTTTTTCTAAAGTATCAGAAATATGAATTTAATTAATTGATATATATTTAATTAATTGATTGATTATTTGATTTAAGAAGATATATATTTTTGAAATATTGAAAATTGGGTTGAACCTTTTAGGTTGAATACATTTATAATTCTCATTTTATTTATTGGATTTAATTGTTTATCAATCTATTGAGGATTATGCTAATAAATATTTTTTATTTAAATTATTTGTTGAATTTTGTAGGGTGATAAGTGTGTGATTTATCTTGTACATTTTAATTATGTGTGACAATTCATATGTTTCGGGTCAGCATGTTACGACAAGATTTTTTAGACACGAACATGATACAACACAAATTCGTATTTATTTTAGCCGACACGAACACGACATAAATAAAAGATACAACACGACATGACATGAATAGCATGATTTCTTAATTTTTACACTAAATTAAACATAAATACGTGCGATAACCTAAATAAAAATCCGATTACACAACAATACACGATAACACGACAAACACAATTAATTGTGAATGATTTCTATTATTCAACGAAGCTTTCTCATTACTTTTTCTTTTATTTATGTTTATTTTATATGGACTTTAAATTGTTGTTAGCCCACCCCTGAAAGTAATCATGGCTCCGCCATTGTATATATATATATACAGACTCCTGTGCACACTAAATTTGCACATTATTTTTTTTAAATAGTAAAAAAAATAATTTTGAGCTCAGTTTTTTGCGTGATATTTAAACATTTCAAGGGACTTATAAAACAAATCAGTTCAAAATAACTTTTTTTGCTAATTTTAAAATTTCGGTTAAACTATAGATGTTTTAAGCACTTTAAAAGCTGCGAAAGTTTAACCTATTTTTTAAAAATAGTAAAAAAAGTTTTTTTGAGCTGTTTTTTTATATGGGTCTACTGAAATGTTTAAATATCATATAAAAAAAATAAACTCAAAAATATTTTTTTTAATATTTTAAAAAAATTGTTGTGCACACATGTACAAACTTAGTGTGCACAAGAGTTTGCCTCTCTCTAATAACACATTCAACCCCGTCTATATATATATATATATATATATATATATATATATATATATATATATATATGTATACTAGGGCAAACTTACAGGATGAAGATCGTGGTTTCCTCTTACATTTTGTCTCATGGGATACGCACCTGCAGAAAGAGAGAAAAAAAGGTTGAACAAATGAGAGAAAACTATGATAATATGGTAAATTATGAATGTGATAATATGGTAAATTAGCAGACGAACCTTTTTGTTTTCTGATGTTTTGTTGCGAGATGAATATAAAGTTTTTTCTGTGAGGGTGAGGGAGTAAAATTTGAGCCATGAATAGACAGATTTAGAAGGCTGTGGTTTGTGTGTAACAAGTTTGTTTGGTCGGGGTGTAAAGCTGGTTTATATAACGGACGTGAAGAACAAAAGTGTGTTTATTTGGAACTGCCCCATAGTAAGAGTAGTGCTACAAAACCGAATCCTGCGGTTTGCGGTAAAATCATTTTTTTCCGGTAAATTTCGAAATAACAAAAAAAATTTATAATTTTCATCAAGTAGAAAACGGAACCATGATTAAAATAATTGAAAGCGAAATTTTAAAAATTAACTTTAGGCATGCTCATTACAGCTTGCCCAAACACTATTTGAAAGTATAAAAAACATTAAAAAAAATTTTAAAATATGTACCAAACTACATCATTTTTTATTTATTCAATATTTTCACCAAAATAATGATATTTCTCAAATGACATAAATAACATAATTTTTTTCAAAAAAAAAAAATAGACGAACCAAAAAAACTAGAATTAGCACCATTTTATCAATCAATATTTTTTTACTACCATAAAAATGCACACCAAACTTTAAACTCAAAGTCCTTTAACTATTTAAAGTTTAGCGAACTTAGATTTAAAGAGGACAAGCAATGCTTTTAAAAAAAAAAACAAGAACAATTTATTTATGGGGAGGAGAGAAAGTCTCTCCTAGGGCACTTACGCTATAGAAAAGTGAACTTGATAAAATTTGCGAAAACTAGAACGAGTAACGGCTCACCTTAAATTGCGTTTTAGAGTGGATTTCTCTTCGGAACTTAAGTACGGAAATGAATCATATTTCTTTTTTTTTTCTTTTGATTTATTTCTTATACCTCAACCTTATTGGAGTCTTCCATGTTCCCTAAAACCTCAAAAGAACTTTTAATTGGAGTTTTGGACTTTTACTGACCACATTTTCTGCCTACCGAGTCTTCAATAATCTCCCGAGCTTTAGTAAAGTTAGTTGACTTTCCAAGATCAAATTTAGGAATTTCCACAAATAAATTAATTTCACGGTCTTCCTTCCTTCGTAAAGAATCATTTGTGAGATTAGAGAATTTTGGAATTTTCTTCAGGGGAGGCATTTCTCCATAAGAATCTTCATAATTCGGATCTGATGATATATTTTAAATATTATTTTGGTTCATAACTGTACTAGGTGAATTATTAATTAAATCTTCTGAAATTTGATGAACGACACTCTGAATAAAAGGGGCAACATGCCCAACAATACTGGAATAAAGAACCTAATCCAGAATATCAAGAATGAAATCGTCTACTAAAGAATCCTGCAAGCTTTCATATCAGCTACAGCTATATATATATCTGGAAAGAATGATTATCTTCGTCGTCCCTGTGGTTGAGCACCTAAAAGTTTTGAAAATAGATTTGAAATAGGTCAGAGCCAAAAATATTTTAAAAGAATTTAGTAAGTAATTAAGATGCAGTAAATAAATAAGCAGTTAAGCTTCCATATTTAAGCCGGTGTTGTACTCTCATGAGATTTTCCGTCACCTCTCAACTATTATGCACACCCACTGCCTACATCTTAACCCACCAAGCTACATTACCCTGCTTAACTAGTCTTACTGCAAAACTCATTAGCATATTGTGACACTCCGCCTAATTAATACCGGGTGATCAGTCCTTTATTAAATTAAAATCAAGATGAACGGTTGGTTCATTCTCAGCATCACTGTCGCAAAATAATTATTTTCAATTTAAACACCCTAAATAATTAAGCTAAGTGTCAAAACAATATAAAGTCTTATTTTTACTTTATTAAATTCCAATATGAAAATCTTTTTAATACCCAACAGTTTAAGAATCACATACATACTAAGGATGGCAATCAACTCACAAGAATTAAACCATCTAGATAAACCAAACCAAGTTTAAGAACTATAAATGAAATCATCTTGACAAGAGTTAATTCCCGAAGAGTACTGAATACTAGAAATATAAATAAACATAAATCTCTGACAAATCCAAACGGAATAGGAAATCGGGCGACACATGCCCTCACGATAAAGATCTAAAATAGGAACTGATTCACTGACTAGGTCATCTAAATCAAGGGCCTGCAACTCCCACATAAGGTGCAACACGTCCAATTCAAGAACCTATACATGACGCCCATGTGGTTGGACACTTGTAATATATATATATATATATATATATATATATATATATATATATATATATATATATATATATATATATATGAGAGAGAAAGAAATGACAGAAAACGGGTCAGAGCCTGAGTGTAAAAAAGTTTAGCAAGTATTTAAAATGCTTACCGGCTAATATAACCACCATGTTAGTGCGCGACACTCTCTTGAGAATTCTCACCTCTCATCTAGTGTGCACGCCTACCGTACTACTGATCGCATAAGTCTATCAAATGTATTCTCATGAAGTTTTATCTCAAGAAAAACTAAGGCCATGATATTTAGTTTTAGAAAATTAATCTCTTCCATTTTCTTACTTTACTTAGAACTACTCAGTACCGTTACCAAATTCACGAACACTTGTTATGAAGCTAGAGCATTTATTCATTACCTAACTACTTATACACACAGTAGAAAGTCTCCATATACATAAGTGTATATATATATATATATATATATATATATATATATATACTCATGTAATACATATATAATATCGGCACCCCACATAAATCTATGGTGTTGGCATACTCTGCTATCAAGTCCCCGTATCACTCATACTAAGGGAAATACTAATTCGGAATCACTCTCGAACTGTATTAACACAATACACATACAAATAGAGGTGAAGCATAGTTCCAAGTCCTAAGAGGTCAGCACATACCCTCACGCCTCTTAGGACCATCTGACTATCATTTTCAGATAACCTGCATCGAGAATACTATCTTCTAGGGTACGAGTCAATATGCCCCATAAAGGTCCAATCGAGATAAGACTGTCCCGATGCAGAAACCTCTATGATAGCAAGTAGCTCGGGTATGATTATACACATATACATAATACTTAATATATGTACAGTCACACACATAGATATTCACATTTTTCAAATTAGGTTCGTCCACGACCCATAATTATTATCATTCGTTCTTAGCACAAATTTTACTCAATTATCTCGCATAACGGATTCGTCTCTATTATTCTCATTTAAAATTTATTTCATACTTACTTCTCATCTCTCTAAGTATTCTCTCTCACTAAGTATAATTTCAGTAGGTATACCCTCATTTACTTTTTGGTCTAGATCTTTCACGATTCTCAATTCTGTGACACCCCGTCTAATTAAATACCGGGTAGCTACTCCTTTATTAAATTAATTCAAAATGCCAAGTTGGTTCAGTTAATAGCATCACTGTCGAAAATATTTTAATAATTACTAACCACCTAGTATTTAAAAAGCAAGTGCCAAATTTTAAGTTAAGTCTGATTAACATGCAGTAAAACAATAATGAAAGAACAACAACCATTCACCATAATGCAGTAATGAATAACCAACAAAGTAAATATAAATCCGGAGGAAAACTCCTCACAAAAATCCCACAACTGGAAAATAATACGACAAGTCTGAATCCTGAATAATTACATGCCAAAAGTCTGAATACTGAAATAAATGAAATGTCTCTAAAGAAATGGGCGACATGCCCTACAACTGATAAATGCTGAATAGAGAGTCAATATAAAAGAAGCGTCTACAAGCAAAGTCCTGTAACTTCCACAAACAGTTACAGCTCGTCACCTGAATGAGGATCCTAAGCATGGTGTCCTTGTGGCTGGGCACCTAAAATGGTTTTTACAAAAATAGATTTGAAAGCAAATGGGTCAGAGCCCGAAAGTGGAAATCATTTTAAAAACAGCAAGTGTTTTAATAGCATTAAAACATTAAATGCAAAATACATGTTAGGACGTACACTCACATGAAATTCTCACCTCTCGACTACAAGCGCACTCCTAACGTACCGTACCCATCTACATGACATACACATCTAACCATACCGTAATAAGTTCTACCCCTTACTACTCGATCCCCATATTACATTCTAGTGTTGACAAATAAATAGAGGGCTTCACTTAAACTCAGATTCTCAATTAGTAACATAATTCACTATCGGTTAACCCGTTATGTTCTCTCACTACATTACCATAATTATGTTCACAATAACAACATGAAAGTTCTCATTAATTAAGTGTATATTATTCACGTCATAAATATACAATACAAGCACCCCGAGACTAGCTGCGGTGCACACATACTCTGCTATCCATCCCGGTACATCACGTACGTAAGGATCACATATTCCGAATCTCTCAGGAATAGTTCTCAGATAACAACATCACAAATAATGGAGGCGAACACAGTCACATCACATGGGTCACGCACATACCTGCGCTCACACGATCAGCAGACTTATTAACATCCCAATAAGTCCTTCTCTGACCTATGTTCATCGAGGTAACCAGTCTAAATCCGGGCAACACAAGGATTAGAGGGCCCTAAGCGAACGTAAACCTCCCGTGATAGCAAGTATGGTAGGTATGTCATACACATAAAATCAATACATATATTAAGTATGCACACGTCTTAGTAATCACCGTAATATATTGGTGGTACACTTCTCATTCTCGTACCGACATATAGTACTACACAATTTATATGTTCCCGGTTAATATAATAAATTGGGCCGTCAATAGTTCTCACAATGTAATAGACACTCACGTCCTACTTCACATTTACCCTTAGGTTCAAACTACACTACTAGGTTTGACTCCTCATTATATCCTAAACATCCCCACTATAACAATTAATCATCAATGGAAGGTTATCTCTACATATACACAAGGTTACGGGACACTCGGGATCAAAACAGGCTAAAAAGCCTAAACTGTCAACTCGTTCGAAGTCTCGTTCGAACGAGGCTGTTCGAACGAGAGTTCGTTCGAACGAAGTGGGCTTTCTAACGAGGTCTCGTTCGAACGAGAAGATCAAACGAACTTCACCCTCGTTAGAAGTCAAAGGTCAACTCGTTAGAAGCTCGTTCGAAGGAGCTCGTTCGAACGACCTGGGCAGGTCTACTAACGAGTGGCCAGTTTCGAGCCCAGAAATCCTTATTTCGTTTTTCCATCTTTTCTTCACTTCTAATCTCATCTAAACATTAGTCCAACACTTGTTCAAGGTTCCTAATCGTCTCTAAACATACATAGGTCACCAACTAACGCTTTTGTGGGGATTAATTCATTATAAACTTCATCCAAATATCAAATCCATTCATTTATCCCCAATTTCAAGAACATGAACCCTAAAATTTATAAATCATCAAAGAGTCTAAATAAATCCGTTTTTATTTCATCCAAAACGTATTAACATCAGATTATTCACCTACATATAGTTCTACATACAAATCCTCATCACAATACAAGATTCTAATTCCAAATTAAAGGGTTTTTATCAAACTCCCAAGAACAATAAGATTTTTTTTATAAATTCTTACACATGGAAGAAGCATTCTCTGAAATTAATTGGAATTAAACCACTTGCCTTATTGGAATCTCTGATTTTGATGTCGATTTGCTGGAGTATTCTCTCTCTCTCTGCAGAATCCTTCTATCTCTCCCTCTACAAGCTCTTCTCTAATGGTGGCTATGGAGGCTAGGGTTTGTCTTAGGAACTTTTGGGTTTTCTTCTAATAACCCCCGTAGCCCTCTAATCAGATAATGGCTGGAAATGAGTTAGTGGGTGCTTTAATTTTCCATTTAAAATTCCTAAAATTCGTTAATCAAAAATCCCATAATTCTAAAATTACCAAACTGCCCTTTTTGGTTGTCGGTATGGCCTAAAAATACCCCGGGACCCAAACCAAACCCCCGACTAGTGTTTTCTGACTATTTCGACCCTTCCGGACGCGTTGGCGCACTCAAAACGACCATACGGTTTATAGAAATAAAATTCATTTTTTAATTATCATAATTATATACCATGATGCGACTGTCACACGCGTCTCAACAAAATTTCCAAATTGCCGTATTTCAATCTCACGACAAATTTCATAATTCAAAATTCATATATAATCATATATGCACATATAATCAAATACCAACTCGCATCTCGCTAGTATTTTAACCCGGATTAATTTCTAATTAATACGCATTTAATTTAATTAATCCCATAAAATATATATCACAAAAATACGGGGTATTACAAATTCTTTAGTGAACATATGCACAATTTCTAATGTATGAATAATTTCCCGTTAACCCATAATTTCATTCCATTTTAAATTTCACTCAACGGAGTCTACTTAGACCATACTGGTCATCTTCATGTCCCATTATACTATTTAAAAGATATTCAAGGGTTCCCACGTATTTTATCCAGATTAAACAAAAAGGGAAAAAACATGTGGTTTTCCAGGAGGGATCGATGGGGTCGATCGATCGATCAAGCAGTTCTTGCCCAGTTTTTTGCAAATTTCAACCTACGGGTTCAATCATTCTAACCCCCTCCAAACCTCTATAATTTTATCCCAAACTCCCATCAAAGTAATTCAAGTGTATAAGTAATATATATAAACGAGTTCTAACATAACGACATCGATAATTCCTCAACGAATCAATAAAAAAGGGTTTAATCCCAGATTTCTTTATAAAACCAAATTTTGCATGAATAATCACGAACCTCTATTTTAATCCAAATTTTCTTTCCAAATGTCATAATAAATTCGTGGGTAATCCTCTACATATGATCAAGATTTCAGACTATATGGATTCTCCCTACAACACATATAAATTCTCTTCCAAAGCATATAATTCTTCAATTAAAATATATGATTTTCTTTCCTAGACTAACATGGAAGGAATATCAACTAGAAATCATCAAGATAGATACTTGCCTGGGATTCAAGGGTCTGATTTGTTGATGAAGAGGATATAGTTGCGTTCCTCATCATGCGATCTATGTTTTGGAGGTGGTAGTGGTGCAATAGAGTGAGTTTTTTCGCCTTGGATTGCTTGGAAAGCTCTCTACCTGCTTCTCTAATGATCGTTCTTATGTTATGTGCTTGATAACCCTAAAAAACATTTTCATAATTTCCATTTTATTCTCTCGTGACAATATTAATAAAATAAATCTCATATATTACTTTACTCATCTAGTAATGACCGGACCACTCCGATACCTCTTAAAAACGAACCGATTCGGTGCTATTCAGATGTATTTCCACGAGATTCATACCCAAAATCTTACTCTACACTTTGCTAGATCTACTCTACATCTCTAAAACCAAATTTGTTTACTTCATTCCAACAATATCCTAACATCAAAAACCATCCCATAATTTATCTCCACCATTTTCGCCATCAAAATCACAATTATATCATTAAAAGCAAGATTTACTTATCAAATTCTAGGGTTTTATCATTTAAGATCAAAATCAACTAAATCACCAACAAAATTATGAAATAACTCACACACACAATTATTTAGCAAGTTTAATCACTTGCCTCAAAGTTGTAGAGGTTGGATCTCCCTTGAATCCGCGTATTTGAGCCGAAAATCTCCAAAGCTTCAAGTTTCTCCTCTTTTCTTCTCTTCCTATTCTTTATTTGCTTTCTCTCTCTATCTTTAGGGTTTCCTCACAAAAATGAGATAAGCCTAAATCTTCCAAGCCTAAATAACCCTTATCACTGACAACTCTCAACTTTAAATGATAACACACATTTAAAATGACTCGTTTACTCATATTCGGGTCAAACTAGATCAAAAATACCCCGGATAGTCATTTTGACTATCTTAACCCATCCCGGATCAACCGTGTACTCTAAATTTTCATCCGGAATTCCTAATAAAATAATTTATTTCACCACAAAAATTAAATTCTTATGCCCTCGAACACACGGGGTGTCACATCCATGTTGAATTTGAAGAGTAGAACCACTGAGTTTCGTTGGAGTGAAGAAAACGCACTGAGGACATACGTTTTTCTTTTAAAAACAAACAATTTATTTATTGGTAGGAGGAAAAGCCTCTCATAGGGCACTTACAAGCGCTAAAGCAAATAAAACTTACTAAAATTTACGAAAACTAGAACGAGTGATGGGACGCCTGAAATTGCATATAAGAGATGATTTCTCCTCATCACTTAAATAAGGAAACAAATCATGTTTCTCTTTCTCTTGATTAATTCCTTCTACTTAAATATTATTTGAGTCTTCCATATTTCCTAATACACTGAAAGAATTACTAATTAGAGTTTTGGAATTTTGGTGCCATAATTTTTTCCAACCGAATCTTCAATAAACGCCCGAGCTTTTCCAAAACTAGTTGACATTCCAAGATCAAATTTTACGAATAAATTAATTTCACGGTCTTTCTTTACTCGTAAAGAATCATTTGTGAGATTAAACAAGTTTGGAATTTCCTTTAGGGGAGGCATATCTCCATAAGAATCTTCACTATCCGAAATCTCCTCTACAAAGATATTTTTAATATTATTTTGGTCCATATATTTTTTTCACCAGCTGAATTTTCTATTCTTGTTGAGTCCTCAATAAAATCATCCGAAATATTATGAAGAGCTTGTGCATCAAAATTATGCTCTTCCGGTTCCTTTGGGATAATATCAAGTAAATTTTTTTAAGTCAACAAAGTTGAGTTGGTTACCAAGTTGTTGAAACAACTTTTATTCTTATTCACAGTAAGATCAGAACATTCCTGATTTTCTGGGATACCATCTTTATTTTCAAATGCATGGTTTCTCTTTGGGTTTCTGTCCACCTGAACGTCACCTGTTTTTATCCCATTTGTTTTCAAAAATCGAATACGACCTGGAGGTAAAACTTCCTTACTCAAAACATTGGATGTACAAGGAGCCACTACTGCTCCAGCATGTGACCCGTCCTTATTTAAAACAGTTCGGTTCAATTCTTTTGTCTGAGTTAAACCATCAACACTAGGCTAGTATATGGTTTGTTTTAGAATTTAGATTATTTGGAGATGATTTGGGGCTTAATGTGTCTAGGTTAATAAGGGGCCCAACCCTAACTGTGTGGCTAAAAAGATAAAAGGAAGATTATACTTAACTGAGTTCATTCTTAACACTTTAGAGAGAAAATCTTAAGTCTAAAGAGAGGTTGGATGGAGGAAAATTCTTAGAGAAGAAGAAATTGGATGCAAGTGGACTTTAAAAAAAAAAGAAATTGGGCTAATGGGATTGAAATCGCACATCTTTGTTCAAGGAATGTTTATTTAGCATAAATTTATGCATACATCAAAATAGACTGAATTTTATAGGTATATTTACTGCTCGTCCCCCAAGACAACTGCGGGGTTTAACAGTTTATTGCACGTGCTAAGTGTAATTGACAAAGGCCTACTGAAGTGGCAATTTTTATTTTAATTTTGGTTGCTTATCTTAGTTTAGGGCTGTGTTTTTTTTCCGAACTTTCTGATTTTTCCGATTTTCAATCCAATTTTTTCCGAATTTGGAATGAAATTTAGTTTGCCGATTTCCGATTTTTCGATTTCCAATTTTTTCGAAAAAAATCGGATCGGAAATTGAAAATAATTCTGAATTTTTGATTTTTCGATTTTTCCGATCCGATTTTCCGAAGCTATGCCGATCCGATTTTTTTCGAATTTTTTCGAATTATTTCTGATTTTTTCGGAATTATTTTCCGATTTCCGATTTTTTGAAAGTTTCTCATATCCCACATCGGTTGGGAGAGGGAGATGACTCTAAAATATGCTCTATAAAAGGATAGTATCCTCCTAACTTCTTCTACACAAATGAAAAAATGGGTCAAATCCTCATGTATTTACATGTTGGGTTAAGCCATTTTCTTTGTTTCTTTAAAATGAGAATTTCGAGTAATCGAAAATCCATAGTTTATTTTTTTGAAATTTTGGAATTTCCGAAATTTCTGGATTTTTAATATATTTTGTGAATTTTCGATTTTTTTCGATTTTTGCCGATTTTCCGAATTCGGAAATTTTTTTAATTTTCCGAAAAAATCGGATCGGAAATCGGAATAGTTATTTTATTTCCGAAAAAATCGGAATTTTTTCCGAAGAGGCATTTTCCTATCCGATCCGGCCGAAACACAGCCCTATCTTAGTTTGTCTCTATTTTGGCTACAGGACTAGCAAATTTCAGTTTGGGGGTAGTGTGATAATCACCCAAAAGTATTTTACTTGCACACTAAATAAAATCATTTTAATTGTCCGTTCTTGTTAATGTTGGACATGTTTGTGTAAATGTTTCCCCATCCGTTTTAAAATTTAATATATTATATATTAGCTAATTTTAAAAAAAATTAAAAATTTAAAGTATTCATAATGACATGGCCTTGAACCAAGTCATATTTCTAGTTTCCCTCCCCAACAAGTAAGAGAAAAACAAACATTTTATATGACATTTAGTGGTCAAAATTCCAATTACCATGAAATTTATCTGGTTGTGCTAACAACAGTTATAAGGTAAGAAATATCTCTAAGGGTCCGTTTGGTTGCAAGTGGGCAAAAGAGTGGGCATGGCAAAATTTGCCTAGGCAAATTTTGCCTAGGCAAATTTTACCTAGGCAAATTCAGATGACGCTATCAAACAACATTAGGCGAAATTAAAGTCAATCCAATTAATTTATTTAAAAACAATTTTTATATTATATTCAAAAATGTTAAAAATAGTTTTTGCAATATTTTTATATTACAGTTTTAAAAAAAAATTGTAAAACGTTTTCTTAACAATTTTTTTTAATACAAAACAATTTTTAATTATTCACAACAGTTTTTTTTAACTATTTAAAATATTTTTTAATTTTGTTTTTAAACTTTAAAACAGTTTTTATAATATATCCAAAACAGTTTTTAAAAATGTTAAAAACTGTTTTACAATATTTTTATATTACGATTTTTCAAAAAATTTGTAAAACATTCTCTTAACAATTTTTTATAATATTAAAAGCAGTTTTCAAAACATTACAAAACAGTTTTTATATATAGTTTTTTTAAATATTTAAAACAGTCTTTAAAATTATTTTTTAAAACTTTAATACTGTTTTTATAATATATTCACAACAGTTTTTAAAAATGTTAAAAACAGTTTTTACAATATTTTGTTAATACGGTTTTTTAAAAAAATTCTAAACATTTTCTTAACAATTTTTTATAATATTAAAAACAGTTTTTGAAACATTATAAAACAATTTTTAAATATTCATAACAGTTTTTTAATTATTTAAAACAGTTTTTAAATTATTTTTTAAAACATTAAAACCGTTTAAGAAGTTGGCAAATTTGTGGGCAAATATTTCCCACTCAAATAGGTAAGCAAAATTTGCCCACAGATTGTGCATAGGAGGTGTTGTACATTGGCAAATAATGCCTAGGCAAAATAATGCAACCAAACAGCCAAAATGTGGGCAAATGGACATATTTGCCAACTTTTTGGTATTTGCCTAGGCAAATTATGCCAAACAAACGGATCCTAAAAGAATTGATGTGAAAATTCACCCTAATTAAAGTGCTAGAAGTGATAAATATCTAGATTAAAATATTTTAACATGTAGCGGTTGGATTTATATCACCTGAAGGATGACCAAAAAATGATGGTCCCTCATTTTTTTTTTTTCAAGATACCCAATTGCTTTATTCCTTCTTTCTCTTTTTTGAGTCTGTCGTCTTATATAATGATTGAAGTGAAAATGGACATATATGAGGGACTACATTCTCATTCTATCACTCTTTTTACTACATATTTATGCTTCTCATCATGCCCACACTAAAATTCTGGTCCTTATTCTCCCTTTTGTGTTAACTCACTCTACTAAGAGAATATAATAAGTTGGACCAAACATGTATCATTTTTTCAGGAGAATCTTAAATAATCGATTTTGTGTTTCCCCACACTTTTATGTCCAGTTTTGCGAAAGACCCCCATTTTTAAAAAAAAATCGAAAAAATATTTATTATAATTTCACACTAATAACCATCTTTATATTTTTTTCAGAAATTATTATAATTTCACATTAATAAACTTTATCAAATATTTATTTATAGAAATAAGTTAAAAAAATAAATATAAATAAAGTTTGATTTTATACCAAACATATATTTTTTATATAAAAAAAAAGTCAAAAATAGTATAAAATAATGTATGTGACTTCAACAAATTGTACTACAATTAAAAAAACGTTTTAATTGTTTTCCACACACACACACACACACATATATATATATATATACACACACACAAACAAAAATCGTTAAAATATTTTTCAACAGGGAAAAACTATTAAAATATTTTTTAAACAATTAAAAAATAGTTAAAACCATTACATTTTTTTTGTTTTTAAAAACAGTTTTTTGTATAGACAAAACAGATTTTTTTTTTAATAAAATTGTTTAAAAGTTGTTTTGACTATTATAAAAGCTATTTTTTAAAATAAAAACTATTTTTATACCTTGTATTAAAAAAAAACTATTTTTCTATAAAAATAACTGTTTTTTTTAATAAAAAATGTTTTCCTTGGAAAACTGTTTTTATATAAAAGAAATTATTTTTATTGTAAACAATTTTACATTATTAGACTTTTTTTACTAAAAATCAAATTTGTGCTATTAAAAAAACTATACTTTATTTATTAGTTTAACAAACAATTTTTCATTTTTATAAAACGGTTAACCCGGTATAAAAAATACATTCTTCTATAAAGAAAAAAACAATTTTTGATAAAAAAAACTTTTTTATAAGAAACTTTTTTTTGAAACTAAAAAAAATGTAATTGTTTTAACGAATTTTTAATTGTTTAAAAAATATTTTAATTGTGTTTTTCCCAATTTTTATTTATTTTTTCCAATTTTTTATTTATTTTTTGATTTTTTTGAAATGGGGGACTTTTGCAAAGGGGGAAACACAAAATGCAAATAGTACTAACGGTTTGGATGGAAAGTTAACATAATGGGGGTGTATTGCAAATTTTTAAAAAAGTGGGGGTGTATTGCAAAACTCGTCACAAAAGCGGGGAAAAAACTCAAAATAACCCTTTATTTTTATGTCGAGTATTTTTAGCTGCACGCCTTTAATCATATTTCAAAAATACCCCTAAAAGTTTCCAACCTATAGGGGTTCTTTAAAACACCAAAACGAGAAAAACCAAATTTTAAAAAAAATGCACCGTGCTGTCTTACCGCGAGGAAGCTACAATTTAGAGGACCCACAACCACGACGCATAGTAGTGCGGGCTTATGCACTACACTAAAACAGGCAGATGGTCACAGTTTTGGCTCATGAAAAAGGCTTATGGATCATTATTTTGGACCATAATCCTATTGTGGTCGACAAAATCATGAGTCTCGGTCCAAAGCCATGACCCCATCTTGTGGGTGAAATTAATGTTAAATGGCTGGTCTCTATCTACGATTGTGACCCCCTAGTGTCACAGTTTAAACTGTAAAATAATTAGTCACGGTTGTGGATGCTGATGAAATATTTTACAATTTAAATTTTCAAACTAAGGTGCCACAGTTGTGGATCATGACCAAACCTAACACTGATTTATAGAAAATAAATATGTGGTCACAGTTCTGAGCGATGATCATATATTATTATTTATAATTTTGTCACAGCTTTGGTCAGGGTTCAAAACCCTGACAAAAGTAAAAAAAAATAGAGATTTTTTTTTTAATTTTCTATGTCCCAAAAAAACATGTACATTTTTCAAACTTGTTTACGTTTCCTGGAATAAATATTTAGCCATGACGCCATCGATAAATCAAAAAATAATAATACAGTACAAATTAAGTAATTAAAGTCATTAAATTGTTTAACACAAATAATAATACAATGCATGCTTACGTGAATGTGATAATAATATTGTAATATTCTAATCCAAATCCAAATCCAATACAACAATTGTTTTCTTCCACGAAACAAGATATAAAAATGTTCCTTCTCCAACTAGGTCTGCAAGCAAGACTTCAAAATGTTCCAAATGGTAAGTAACAAAGGACTTGAATCACAAAATAACTTCGGAATGCCTACGTAGTAAAAAATGACATCAAAGTCCATGTAGTTCGAAAGATGAATAAGGTTGGGGTCTAACGTATAATCCGAATATAGGGTGTCTTTTCTGATTTATGACAATATATATTTAAAATTTACTGAAAGTGTAGAAAATTGTGAGAACACTCTAAATTAGAAATTATTGTATAGGCCCTCTTTTTAGGGGTTTTCTTTTATGAAAATATATGTGAATGTATATAAGATATTAAATAGTGTGGGATTAGTGACACAAGCTAAAAATGGAATAATAACATGAGACAAAGTAGGATTGGTAATTGAAGAATATAAGAAAATGGAATTAGTCTTACCAATAAGAGACATTGATGCATTGTGTCTTGGGGAACATCACATAATACAAACCAGCAATCGAGGCAACCATACAAACATTGAACATCAACAGAATTCATGAAAATTGGCGTTGTTACCTCGAATTGACAATTTATTACCAATGTCGCATTCAAAACTTAAAGAAGATTATATATATATATATATATATATATATATATATATATATATATAATCTGAAGAAACATTCAAATTTAGATTGACAGTAACGAGGATTTAAACTATTGAGGCAGGTGTTCAAACTTTGTCCTTAAGACAAGATATGTCCCACAACAATGCTTCACGGACTCAATTATAATTGTCTCATGGGATACAAAAATCAATACTTGTAATTTTAGCACTTTGAATTGCAAGTAACAAGCGAACCATAAATTGAATAACTCTTTTTTATTGGACACAAAATTGATACTGACTTAGAAAAATCATTGTCTCAAAAAGCAACTAGAAAATGAAATGAAAACCACTAATTTATATTAACACGAATGGCGGTTAAATGCATTTAAAAATATCCTTAATTTTTTGGCCAAAAATAAATAAAAGTGAACAAAAATATGGACTTAGAAAATAATAAAATGTCAAAAAAAGTTAATACTTGGGCCAAGCTAAAGTAAAAAATCAAGACCCATGCTAGTCCATGTGTCGAGCTGAGCTAGACCAGGCGTCACAAGCGTTTGGACTTGGATGTCAATAGAAGCCCAGGTAGGCCCTCTCTGCTTTAAAGATTTGTGATACCCCAAGGGCACCAAGCCCAAATTTCACAACGAGTTATAATTAATGACTAAGGCAACAAAATTTTTTATTTTATTTTATTATTTCTCGTAATCATTTAGCTATGCTGGAATATATATATATATATATATAGTACATGAGATAGCAGTTGCCTAGAATAAAGAAAGTTTTGAATTTGAAACTATGTAGCTGTTTGTTATTTTTTGCTGAGCTTCCAGGTGATGCTATGAATTCGGTGATCTGTTAATAGCACTAGGCTTGGTCAATACCCCCCCCCCCCTCCCCACAAGCAAATGGAGGTTTTGAAACAACTGTAAGCTTGTCTCTCTGAAATTCAAATTTTGCATTGTGGAGTCCTTTTGTGAAAATGTCATCAATTTGATCATGAGTGGAGATGAATTGGACTTGTAGTAGCTATTGTTTAGCAACCTGGTCGCGAACAAAATGAAAATAAATTTTCACATGTTTAGTACGAGCGTGAAAAATCGGATTATCTGATAAATATATAGCACCAATATTGTCCCACCGAAGAATAAGATGTTTTTGTGGTGGCAAGCCAACTTCATGCAAAAGGGATTCGAGCTAAATGAGTTCATCCTTAGTGTCAGCGAGAGATTTGTATTCATCTTCAGTAGAGTAACATAACAAAGTTTTATATTTGTGAGAATTTCATGTAATGATATTAGAACCCAAATAAATTGCAAAAACACCTGTTGACTTAAGATCATCAATGCAGCCTGCCCTGTCAGAGTCGGTAAAATCTTGTAGTTCAAGTGACGATGATTTGGTAAGTTGAAGGCCGTGATATGGTGTAGCCTTTATATAACATATAATACATTTAATTAAAAGCCAATGGGTATCTGTTGGTTGATGCATGAATTGCCAAGCATTGTTGACAGCAAATGTAATATCATGATGGGTTAATGTGACATATTGAAGAGCTCCAATGATTTGGCGATAGGGTGTGGGATTTTTTAATGGTGTACCTTCATTTTTTTATGATAAAGAGTGTTGAAAATGGGTGTTTTAAAAGGTTTTGAGTTAGACGTGTCGTGGCGATGGATGAGATCACAAATGTAGTGTTGTTGGGATAGATGTGGGTCGGTTGGGGGGGGGGGGGGGGGTGTAACTTCAATACGAAGGAAATAATGGAGATGTCCATGATTTTTAAGAGAAAATTCAATGCCTAAAGAGAAGATAAGGGAATTCACGAGATGAGAATTATTACTATAATACCCCGTATTTTTATGGCTTTTAAATTTAGGGATTTATTAAATTTAATTGAGTTAAATTAATTTAATTATAATCCGGAATGTTGTTTTAAATATTTACAAGCGTGATGAGAGTTAGTAATTATTGGAAACTTGTTGAATGTTACTGGATGAGTATAGTAATATATGAGATTTATTTTATAAAAATTGTCACGTGTGAATAAAATGACAATTTTGGAAATTAAGTCGGGACGCATCCGTGTCGTGTCGGGACTAAATGTTGATTAATAAAAGTGAATAAATTATAAGTTGCTCATATGGTCGTTTTGAGTGCGCCAAAGTGTCCGGAAGGGTCAAGATAGTCAGAAAAGTGTACCCGAGGGTTTAGTTTGGGTCTCGGGGCATTTTTAGGCCTAATTAGTACCCCAGGAGGGAGTTTTGGACATTTCGTAATTTTGGGTAATTAAACCCACGAATTTGCAAGGGTTATATCAGATGTTAAGTGTTATCTTCTAGGGTTAACACAATCAAAAACAAATGACGGCCATTGGAGAGGAAGGGGAGGAGCTTTCCAAGGAGTTCTAGGCCAAGAACTCCTCCGGTTGCACCGCCGTCGCCGCCAAATCGTAGATCGCGCGAAGGGGATCACAACCACACCTTTTTCGTCCACAAATCAGAGACTAAATTTTCAGGAAAGTATCTATCTTGCTTTTATCAAGTTAATGCATCCTTTTATATTGGTTTAAGGTTGATTAGAATTAGTGTTCTTGAAGAAAAACGTTAATTGGAGACAAAAATTGCATGTTGTAGAGATAGAGATCATATTTCTTGAAATCCATTTCACATGTAGAGGTTGAACCACGAATTTCCATGGTATTAGTGATAGAAAATATGGGAAAAGAATGAAAGAAACTAAGATGAAGAAAATATTAGGGTTCATGAGTATTATATAGAGTTTGACCCTTTTAACCCATAATTCTTGATGAAAACTCGCATGCCTTACGTAGATCATTACTCATTTGGGTTTATTATGTTTGTGGTATCTATTTCTGGGAGTTTGGGAGTTAAAAGTTTGGAATTTGATGAGTTTGGATGATAGAACCCGTAACTGGTATTCTGCAGATTTCGCCATACCTGTTTGATCGATCGATCGAGCCCAGAGCATCGATCGATCGACGGTTCGATCGATCGACCCCCTTCTATCGATCGATCGACCCCTCCTGGAAAACTGCACTTTTGCTCGTGTTAGCTTAATTCGATTTTATGCGTAGTAAACCTTGATTAGGATTGCTAGAACATATTGGAACATAAAAAGGACCAGTAGGGTCAAGAGAAATCCCATAAAGTAGAACTTTAATGTGAGGGGAAATAAAGGGTAAACGGGGAGATATTCATGCTTAAAAAAATCATACGTACGCGTATTAAATAATCGAAACATCTAGGAAGTTGGATTAGAAGGTGAGTGAGGGCCTACTGAAATTGTACTTAGGTAAAGAAAATACTTCGAGGGATGAGAAGTGGGTTTAGAATAACTTAATTACGAGAATAAAAGGAATGAGTCCGTTATACGAGATAATAGAGTAAAATGTGTAATAACGGATAGTGATAATTAAGGGTCGTGAGAGTACCTAATTTAATAATGTGGATGTGAATACATATATTATATATATCACAGAATGATTGTGCATATATTAATTCTGTGTAAAAATCGTACCCGGGCTACTTGCTATCACGGGGGTTTTCGCGCTGGGACAGTCTTATCTCGATGGGTCCTTTATGGGGGATATTGACTTGTACCCTAGAGCATAAGATTCCTAGGTACAGGCTATCTGATTGATAGTTCAGACGGTCCTAAGAGACGCAAGGGTATGTGCTGACCTCTTGGATCTGGAATTATGCTTCGCCTCCATTTGTATGTGTTTGTATTAATGCAGTTCGAGAGTGATTCCGAACTAGCATTTCCCTAAGTATGTGTGATACAGGGACTTGATAGAAGAGTATGCCAGCACCATAGTTTTTATGTGGGGTGCCGTTAGTATATATATAATTTATGAATGATTGGTATATATATACTTATATATGGAAGTCTAGCACCATAGATTTAATGTGCGGTGCTGTTTGTATATATATATTATACGAGTAATTAATATATATACGTGTATCTATATGAGAACTTTCTACTGAGTGAAATAGTAGTTAAGTAAAGTATGAAATTTATCAACTTCACTATAAGTATTCGGAAACGTTATAACAATACGGAATTATTGTAAATAACGTAAGAAATCTTGAAGAGATAGATTTTTCTAAAGTGAATATCATAACCTAAATTTCACGTCTTAAGTCTTATGGAGAATAAGTTAGAGAGGTATATGGGATTCATTAGTACGGTAGACGTGCACATTAGATAAGAGGTGAGAATTCTCAAGAGAGTGTCGTATACTAATATGAACTGTTGCATTAGCCGGTAAGCATTTAAATACTTGCTAAACTATTTTTAAAAGTGTATTACATTCGGGCTCTGACCCGTTTGCTGTTATCTCTTCTCTCTTGTGTATATATATATATGTATTACAGGTGCCCAGCCACAGGGGCGTCTTACTTAGGATTCTTTGGATGGAGCGCGTTGTAGCTTTTATGGGAGTTGCAGGCCCTTGCTTAGACGACCTCATTGTTGAATCTACTTCTACTTCAGCTTTATCCAGTGGGGTCATGTGTCGCCCTTTTCCATTATTTAGTTGGTATTGTCAGAGATTGTAATTCTTTTAATTTCAGTATCCTTATTTCAGGATTTATTACTGTCAGGATGTTTTCCTTTAGTGTTTTAATGTTGGGATTTGTGATTGATGGTTAAACTCTTGAATGTTCGTTTTTATTCTCATACTTAATGTGTAAATCTAAACAAGTTAATGGTTAAAGGTTTTTATATCTGGATTTAATAAAAAAAATGTAAATATGGTTTTAAATAGTTTTGACACTTAGCTTAATTATTTAGGGTGTTTAAATTTTCATTTGCGACAGTGGTGGTAAGAATGAACCAACTGTTCACCTTGATTTTAATTTAATAAAGGAGTGATCGCCCGGTATTTAATTAGGCGGGGTGTCACAGGTGGTATCAGAGCATCAGGTTCTAGTGTCCTTTAGGATCTGTGCGGCTTATTATGCTTTCAGCATTGCTTTGTTTGATATAGAGCCCTATGTTTAGGATTATCGATTTCTTTGATGAGATTTCGTTCTCCTGCTATGACGTATATACATTAGTGAATTCAAATTTCGTTCGGATGTGTGCGTGTGCCGAGCGATAACGAATGTCAGAAGAGGATCGTTAAGCGGACATTGGGAGGCAGGGCTTAGTTGAAATGGTAAAATATATTCGAGGATGATGACCGTAGTTGAGGTCACCTCCATTATGGCACGAGAAGCCAAGACTAGAAAGGTGACTAAGGCGCAGCCATGATTTTCCAAATGCTGCTATAGTCGAATGAGGTGCGAGAGTAAACTCACCCAACGTGTTACAAAACGTGTAGAGAACTGTCAGTGGGAAATTCTAGAAACGCGAGAATTGTGTGTGTTTACCGAAGGAGGTAAAGTACCCAAAGGTTTAGATATAGAACGGACTGTGGCTAACTGAAGGTGAAAATTTAGAGAAAATCTTTCTTGGCTTTCGGGACGAAGTTATAATGATGGGATTCAACCGCCAATTTTAAAAGTGGAATGCCATGTCTATAGGAGAACCTTAGGTACAGTGTTGACCGTATGTTCCTTCGTCAGATGTTCAGGATTAGAAGTGAACATTGTCCTGAACTCATCACAGGAGTACGTGACAGGGGTCCATTTATGAATATGAATCTTAACCGTTAGCGAATTTTGTATCGGGAGATGTAGATACAAGTGGAGGAAATGACTCCAAGTGGGAGATCGACTCATAATAATAGTTTATAACACTCAAAGAGGAAATTCTGATGGACGGCCGAATCAGGGGTTGACAATGTCGTATTTTGTCAATAAAGATGGTAATGCTCCTTTGTGTGGGAAGCTAAAAGAATCGAAGAATTTAGTTGAGAATAAGACTGAATGCAACGGTGGTGGTGTAGCACCACAAAAGGGTGTGGATACACATCAGGGGACCCATTTAAATGGTTCGGATAGTTGAATTCTTACCAAGTGATGGTAAATTCAGTAAGGACTATTATAGACAATGACATGTTCTTTATGACCTAAAAAGCTAAGGGAACAACCGGGGTGGCCAACAGGAATCGAGTCTACTAAAGTCCGAGAGAAGGACAATCCTAACCTGGTTAGTAGGACAGGTAATAAGTGGATTATGTGTTGAAGTATTTTGTGCGGAGGGAGATCGCTCGCGATAATATGTTCCGAAGTGAGTAAAGGGACAGGAATACGGTGCCTAGTAAAAGATAATGATTAATGTAGTTTTTTTTTTGTTTGGGCTTACGTGTTACGTCCGGAAACCATTTATACAGTCAAGACGATTGACAAGATGGAAGTATAAGTTGTATCCTCAGAGGATGAGGCGGGTTTATGTGACATAAGCGAGTCACTATATTTTGTTCATTGCTAGATTAGCATGTGAGACGAGTTTAATGTATATAATTATAACGTTATTATTATGTCAATATTTTTCCCTAGTGTAGCGGGGTTTTTCTTTAGTGCTATCCACGGAGGATGGATGAGTAGATTAACAGTGTTATGTACCTTATTGAGGTTACTCGTTGTAGTGATGTGATACGCGAGTATGATATTATCTTTGTTAAAATGTTATAGAAATGGTTAGTACGATAGTGGGCATATATTGCAAGGCTATCGGAGTGGTTGCGTTAGTGCAACATATTTTTGTTCTGGCGAGGCTTCACCTCCAAGAAGGTATATTATCTATCCTAGAGACTTCGAAGGGGATAGTGGGCTCAAGATATTCGATGCCAATGTATGTATATACTTTATCATTATGATTTAGTATGTATCGGGTTTACCGTTGAGCGAAAAGATTTAACTCAGTATTATGTTTAGCACTCAGGACTTTGTGATAGGAAGAGTGCATTGTTATATCTATCCTCTAGAGATGTGGGAGTTAAGAGTTATACCCCTATTATTAGGGAAAGGAATTTCGAGAATTCTGATTGTATGTATTCGAGGTTTATGGAATGCAATTACCACCAAACAATACTGAACGATTATGCAATTGGTGAAATGTTCTTTGTTAAGCGTGATTACGGGAGGAAATATAAATTTTCTGTCAAGAGACAGAATAAAGGGGTACGTGCTATGGACGGAGGACCTAACGGATTTCGATAACCGACAATGCTAGGTAGTAGTGTATCGGGGGGTTCCTTGTTTAAATTTCTCTTTGCGAGACATCCCATGCATGAAACTTAGCGTAAGGTTGGAATTAGGGAGATGTTTGGTCATTAGTCCGTGAGTTTGGTACCTCGGTCGTACTAGGGGTAGGTAATTACATCTATAAGTTAGAAGTTAAATCATGATTTAAGGCCAGTGGAGACGGTTATGTGGTAAGAAAGCATTGAAAGTTATCCCCACGAGTTGAGGGGGTGAATGATGATAAGGAGGATTTAAAATTTTGATTTCTAGGGTGATTGAGAGTACCCTAGTGTGGTAACCGCGTTCAGAACACAAGGTGAATAAAGAGTTGGAATGATCTTTAGCATGGATTATCTGGAAAGAACTTTATTATACAAAAGAGATGACTTGTAATTATTTTGATGAAGATAACGTTAGTGAATTATTTTGGTTGTAGTACCTATTTGGGAAAATTGTTGTACTTATCTGAAGAATTTTGAAATTGGTTGTTCCCTTTTTGTTATCAGGGAATTTGGAGGCCCTATTACTTATACCTTGTTGGATTTAGTTAATTCTACAGATGAGTAACACATCGTTCTCTCTCCCAGGGCGATCGGGGTGTTGGAAAGATGTGGGCATCTTGGTTATTTAATAATCAAATCGTCCGAGTTGAGGGAACGTGGGAATGGGAGTGTGGAATATGTGTTTGTGGAACTAGCATAACGGAATAGAAGCGACAGAGTGGGTTAAACGTCACATGAGGGGCAAAAATCCATGCATAAGTGTTCAATTAGAATAGCACACCCTAATTTGATTGGAGGGCTGTTGGAAGCCATTTTAAGAAGGATCATTCCTTGAATAGAGTAGAATTTTATTATTATAAAGAACACTCGGAGCGGAGTTATTATTAGTCAAGCGTGAGAGCGACTTGCGCATACAAAGAGTGATGATGTTAGTATGAAATAAAATATCCAGGAGTGCGCATCGTGGAGGAAAGAGCACGGGTCGAAAACTTTCGGCATACACCAAGAAAGGAAGGGGAGTATTACGTGTCACTTAATGTGGGACATTCCAAGGAAAAAAAATGATGTTTAGCGGGACTTAGTGAGTAGTCTCTACATGCGCCACCCATAGGTAGGGTTCGGTTGGAAAAGGAGAATCAACCAGATAATTTTGTGTTTATCGACAATTCCTGTATTTGGAAGAGGTCGGTAAAGTTCTGGGATGGGTTACCATCCTCAAAATAAGATCAAGTGTTCATACAAACATGTGAATTAAGTCGCCCGAGAAGGAAGTGATTGATATTCCTTTGGGGTGGTTTACAATATTAACTAGTATGTCCCAGACTTCCTTTGAAAGGAAGGATCGCGCCAGTACATGGTACGACATAGTATTAATTTCTGAATCGGGATGAGATTTGTGAATCCCACCTTTGATATGAGATTTTAAGAACCAGCAGAGATAAGGTTTCATTTCGAGTAGGATGTATCACCCTTAGCCAGGGAATAGGCGCACGGTGATAAAAGATTAGGGGAGCCACGTGAAGGAAATTTTAGAATCTTGGTACTGTGATTTCAGGAATGCTCTGTAGAAGCACTCGTACCTGTTTATCGCGTATGAGGTGCTTATTGAGGTCCTTGTGTGGAAGAACCCTAACTATTATCCTTCTGAATGTTTGGAGGTGAGTGGATAATTAGAATCTTGGATCGATCGAGAATAATCCGATAACTATGGTAGAATTCCACGACTGTTTTAGGCGAACAAGAGAGGCCAAATGTTCGTATGGTTTTTCTCAGAATGGGAGTCTTGTAGATATAAATAAATCCGAGTAGTTGTCATGTAGTGAGGTGCGGCCTCCCAATGATAGTGAGATAATGGAAATTTATAATGTATAGGCGTGACCTACGCGAATGTTATCAGTTAGGAGCACCATGTGAAGTGTCTCCAATGAGAATGTTAAACAAGCTTGCTGTGAGGAAGGGACTATAGTAATTGAGCGCCTTACTATGTAGATAGTTTGCGTACTGAAAAGATATCCAGAATTGTTCTACCGGGTAAGCTTTATTTTCCGAATTTCAGGACGAAATTCCGTTATTAGGGGGGAAGTATGTAATACCCCGTATTTTTATGGCTTTTAAATTTAGGGATTTATTAAATTTAATTGAGTTAAATTAATTTAATTTTAATCCGGAATGTTGTTTTAAATATTTACTAGCGTGATGAGAGTTAGTAATTATTGGAAACTTGTTGAATATTACTGGAAGAGTATAGTAATCTATGAGATTTATTTTATAAAAATTGTCACGTGTGAATAAAATGACAATTTTGGAAATTAAGTCGGAACGCACCCGTGTCGTGTCGGGACTAAATGTTGATTAATAAAAGTGAAGAAATTATAAGTTGCTCATATGGTCGTTTTGAGTGCGCCAAAGTGTCCGGAAGGGTCAAGATAGTCATAAAAGTGTACCCGAGGGTTTAGTTTGGGTCTCGGAGCATTTTTAGGCCTAATTAGTACCCCAGGAGGGCGTTTTGGACATTTCATAATTTTGGGTAATTAAACCCACGAATTTGCAAGGGTTATATCAGATGTTAAGTGTTATCTTCTATGGTTAACACAATCAAAAACAAATGACGGCCATTGGAGAGGAAGGGGAGGAGCTTTCCAAGGAGTTCTAGGCCAAGAACTCATCCGGTTGCACCGCCGTCGCCGCCAAATCGTAGATCGCGCGAAGGGGATCACAACCACACCTTTTTCGTCCACAAATCAGAGACTAAATTTTCAGGCAAGTATCTATCTTGCTTTTATTAAGTTAATCCATCCTTTTATATTGGTTTAAGATTAATTAGAATTAGTGTTCTTGAAGAAAAACGTTAATTGGAGACAAAAATTGCATGTTGTAGAGATAGAGATCATATTTCTTGAAATCCATTTCACATGTAGAGGTTGAACCACGAATTTCCATGGTATTAGTGATAGAAAATCTGGGAAAAGAATGAAAGAAACTAAGATGAAGAAAATATTAGGGTTCATGAGTATTATATAGAGTTTGACCCTTTTAACCCATAATTCTTGATGAAAACTCGCATGCCTTACGTAGATCATTACTCATTTGGGTTTATTATGTTTGTGGTATCTATTTCTGGGAGTTTGGGAGTTAAAAGTTTGGAATTTGATGAGTTTGGATGATAGAACCCGTAACTGGTATTCTGCAGATTTCGCCATACCTATTTGATCGATCGATCGAGCCCAGAGCATCGATCGATCGACGGTTCGATCGATCGACCCCCTTCTATCGATCGATCAACCCCTCCTGGAAAACTGCATTTTTGCTCGTGTTAGCTTAATTCGATTTTATGCGTAGTAAACCTTGATTAGGATTGCTAGAACATATTGGAACATAAAAAGGACTAGTAGGGTCAAGAGAAATCCCATAAAGTAGAACTTTAATGTGAGGGGAAATAAAGGGTAAACGGGGAGATATTCATGCTTAAGAAAATCATACGTGCGCGTATTAAATAATCGAAACATCTAGGAAGTTGGATTAGAAGGTGAGTGAGGGCCCACTGAAATTGTACTTAGGTA
Source organism: Sambucus nigra (assembly GCA_949130495.1). Classification (NCBI taxonomy): domain Eukaryota; kingdom Viridiplantae; phylum Streptophyta; class Magnoliopsida; order Dipsacales; family Adoxaceae; genus Sambucus; species Sambucus nigra. The sequence continues at coordinate 28,484,021 of OX422208.1, read as the reverse complement.
AAAAAAATACTTCGAGAGATGAGAAGTGGGTTTAGAATAACTTAATTACGAGAATAAAAGGAATGAGTCTGTTATACGAGATAATAGAGTAAAATGTGTAATAACGGATAGTGATAATTATGGGTCGTGAGAGTACCTAATTTAATAATGTGGATGTGAATACATATATTATATATATGACATAATGATTGTGCATATATTAATTCTGTGTAAAAATCGTACCCGGGCTACTTGCTATCACGGGGGTTTCCGCTCTGGGACAGTCTTATCTCGATGGGTCCTTTATGGGGGATATTGACTTGTACCCTAGAGCATAAGATTCCTAGGTACATGCTATCTGATTGATAGTTCAGACGGTCCTAAGAGACGCGAGGGTATGTGCTGACCTCTTGGACCTAGAATTATGCTTCGCCTCCATTAGTATGTGTTTGTGTTAATGCAGTTCGAGAGTGATTCCGAACTAGCATTTCCCTAAGTATGTGTGATAAAGGGACTTGATAGAAGAGTATGCCATCACCATAGTTTTTATATGGGGTGCCGTTAGTATATATATAATTTATGAGTGATTGGTATATATATACTTATATATGGAAGTCTAGCACCATAGATTTTATGTGAGGTGCTGTTTGTATATATATTATACGAGTAATTAATATATATACGTGTATTTATATGAGAACTTTCTACTGAGTGAAATAGTAGTTAAGTAAAGTATGAAATTTATCAACTTCACTATAAGTATTCGGAAACGTTATAACAATACGAAATTATTGTAAATAACGTAAGAAATCTTGAAGAGATAGATTTTTCTAAAGTGAATATCATAACCTAAATTTCACGTCTTAAGTCTTATGGAGAATAAGTTAAAGAGGTATATGGGATTCATTAGTACGGTAGACGTGCACACTAGATGAGAGGTGAAAATTCTCAAGAGAGTGTCGTATACTAATATGAACTGTTGCATTAGCCGGTAAGCATTTAAATACTTGCTAAACTATTTGTGAAACTGTATTACATTCGGGCTCTAACCCGTTTGCTGTTATTTCTTCTCTCTTGTGTATATATATATATGTATTACAGGTGCCCAGCAACAGGGGCGTCTTACTTAGGATTCTTTGGATGGAGCGCGTTGTAACTTTTGTGGGAGTTACAGGCCATTGCTTAGACGACCTCATTGTTGACTCTACTTGTAGTTCAGCTTTATCAAGTGGGGGCATGTGTCGCCCTTTTCCATTATTTAGTTGGTATTGTCAGAGATTGTAATTCTTTTAATTTCAGTATCCTTATTTCAGGATTTATTACTGTCAGGATGTTTTCCTTTAGTGTTTTAATGTTGGGATTTATGATTGATGGTTAAACTCTTGAATGTTCATTTTTATTCTCGTACTTAATGTGTAAATCGAAACATGTTAATGGTTAAACGTTTTTATATCTGGATTTAATAAAAAAAATGTAAATAAGGTTTTAAATGGTTTTGACACTTAGCTTAATTATTTAGGGTGTTTAAATTTTCATTTGCGACAATGATGCTAAGAATGAACCAACTGTTCACCTTGATTTTAATTTAATAAAGGAGTGATCGCCCGGTATTTAATTAGGCGGGGTGTCACAATTACCTATTAATAATATGTCGTTAACATGAATAAGAAGAAACATGATGTTGGGTCCATCTTTGTAGATGAAAAGGAATGAATGGATTTTAGAGCCAAAACTTTTTTGGGTGAGAAGATATTGAGTGAGACGATGAAACCAAGGTTGAGGTACATATTTTAAATCATAAAGAGATCGACGAGGTTTGCATACAAAGGTTGGGTGGGTGGGATCTTTAAAGACGGTAGGTTGTTCCATGAAAACATCTTACGCTAAAAAACAATGAAGAAAAACATTGTTTATATCCAACTGAGATATATTCTAATTATGGGATACAATGGAGAGGATGGTGTGAATAGTTGTGTCTTTTACAACGGGCTAAATGTTTCATTGAATTTGAGACTACATTCTTGGTGAAAATCTTTGGCGACTAAACGAGCTTTGTATCTTTCAATGGAGCCATCATATCTTCATTGAATGCGATAGACCCATTTGCAACCAATAATATTCATAGTGGGAGAGGGTGGAACAAAGGACCAAGTCTTATTTAGTAAAAGTTCATTCATCTCAGCGGTCATGGCCTGGTGTCATTGCGGATCTTTATTGGCGGAAGTGAAACATGTGGGTTCAGTGAGTTGGATAATGGTAAGATGCAGTTGAAGATTTTTAGAAGGGACATGAGTAGAGTGAGAGAGGAGATTCATGGAGTGGGTGTGAGGTATTGGGGATTTATGGAGAGTTCCATGATCAATGGATAGATTTATGCCATTAGGATTTGCGTAGGATTGAAGGTGTGATATGGTACGGACAGTGGAAGGGAAGGAGGGTTATGGTGTAGTAGTAGATGGGAGGCTGGGCGAGGATTGTCGGGCTTGGATAGTAGTAGGACAGTGCATGGTTGATGATTTTAGCAGGGATATTGGTGTTGTGTGTTGGGGAGAGTAAGAGGGTGTTGAGATGGTGTAGAATGATGAACACTGGTGTTTGGTTGGTATTGCGTATTGAGGAGAGTAGGATATTGTGGAGGAAGTGCAGGTGTTGACGTTATAAGGTGGGGTTCTTCAGAGGTTGTGTTGGTGTTAGGAAGTGATGGATAGATGGTTCGGTTAGTATAATTTTGGGTCGGTGTTAAGACAGTGGGTATGCTAATCCAAGGAAAATTGGAGGGAGGAGTATGGGTAGTGTGTGGAGGCATAGTGTTAGAGAATGGAAAAATATTTTCATCAAATGGAACATGTCTTGAAAAATGAATTCGATCGATTTGTAAATGAAGATAACGATAGCCACATTAATTTGAATCATAGCCAAAAAAATATACTAATAAAAACGATAATTTATTTTGTGAGTATTACAAGGACGAAGATACGGAAAGCACGGGTAACCAAAAACTTATAGAACATTATAATCAGGAGGGTGGGAGTGAATTATATGAATTGAAAATTAATAGAAGAGGGTGCGTGTCAGCATAAAGTTAATTAGAAAAACAGCAGTTTCAAAGGCATAATGCCAATATTTTGGGGGAATAGATGCATGTGCCATTGGAGTGAGACCCGTTTCAACAATATGACTATATAGACGTTCATCAAAACCCACTTTTTTGTGTGTGTTGGGGGGGATGCAAGAGTAACGATTAAGAATACCACAATTTTAAAAAAGGAGCCTAATTTACGAAATTCACCACCCCAATCAGTTTGCACTTGCTTCATTTTAGTATTAAACTGTCGTTCTGCTTGTTTTTGAAAATTAATAAAAATTGGATAGACGTCAGATTTGCGCATCATAGGAAAGAACCAAATAAAATTAGAGAAATGGTCAACAAAAATGACAAAATATTTATGGTCGGTAGTAGACATGATTGGAGAGGGTCCCCAAACATCACTAAAAAATAAATCTTATACAGATTTTGATGATTTAATACAACTCGATAAGTGTTGTCTTCATGACTTGCCCATTTGATATGCAACACAAATATTATTTTGACTGGATGAAATAACTGGAAGTTGATGTTGATGAAGAACTTGATAAAGGACATGAGCGTGAGGATGATCTAGGCGATTGTGCAAGCAACTGGAGTATGATTTAACCGAATGATGGGAATATGGAAGAGAAGCCAATGATGTTAGAGTGGGTGTATAGAGGCCATTTTTACTCATACCGTGAAGTAGGGGATTCTGTGTGCGACGATGCTTAACAACACAATAAGAAGGGTGAAGATCAAAATAAACGTCATTATCTTGAGTAAATTTTTGAACAAAGAGAAGAGATTTTGAAATTGTAGGAACATGTAAAATATTATTTAAAACTAGAGTGGATGAGGGAGTGGAGAGAGACGAGTTACCAATATGAGAGATGGACAGCCCCGTACCATTGCCAATGTGAAGAGTGTCGGGTCCATGATATGCAGAAGGATGGGTAAGATGGGTAAGATCAGGTGTGACATGATGACAAACACCTTTATTCAGAAGCCAATACATTATACATAAAAAAGGTGTAGGGAGGAGGCCGGGTTGAGAGTTCTTGAATCTGTAAGGACATGCTGGTTTCGTGTTGTAAAGCCCATTGTATAGTTGACATCAGGGTTGATAGTTGGGACGAAATTTGAAAAACGCGCCCTTCCACAGCCACGACCACGAGAGGAGCGACCATAATCGGAGAAAGAGTGGGCATAACCAGAGTTGGGTTGGGGTGGGGTGAGTGTGAGGGTTGGTGAGTTGTAATATGGGCAGTAGGTGTGTTATTTTGAGGTTGGATGGTAAGGGAAGCGAATTTGTCATTGTTGATAAATTCATTACTAAGTAAGAGTGAGGGGAGTTTGGACAAGGTGACAAAAGTGGTGGGACAGGAGGTGAGGGTAAGGATTAAGTCTTTAAATTCAGAGCGTAGTCCCTTAAGTATGTGAATATTGAATTCAGCTTGGGTGGACGGTCAGTAGCACTGAGTTCATTAGAGAGAGCGTTTGCTTTTTAGAGAAAATTAGACGTAAAGTCATCGCCCTGGTGAAGTTTTTAAAGATGGGGGGGGGGGGGATTAGGGATGGTCGTTTTCGATAGGGATAAAAGAGTAGAGACCAGAGTTGTCCAGATTTGGTGAGACGTTTGTGATCTGACTACTAAGGAAATCATTGAAGTGGGCATGGAGGAGACGAGTATACTGATGATTAACTTATCCCGTTGTTTCCAAAGGGTTGCATCTGGTTCTGTAGTGGGACATGGATAGCTACCATCAACGAATCGAAGAATGTTTTGACCACTTAGAGAGGGATCAAATTGAGTTTTCCAATGAAGGTAGTTAATATCAGCAAGTCTGATATTGACTTAGGGGTGCGATGGGTCAATGTTGATAGTGGAGGGTAGAGAAGAAATATCACTATTTGTGTTGGAAGATGTGGTCATTGTGGTGAATTAATAGGACAGAATAAGCGGAGAGCGAGAATCTTGCGGAAGCAAATAGCGGAGTATGGCTCTGGTAACATAATGACTAAGGCAGTAAAATTTGTTATTTGTATTTTATTCTTACTCGTAACAGTCGAGCTATGTTGGAATATATATATAGTACATGAGAAGAGTTTCCTTGAATAAAGGAAGTTTTGAATTTGAAACTATGTAGTTCTTTGCAACTGTTTGCTGAGCTTCCATGTGATTCTATGAATTTGGTGTTCTGTTAATAGTAGTAGACTTGATCAGTAATAATATGGTAGACTTATTTATCATATGTTATCAATGTGGTACTTTGACTTTATCCAAATACTTAAACCAAATTTTATGTTCTAAGTGAGTACTTCGAACAATAATTTCGCATGCTTTAATTTATGATTTTACATATTTAATTATATAACGTTATACTCCTCATGGAGGAATTCATATACAACTTTAAATCATCTCGAAAGACGTGCAGGTCCCAAATCAAATTGTTCTTAATGTTCACCAAAAATAACATCTTGTCAACACATTAAAGAAGCAGCGATGACGGGTCAAGTGGTGGATATTAGTGACAGGGTGTTGGGGCTGATTGAAGATACCACGTATAGTATGCTTTTTGGTTGAAGTGAAGATGGCAGGTTTGATCTTCGGGGTACTATTCAACAGGCAGTAGATTTGACTGGAGTCTTCAATCTTAGGGACTTTCTGCCTATCCTAAAGCCATTTGACCTTCAGGTATGTGTTTCATGATGGTACTATACTAGTTTAATAATATTGAGGTAACACTGGCTTGCATTAAAGACTGTTTTTATTTGCACTCCTGTTTTCTTTCTCTACACCCTATTAACCTGTTAATTTTTTAGAGCTAAAAAATAAAACTTTATAAAAAATAGTTATACCACTGAAGTTATCACACCCCGATCATTTACCATCCTTGAAATTTAGGACATCCAATACCGCAAACATCAATCCGATATCAACCTCAATTTCAACCATGATTTCTTCTTATGTTAGAACCAAGGTGGTCATTCTCGGATGGAAACTCCACGATTACAAGAGTTCACACCCTAAGTGTGCAGTAGAGAGGCAATTCCAAATCTAGCAAACACCTTACGAGTTTTTGATTGCTTCAAGTTGTGTTCTTATATCAAGAATCTTTCGATGGTTAACACGATTGGACAAGATACAAATAGTATAACAGATCCATTTGCTGCGTACCTAACATCGCGGTTCAAAGAAAAGAGATCCAACCTCAACCTATACACTAGTTTTATCTATTAAGTATAAAATTGAATAAATGCATTTGCCTTGTATAACTCACACATGCAAACACGTAATATTTTTGTGTGAAACCGAGATGGTATCCACCCGCGCATGCCAGTAAAGGAAGAGATACCGCGCAATTTCATTTTCCATAGATTTCTCTGTTAGCAACAATCGTTAGAGTTTATTTGCGAGATTTGAATAGGCAAGAACTCTGTAAAATTCCTATTTTTCATCTATAAAACCCCCATTTGTTTGTTGGCATAAAATAATTATAACCCATTGACGTGGGGTCTATTGAGGACATAACTCAGGCATGCTACAAGCTTGAAGGAATTTCAAATATCATAATCAAGCACTTGTTTGTTGAAGAAAGAAGAATTGTTCAAACTTTTCAACTATATCTACTAGTCTCATGGGATTCCTTATGTACAACAGTTAGTTGACTTATTCATATGATTTTCTGTGTCTAACTAGTAGGCCTATCAATCGGGCTCTATGAGCCGAGCATATGGTTGACCAAGTTCGGCCCCATTTTGATTTACTTGGCTCAAGCTCAAGCTCGGCCCGAACGAGCTTAAGAGTGCTTGGCTCAAGCTCGGCTCACAAAGTAAATTGGGCTTCGGGCCCAATTTGAGCATGCCCGAATTGAATATTTCAATACATATTTATTTATTTTAATAATAAATATTCATATTTCAGTAACAAAAAAACATATTTTAGCAATAAAAAACAGATTTCAGCACTAAAAAAAAATAGAATTCGGCACTTATATATTAACATTTCAGCATTAGTAAAACACATTTCAGTACTAAAAAACCGATTTCAACACTAAAAAATACATTTCAGCACTAATATTGACATTTTAGCATTAAAAAACCACATTTCAGCATTAAAATAACAGATTTCAGCACTAAAAAAAATAAATTTTAGCACTAATATTGACAAGTCCCGTAAGATTAAGTAAAGTAAATTAATAAATGACCGACCTTATGTTTGTTTCTTTAATATTAAGTCCAATAGTTTATTTCAAAGAGTTTATTTGCATAAGGATAAAATTATAAAAATTATTTTGTTTTAAAATATTTTTTACATATCATAGAAAATAAAATAATTTTGTATATATATATATATATAAAAAATATATTTAGATATATTATTTCGGGTCGAGCCTAGTTCGGGCTTGAAAGAGCTTCGCTCGCGCTCGGCTCAAATTGAATTCGGGCTTAATATCTCGGCTCAAACTCGGCTCGGCTCAAACTCAATAAAAGCTAGGCCTAAATTTAGCGGGCCGAGAAAGCGAGCTTCGGGCCTGCTCGGCTCAATTGACAGGCCTAATAACTAGTTGAGCTACGGCTCACGTATTACTATCTTCTGCGCTTAATAAAATTTCAGTGTTATTATTCATTATTTTATAATCTTCAAATTATTCATGCTGTTAGAGCCGTAAAGCTCTCGTCAGTAATCCCGATCTTGGTATTCCATTTTCAAGGGACGATAGCCATTATTTATTGCTACCGTCCGCCGGGTACAAAACTTTGGCATCTCGATCCTCTCTTGTTTGTTCAGTCAATAAGGTTTACAAAAAATAAAGGTCTCTTAGAATCCAATGGTTTATTGTGTCCTCATGCAAAACTTCTTCCCTTCAAGCTCATGCTTTGACATACACAAGCTGATATATATATAGTTTTTTTAAAGAGATCATTTGGATCAGCTTTCACCTACACAACAATTCCATCTACTTTGCTCTCAAATGTCATGGATTTTTATAAAGACTCCACAAAGGTACTAGTGGAGCTAGAGAGGGTTTTGAAGTCACAAAATATGGACATGGGCGTGTTGTGCTAATAGGATTTCTCAGTGTCAGCAAGTCAACGCTTATAACACTCTTGACTGGAACTCATTCAGATGCTCGTCCTATGAGTTCACAACTCTTACTTGCATACCTTTGCAATTTTTTTTTTGGTAATTTACATTTCGGTCCCTCGATAATAATTTTTAAATATTTAAGGACAATTTACTATTAGGTCCACTTGTTATGCCACTAGCGTGAACTCACTACACCAAATCTGCCTAATTTTCACGGTCATTGACCTTGACAAGTTGAACGTGTCAAGGTCAATGACCGTGACAATTCCGAGCGAGACAACTTCTTTTGTCACGGACGTGTCAGGGTTAATGACCGTGGCAAGTTCTTTAGAATTGTCACGATCGTGTCACGGTCCATGACCGTGACAAGTTTAGTCATGGTTAATAACCGTGACAAACCCGTGACAATATTTAAAAAATTGCCACGGTCAATGACCGTGACAATTCTGGGCAGAATTTTAAAAAATTCTGCTGGGCAGTATGGTCTCTGCCACTGCCTAGCAGTATATTTGTACATGTTATAACAACGTTAGTTGTACCTGTTCAAACATCATATATCCAAATAAACTAAAGATTGTGCAAATATATATTCATGACGATATAATCCAAATATTCAAAATAGAAACAATATATATGACGATATAATCCAAATATAATTAAAATGTACAAACTTAAAAATAATGTTACTACATGTCTTGGGTAAATGTGAGGAGGTGAGTTGGCCACACGATATACGAATTGACACACCCACTAATATACATCGTGTCGCATTGTTCGCGCAACCACAATAGGAAGTTCTCCTTCCCGGGTATCACATGCGTGACGAGCACTTTGGACTCGATCCTTTGAAGCGCACGTTCATGAACAATTCCACCCTCAATGATATTCGGGTCCCTAAACCCCCGCCCTATCCGCTGGCCATTAAATACGTCCAATATGAACACGCTCGGCCAACCAAGTGTCGACATCGGTCTGGGGAAGGGAGCCAAATTAGTAAGTTGATCATCGAAGTACGCACGTGACGGTGAAGAAGCAGCGAGGTCCACATCCTCGTCATCCTGCGCCTCGTCCTCTCGCACCTCCTCCTCCACCGCCTTCCCCTTCCCTTTCCCCTTACGGTCTCCGCCCAACGTATGCTTCATGAATGCGTACATATCTTGGACCGTCGCCTCCAAACGAGACAGCTTCGCATCGGGTGAATCCAACGTTCGAGCCAACCCGGTGTCGCTCGTCTCCAATCCGATGATCCTAGATTTGGCCACCCGCGAGCTCCACCCCTTGTCCTCCCCTTGTGATCAGAGCCAAGCACTTGGCTGAGTGCGTCTGTGGATAAAGACGCCTTGTTGGCATCAGACTGCGACTCATGCACTTCCTTAAGCTTTGCCTGAAACGATAAAAAACATATGATTAGTAAAATAAATAAACTAAAAAATTATAACGTAATTAACAAAAATTAAACTGTCGGGTTACTTACAATCATGGCTACGACGCTCGGGGACACCTCCTTGTCCTTCCCCTTCTTCGTCCGAAGAGACACATAAGTATCGAGCCTATGTGGCTTACCCCCTGGCCCACTCCCTACCCCCTGAAATAAAATAAAGTAAAATTAGTATCGGCCCCGCAAAGTAAAATAATGAACAATAATATATTTTTGCAATTATAAAAAAATTAAATCTTACCTTCGTCCTATGCTCCACCTCGGCGTAAGACGTCCAGCCGGAGTAGTGCACATCCGTTGATTGGACATATATATTGTATATTTATTCCCCTAATTTCCGTGCATTTGTGAACCCGAGTGATGTAACCTATATGGATTTGACGCACATTTATGCTACTAATCTTCTTTGGCAAGTATTTCGTGTTTCGTGCTTTTCTTACTGGTTTTACAGGTTAATTATGCAATCATCGCAAAAGAGAAAGCGAGACAATGAAAGAAAAGCAAAGAAGGCAAGTTCAAGGGCATTATGGTAATTCTGCAGCCAGATCCCGAAGGAGGAGTCAACTGGAAAGTTGAAGAGCTCGGAACAACGAGAACACTGGAAGAAACGGCACCCAAATACGAGCTACGGTTGATGAGTTATGACCAGTTGAAGTTGGAGAAAAATCCAAGGAAGAAAGGAAAGAAAGCAAGAAAAATTCTAAGTGTTGAATAAGCACCCCAAACCAGCAAGCATTCGCGAACCCAAGGGAGAACTGGTTCGGGGTACATGCGAACCGGTTCGGGGGGCCTGATGCGCGAATTTTCTCCTTCATTCTGATTGGCTCTAAAGATTCCTATTAGGTTAAAACTCTAAAATATTGAGTAGAGAACGTAGGGAGGAACAAAAGGACAGCCGTGCTGAACATTTTTAAGCAGTTTTTGATAGAGAAAAAGAGAGAAAAACAACTAGGGACATACTTTGATTAATTTCGGCAAGATCCATACACTTCCGGGTTTGTTTTCAAGTTGTATTCCACGCTTTATTTCTATGATATTTGGTATTCTTGCATGGTGATTTCTATGTATGATTTGAATGAATTTCTGCGTTTATAATATTCAGCTAAGTATATTGATCTAGTGTTATCATGAGTTTGTTCGCATGCAACGTCATTATTTCATGCATTGTTCAGTTTAATATGTCCGGCTAGGTTTAAAAGGTTGGGATGCATGAACCCAACCTAATGTGTTAGTGCATGTGTATAAAGTTAATCCGATGAATTTAATGATTGATTATGATCGTATTGCGTGATTACATAATAATTGCGGATCTTTATATCTCGTTTACCTCTGGGTACTCGTGATGATTTAGAGTACAATTAGAGTGTCATTATCGCGATACCGATTTACTCATCCTCAGATTAGGTATGACGCGGGCTTGAACCTCGTATACATAATGCTTGGGAGTACTAAATTCCGGGTCTGATCAATCAGATAAATTTATAGTTAACATTATCACTGCACTACACTAGGGTTGGGGGATTGTATTCCCATCCTGTTTCTCTCATCAGTTAAAATAAAAGTTTTTGAAATCATTAGTCATTCTCCATTTCGTTAGATTAATTTAGTTGCATCATTTCTCATTTTCATTATTGCATTTAGCTGTAATCAACCTCAAAACCAAATCAATTTTTCCTTTCCTTATTTTAAAGTCAAAGTTAGGATTCCCCCGTCTCTTCCCGTCGTCACAACTCCGTTGTCCTTCTTCCCTGTGGATTCGATACCCGACTTACCGGGATTATTACTTGAGCGACAGGCTTACACTTGAGCCTAGAGTGAACGCACTTCTGAGACACATTTTCAGTCGCGTCATCCGTCTTTTTTGCCCGATTTTCCCTTCGCGATTGGCGAGATGCCAATTGTCGATCATCGATCTCATTGTCAATGAACTTTTGCCATTGTGCCAATGAGATCGGCTCCTTGGGCGGGCGGAACCACGCCATTGGATAATGGACTCTCGTGTTTTTCCAAAGTACCGTGTCCGTATATTTTTCTTCCACGTCTTGTGTTGCTCCCTCAACTGCTCCAAGACGGAATCGCGTAGCTTTGGATCCAAGTTGAATTGTTCATGTCCAACAAATATAATGTTAGTTGCGAATAAATATAAATATAAATATAAAATGAAATTGAAATTGAAATATATTAGCTGTAGTGCCGCCCAAGCAGCTAACTTGAGCTCATATGGAACCTCCTTCCAACTCATAAACCCCGGGCCGATGACCGTCTTTAGCAGCTCGATGGATCACGGTAATAGCTCCGACTTGTTCTCGATGGTAATCCCAAATTTGCCATATTTGTGGAGCGAAGGAGTCCTCGTCGCCTCCGCTACCACCGAGCCCAGACGACATCATCATAAACAGCATCATCATCATCCTCGCCTTAATACCTAAAGGAGATATTTGCTGTAAAAAAATGTTATTAGTACAGATAAAAAAAAATGTTATTAGTACACATAGACACACACGCATCCCCCACCCCTACCCCACCCCCACCCCCACCCCCTCCCCCCTCACCCCACCCCCACCACACACACGCACACATACACGTACACCCCCCCACCACACCTCCTCCCCCTCCCCCTCCCCCACCACATACCACCACACACATATATACATACACATACACACACATATACACATAAATATGTCTAAATTAGTTGAAAATATTTAACGTGGATATATGTATCGAGATTTTATGCCCATAGGACATATTATTTATATTTTAATATTTTTCAGGCGAAAATTTCTCCCTTTTCATGTTACTTATATACTATGTTATGGCTATTACTTATATACAATTTTGACCCCTGCCCCCACCCCCACCACACACGCACACTTACACGTACACGTACACCCCCCACCACCCCACCCCCTCCCCCACCACACACCATCACACACATATATACACACACATACACACATAAATATGTCTAAATTAGTTGAAAACATCTAACGTGGATACAGGTATCGAGATTTTATGCCCATAGGATATATTATTTATATTTTAATATTTTTCGGGTGAAAATTTCTCCCTTTTCATGTTACTTATATACTATGTTATGGCTATTACTTATATACAATTTTGATAATGTTTTTAAAGATTGTCATCTATTGGAACTATTAAAAAAAATTCTTCTTTGTTTAAGGTAATTGACACTTAATAAATCTTATTGCAAGTGATAACATTTTTTGGACAAAAAAATCATTGAAGTCATTTTGTTGGAGGTCATATGCTTGTTATTATATAAAATGGGATGATGTTATATGTTAAAATGGGTGGATATGAGGTTTTGTTTATTATTATGGCTTCCTTGTCATCTCATAAAGATCTCATAAATGATAATCTTTTGAGATTGTTTAGTTTTCCTCTCAAAAAATAGCCATAAAGGACGGCATCCTTTCCATCTCAAAAGGATCCAATACACAATGAACTTTTGAGACGACTTAGTTCCCGTCTCAAACAACCCTTTTGGAACTGCTATTGCCATCTCAAAAAATATTTAGAACGGGGGTCTAATAAGATCCTCCTAGTCGTCCCAAAAAGTATTTGGGATAGCAAGAGTACGTTTTGAGATGGTTGGCGCACCATCTCAAAAAGTAGTTTTTTTGTAGTAGGGGCACGTGCTTAATTTTAAATGTACTCTTATATATCTTATCTGCCTCACTTGGCCAATTAGTCACGTATGTAACGAATTATTATTCTCTTTAATCCAAACTTTCATTTTCATACAACTTTCCTTGATATATCCATTGTCTCCACTAATGTGATATTGTATCTCAAAACATAAAATAATTGCCCTAAAATCTAAATAGCCATAATGAATAAAACATCTTTATGAGGATTTACATAACGAGGAAGTTTTTAAAATGAAATAATTGTGTATAATGAGGATTTACATAATGAATAAAACATCTTTTTGAAAATTAGTCATTAAACCATCTCCATTTTAGCCCCCCTACCCACCCCCACCCCCACCCACCACATACACACACACACACACACACACAACAGCCCCCACCCTGCCCCACCCCCCTCCACACCCCCCACCCACCACACACACACACACACACACAACAGCCCCCTCCCTACCCCCTACCCCTACCCCCACCCACCACATATACACACACACACACACAACAGCCCCCACCCTGCCCCACCCCCTCCACACCCCCCACCCACCACACATATACACACACACACACAATAGCCCCCTCCCCACTCCCTACCCCCACCCTACCCCATGCACGGACACACACACACATATATACACACACACATATATATACACACACAAATATATATAAATGGAAGAGAGAGAGAGAGAGAGAGAGAGAGAGAGAGAGAGTTGGAAAAAGGAAGGAATGGCGGGGGGGGGGGGGGGAAGAAGGGGAAAGGGTTTTTGCTGAAGAAGTTGTCACGGTCGTGTCAAGGTCCTTGACCGTGACAACTATTTAAAGAATTGTCATGGTCAATGACCGTGACAAGTAAATTTGTCACGGACTTGTCATGGTCATTGACCGTGACAATTCTTTGTCACGGTCGTGTCAAGGTCAATGACCGTGACACAAAACGCATATTTTTTTGTCACGGTCAATGACCTTGACAAGGGTGGCCGACTGAAAGGTGATAATTTTGTCATTTTGGTGTAGTGACTTGTACAAGAAAATAATTAATGGACCACCTAAGTGTTTAAAATTTGTCAAAATTCCTTTAGTGTTTAAAATTTGTTTGTGAGGGACCTAAGAGTACTTTCCCCCTTTTTTTTGTCCGAAAATACTTTCATGCTTTAGTAATTATTGAGAATACATCCATCCGTTCATTATCTAGAATGATAAAACAAAGAAAATATTCATATTAGTGGGAAGATTGCCCACGCTGAAAAAAAAAATTGTACCGTGTTCACATGATCTAACAAATTCATGGGCCCCTGAATCCATTGCGGTTAAGCCAAACAAGCACAAAGAGACCCTGAATCCATTGTGATCAAGCTCATTTTTTTCCCAAGAGGCCGCCCATTACAGGTGTCTGTCCAGTCAAAATCGATAATTAAGTCTTAGAATCAATTTTGATCAAGCTCATAATGGTCTAAGAGACCTAATTATTTTTTATGAAGCTAAGTATCACGCCCTTGCATCTACCGTCATGGAAATCAATGGGTTTTGTTTATTTTCATGATTTTTGGTGATAGTGTAGATCTTCTCACTCGGTTCGATCGCACTCATAGTCAAATCTTTATTAACTCAGCAATTTTAGTATCTTCGGTCCAAGCTCTGGGTTTGCTAAGCACCACACCTTCACTTGCAGGGGATTATTGAGGAAATAACTCAAGCCCGCTACAAGTTTGGACCCATTCAAATATCATAATCAAGCACGTGTTTGTCGAAGAAAGAAGAATTATTCAAACTTTTCTACTTTATCTCCCAGTGTCATGGGATTCCTTATGTACAACAGATTTCTTAGGACAGTTAGAGGATTTATTCATATGATTTTCCATGTATAAGTAGCTGAGCTACTACTCATGTTTATTATCATCTTTTGCAAATATCAGTGATGTTATTCCTTCTTTTATAATCTTTAACTTATTTAGGGTTAATATATGTGTGGGATATAAAAGGAAAACGAGGGTTTACATGAGAACATCCAGAAGAAAATATTAGATTCACACATATTGCTTGACTATTACAAAGACTCATGTTAACTTATGTCTGATGTGCCTAGTCTAAAGTTGTTACATAATAACTCTAGAACCCATCATGACACACGAATCAAATTAACTGTTCACCATAGTCTACAATTAGTTTTGTAATAAGAGTTCGATATAATACAAAGATTTACATCTGCAAATTTGATAAAAGACAGTGCTCCAGAATCCGTACTGCTCATTCTATGTTTATAATTTTGGTGCCATTATTGGTCCTCGTATAGTGGAACCCATTACATGCAGGTACGGTAATTAACCCATTAAATATACAAACATAATATTAGGATAAGAGTAATGCTAGGGAGACCCATTTTCTACATCTTTCTTCATAATCCAGTGATGTATCAATTACACATGGGTGGTGTTTGTAATGGCTCCCATGTGAAGCAAAACACCACCTAATGTATATTTGATACATCGTTGGGTTTATAAAAGGGTTCACGAAAAGAGTCTCCCTACCATTACTCTTAGGAAAGAATTAGATGAGAGTTGTGGTTGATGACTACATGAGCGGCTCTTAGTATTTTTTTAAAGAAATAAATAGGGATTTTTTTTTCAAAAAGTGGAAAATACTAAGAATATTTTTTTTAATTAATGGAACAAATATTTAATTTTTTTTATTTTATTGAAAAATATTTTAAAAAGAAGAAAATACATTTAAAAATCCTTGAAAATACTGAAAACATTTCTCTTAAAATAATTTGCCTTAAATTGGCTGAATAAGTTAAAATTTCCCTCTTATGTTTAACATGGATTATATAAAGTTTTGCATCTAAGATGAGGGCGTCTTTGTTATTAATGGTCTCAAGCCAATTTTTCTTAAATCCGTCGAACCTGTAGTAATTATCAATCGACACATGTCCTTGAACTGATTTATTTAAAATTGGTCGAGCTACTTAACGTTTTCCCTCTTATGTTTATCCAGGATCTTATCCAAGTTATACATTTAAAATGGAGGTTATTTTGAAAAAGTATTTTGACTAGAACGTAGGATCATCACTTTTAATTTATGATTTATAAGTTTTACTAGGGGTAATCAATCCGACATTTTTGTTGGAAAATCTTTCTACCATGAATGAGATTGTCTAAGACTTATCAGGTCATATATAGTCTTTTGGAAAAGTGTTTTTCTTGAGACTTGGCTCATCACTTTTGATTTATTATTTATAACGTTTACTAGGGGCATTTTATTTATTTTTAATTAATGGAACAAATATTTAATTTTTTTTATTTTATTGAAAAATATTTTAAAAAGAAGAAAATACATTTAAAAATCCTTGAAAATACTGAAAACATTTCTCTTAAAATAATTTGCCTTAAATTGGCTGAACAAGTTAAAATTTCCATCTTATGTTTAACATGGATTATATAAAGTTATGCATCTAAGATGAGGGTGTCTTTGTTATTAATGGTCTCAAGCCAATTTTTCTTAAATCCGTCAAACCTGTAGTAATTATCAATCGGCACATGTCCTTGAACTGATTTATATAAAATTGGCCGAGCTACATAACGTTTTCCCTCTTATGTTTATCCAGGATCTTATCCAAGTTATACATTTAAAATGGAGGTTATTTTGAAAAAGTATTTTGACTAGAACCTAGGATCATCACTTTTAATTTATGACTTATAAGTTTTACTAGGGGTAATCAATCTGACATTTTTATTGGAAAATCTTTCTACCATGAATGAGATTGTCTAAGACTTATCATGTCATATATACTCTTTTGGAAAAGTGTTTTTCTTGAGACTTGACTCATCACTTTTGATTTATTATTTATAACGTTTACTAGGGGCATTTACATTGACCTTTATATTGTAAAAGTTTTTTACCATTACTGAGATTGAATAAAACTCATCATGTCAAATATAGTCTTTGTGGGTTTCTGCCTTGATCTTTTCATACTAGGCTCAAATACCCTCATAGTTTTGTCCCAAAGATTATTTGAATCTTGGATGGATTCACCTTTTTCATGAGCTGACCTCTAACTATGTCATGGTCTGAGAAATGCCGATTAATTTAGATTCCAAAACATTTCCTTTTTTATGCCACATGCGAGATTTTGATCGTGAAAAGAAGAAGGTGTAGTAAATCAAATAAGAAGAGCATGAGGGAAACTTTTATTTATATTCATTTGCATAGAAAACTTTTGATACCATGTAAGAAACTTTTATATACATAGGTAGCTCTACATCATTTCTAGATCCTTCGTCTGATTTTCCATCATTTAGCTTCTTACCTTCCTTTTTCTTTGCTCTATCACGTGTGGGATATCCTATCCTTTTTCGTTTCTCTTGAGGATGAGCGTTGTTATCAATGAATCAATTCAAATGACCTTTCTTAATGAGATTTTGAATCTCATCCTTAAGAGCATAACAATCGTTGGTGTTATGCCCATGTTCTTTGTGAAATTCACAGTGTTTGTTTTTATTTCTCTCAGTTGGTGGATACTTTATCTTTTCTGGCCATTTGACCTCTTTATCATCGTTAATAGCATTCATTATGTGATGAACTTTCATAGTGAGGGGCGTATATCTAGCATACTTATCTTGAGACTTATTTCCTCCTTTATCATCTTTGAGCCCTCCCTTATCGGTAGCCATAACTTTCCTATATTTCAGCCATCATAGTAGGAAGGTCTTTAGAAAGTCACCAATTTAATTTCTCGGGAAGATCCCATTGATGAGGATTGTCATCAAAATCAATTCATCATAGTCGATAACTTTAGTTTTTCTTATTGAATCTAGAGATGGATTCTCACAGTATTTCATCCCTCTTCTACTAGATATTTAGAAGGTGGGTAACCCTCCTTATTGGTTTGAGGCTGACGCAAAATTTATAGATACAATTATCATCAATCCCCTTAAAACTTTTGATTTTCCCCTTAGGGAAGTTTGTGTAACATATGTGCAATTCCCCTGCGAGGGTACCAGAGAATGCTCGACATTTAATTTCATCTGGCACAGAATAGATATCGATAGCTAACTGATATGTCCTATGTGATTAATGGGGTTTGTGGTCCCATAATAGACCGTGCTACCTCTGGATGTTTGAAGTTCATGGGAGTATGATATCTAATCATTTATGGGATGAAGGGAGACATTTACATGTATCCCATTTCAAAGGCATTATTACTCCTAATTAGGTCACCAATCTTGTTTGCAAAGCTTAGAATGGAACATTTTGAAGGCTTTTCACTTCTCGAGTTATTTTCCCCAGACCATTCTCTCTTCGATCCTCCTACGCTCCTATTAATGCATGATAAAACTCTCTAGGTCTTCCATATGCTTACCCACTCAAGGTCACTATTAGCCTATAACAATTAGAAAACAGTTTCATGTCCATTGGTTTTGAGTAGTAGGTGAGGCATGACATCTGGGTCCTACCCATAAAAAAACTGATTGCTTCCTAAGCCTAGTGAATGAAATAGAACTTCTGTTATGACGGATTATTCATCCAAGTTGCAAATATTTTTCCTGGAAGAGATGATGATTTTCCAGGTAGGTAGGGATAGTCTTGACTTCTTCGTTTTGATTCAGCTTTTATTTCCTCTTCATTTCCATGTCTTCGTCATATGGGTCTTCTCCTTTATAACCGTTTTCTAATTTTTGGGAATCTATATTGTTACTTCCTCTGAACCTCGATGATCCATTCTTCCATGGCGCATGTAATAATACCTTAGGTGAGTTTCTGCATCCCCCCACCATCAGAGCTAGAGGTTTTATTGTGCCCTCTGAGGTTCTTCCCATAATTATTTGTACTTGAGTCATCATCCATGTCTCCACTTTTTTTTTTAGATTTGTAATCATCATATTTAGAGCTCTAGTGAGCTCTTCCATGTCTGAAGGCAGTGAACTACCTGAAGCATTTATCCTGCTTGAGGGTGGTGGTGGAGCCAATTTCAACGAAATTTCTAATTAGCAAGAATAACAGTTGAACCAATATGAATTTTCCTAAAAAATGCTGGGGAGGAGGGTGAATAGTGAAATTTTGGTTCTAATTTTCTAGGTTGAATTTATTTCTAGAAATTCCCAGATCTAATGAACAAATAAAGATGACGATGAGTTGATTGAATTTTTTCGAACAAACCCCCAAATATTATGGAAGTGAGCATTATTTTCCATTAAGAAGTGAAATTAAGCTACTATAAACTCATAAAATAACTAGGAATTGATTTGAAGTTGAAGAAAGATAAACTCTTAACTAAAACCTTCGATTGATAGATCCATATTTGATCTGAGCCAGATCAATGGCTATGACTAGGATGTGAGAGAGTTCACATGTGAAAACTAACTGAGTTAATTTGTCGATTCCCATCAAAAATGCCAAAATGATGTTACATAAAATAGTATGTCCAATTAAAATAGAAGAACTTAGTGAGTCATATAGAGAACTCATTTTGGGTATGACGAAAAACAGTAATTATAATAATTAAGTCCGGTAAATAAGATAAAAACACAAATTTAGAGTGGTTCAACCAAATTAGGCATACATCCAAAATTGAGTAAGTTATTTTTCACTATTGTTGAAAAGTGTTATACAAGTTACAAGGGTACTTTATCTCTTTAGAAACTCTTCGTAGAGTTCTAGTTTTACTAGGCTCATAATTTTTAACACTACAATGTATTTATATATGATATGGGGTCTAATGTGTACCCCAAGTCAAATGGATAATGCTTGCTAATTTGATATAGTGGATGATTAACACATGTCTTTCTAAAGGATGTATTGTAGATGTGATTATTCCTCCTACGTTTATGTCCATCATGTGCATCAGCTGGCATAGCCTTAGAATTACAAAATTAACCTTTATGGCAAATTTCCCACATTCATAACTATCTGTTTGATATTGGACGACCCTTATGAGACCAACCTTTTGAGGCTGATCCATTTAGGCTGAGGAGTAAAATCTTCATGCTATTATGGAGAGATCATATGTGGAATCATTATTTATGTTAATCAATTCTAAATATAAATTCTATGAAAGGAAACAATTGGTAATATTCTTAACACAAGAGTGCAATAAATACGAATGACCTAAATTCATTGGAATATGCCAATAATGAAAATCTCCAATATGAATAAATTTCTAAATATCAAATATTATTACTATTCTTCCAACTAAAATAAGATCATCTTAAACAAACTACAAGACAATTAATGAAAGAACTACAATAATGAATACAAATATGAATAATCTTACACAATTGAACAGGAAGAGATTTAAACATGATGACTCTCTTGTTGCGATCGAGGCTCTTGGTATAGAACCTTCAAATACTATTCAACAAAACATGGTTAACCCTAGCCATAAATATTTTATTTAACTTGAAAGTGATATGAATATGTTATAATGGTGAACTATGTTTTCCTCAATTATCAATCATAAGATAATATCATGTTATTCCAAATCATATAAACTACAAACATTTCCTAAGGTAAAATCTAAACAGTCGAGAGTGGCTATTTTTTATGATAGTCTCTAAGGAAGACTTACGCTCAAGGACCGTATTTTAAACTGGAGCTCCTAGATTTATAACTTCTCATTACAACTCGAATATCATGATCCAACTCCCCCAACTTCCTAGACATCTAACCTAAATTACTTTTAATATCCTCACTTTTAATAATAAACCGTTACGATAAACTTTTGTCTAGATCAACAATTGTCGAGAGCTAAGAATTGTTAAACTTGAAACTCTATTAGATCAACACATTCTCCAATATATGAACCATTAATCAATGGAAGAATACTTTTTAACCCATCCTTATATTCACTTGTGAGTCTAACCCCATACAAATTATATATATATATAGGCCCCCTTTTGTAAGGACTCCTTATGGTGCAGGTCCCGGTACATACCATTTTTTTAAAATAGTAAAAAAATAATTTTTTTAATGAAACTTCATGGATATGATCTCCACGGTTAGAAGATCGTCTCCAATTGTTTTCATCAAAAAATTCAATAAAAAAAACCATTGAGATGAGGTGATACGTAAAAAAATGGTATAAATATACATTTTCGATCGTTGAAATGTTGACGATCATCTCACCCACTTTTTATTGAATTTTTTTATGAAATTCATGGATATGATATCGACGGTGAGAAGATCATATCCATCAAGTTTCATTAAAAAATTTAATCAATAGAGTGGCTGGCGCCGACCCAACATTTCAACGGTTGAAATTGAATATTCATACCATTTTTTTATATATCACCTTATTTCAACGGCTTTTTAATTGAGTTTTTTGATGAAAAAAATTTCAGATGATCTTCTAACCGCGGACATCATATCCATAAAGTTTCATAAAAAAATTCATTTCTTTACTATTTTAAAAAAATGGTATGTATCGGAGTCTGCACCATAAGGAGTCTTTATAGGATACTTTCTATATATATATATATATATATGGATGTATGGATGTATGTATATATATTACTCACTACTTCTACTCATTACAATAATAAAAGTAACTTCACAGTGTAAAACATATAGCACTAACTTAACCCAAAACATGAACAAAACAACCAGCAAAAAAAGTCCTAGGGTCAGCCATTTTCTTTATTATGACAAACAATTCTCACTAAACTAGTATAACCTAACATGATATCCTAATTTAGACAAAATTCTTAATTATCAAATAAAAACTATTCACAACCCTATACCTAATATATAATAAAAAAAAGACAATTATAGAAATTTGACACCAAAAGTAATACACACCATTTTCATATGTAAATTCCATCCCATAAATTGAATTTTATTAAACTAATATACTCACTGGGTTTAATTATATCACTACATGAGTTCTAAAGTACCCTAATCTAATTACATGGACTAAATAAAAAAAATCTTTCCTTTCTGATTAGAGATGAGGCCAAATGTTGTAGAACTTGATATTCGTCTTTTCCTTATAAATATATAAAAAAATACTAATCCCACTTCTTCCTTAAGATTCCTTTCATATATTTGAATACTCTCTCCCAGATAGACTTTCGACACCCCCTCCTCTATTATATATCCTCTTATTCCTTTTATAGTTTTCTTTGCTCTAAAGAAATTAGGTTAACTAACTGCGCTAACTTATAGTTCATAAAATTTCTGATGATTGGAATTCAATATAAAAGGATCGATAAGAAATTCGATCCAATTAGAGGTTACATTGGATAAGTTTTTCTATCATTTCTTACCGTGATTATAAGTACATTTTTACATGAAAAAAGTAGCTGATTTTGAATTGGATTATATCCAATCAATTATAACCAAACTCCAAAATTCCATTCCAATCCATTTGATCTAATTCATTCAATACAAAAAAAAAATACTTTCAAAGCTGCTAGTAATTAATTATGCTTACTAATAAAAGTAGGGCCCATGATTTTTATTAGAATATTATAGGTGTTGACGCAAAAATTCTCCATCTACGAGGACCAATCAGAAAAGGACACATGTCATCCTACATGGCAATATTTATACTTATTCGTCACCCGAGGAGAGTTGGTCGGCACCCGTGGAGAGTTAGTCGGCACCCGAGGAGAGTTGGTCGGCATATTAACCAACATATAGCATACCAAGCTACTTAGCGTGCAGAGCAACCAACCAGGAAGATCAAAGGATAACTATGCATTTAATGTGCATTAATGAAGATGACAATGCATTTAATGAGCCTTAATGTACATTTCTACTGTATCAATAGATGAAAATACATATCCTTTTCATATAGATAGCCTCAAGGCTATAAATACATGTATTCCCTTAGACAAAAGGAGGGACAACTAAGAAACATCATACACAAGACACACATTCTTTCTCTCTCTACACCATATTGTGCTATTGTAAACCCCTGGGAATAAAATAATAGTGGACGTAGGCTTTATTCATAGCCGAACCACTTTAAAAACCTTTTGTCTCTTATATATATTTGATGTGAATGTTTATCTTCATCTTCAATCTCATCCTCATCATTTATCTGCAAATGGCCTCTGCCATTTTAGTGGCGTCAACAATATTGTAGTCAGGTTAGTCAAGGTAAAGTTTGTTTTGGTATTTATAAAACTGAAATCGATTCAATTTCAATCAGTATTTAAAAAATAATAATTCAATCTTGTCAAACATCGGATGATTTTAATTTTATTTGCAAGGATTTGTCAATTCCATTGAATTGCTTTAGGTTCTCCACACCCTACCAATAATACTTGATCATAACATGTGTTTTAAATTCACAAAAAAACAATGGTGAAAATTATGGACAAAAGCAAGATTCATCTATGTCAATGGATAATGAGATAAAGGACACTAGTTTTATTTAGTGGGGTGCAATTAGCTTTTTGTTTCAAAAAATATGTGCGAGTGAATTGCATCATGTATATGCTCTCCTTTAATGATCAAAAGAGTATTTAGATGTGATACCACTCTAAATAATTTAGTAAAATAACAAATATCTTATAATGTTGGTCATATAAGTAGTACACATAAAGTCAAATGGTTAGATAAAGTTGTACAATAATTATGATTGGTTGCACAATTGGTCTTTTTCGCTTCCCCATTATTTGAAACCTTTTTAGGTGATGAAGGATCGGAGAGAGAGAGAGAGAGAGAGAGAGAGAGAGAGAGAGAGAGAGAGAGAGAGAGATAAAGAACTGGATAGACATGAACTAAATTTAAGGGAGATGGTACAAACAAAATCTAAATAAAGGAGGGATCCCCATGTGGAGAGGTTAAATGAGTGTCAAAGTAGATTACATACTTCCATTTTATAAGTATTATATCAATTATAGATAATATTGATTTAATTTTCAAATGTCATTAACCAGTAAAATTTAGTCCAACTATTAAAGGAATTTCTAGAATGGAGCAATTATATGCACATACGATGTTCTATATTATATAATAATTGCCTTCACATAATTCCATTTAATTTATTTTTCTTCCTCTTATAACTTCACTCATCTTTCACTTTTCTTTTAGACGAGCTATTCATTTACATCAAATGTTTATTCACATCTAAAATGTATAATTTTTGCAATGACCAACTTTCTCTTATCGTAAGCTGCACTATTATCCCTTCCTCTCCTCTATATCAGACCTATCTTCATTACTAATTCTAAATTGTATATATCACATATTATATTTCATCGACATATGATGGAGAAATATTTCTTCTGGTGACTTGAGTTATGAAGATCATGGTTTTAAAGACATTAATTATATAAAGAACAAATTAATGCAATTGTGGTGAACGAACAACATCCAATGAGTGAGAAATAAAATTATTTGCCTTGAAAGCAAATAAAATTATTGTCCCAAGTATGGTTCCTGCCGAAAATGAAACCACAAAGTCTCCTAAAGTGGTTCCCATGTCAAATTAGGAGCCTTTTAATTCTTCCCCCTAGCTAATGAGATTATTAATGGTCCTATCACTGCTGGCCCAATGTTTGATCAGACAAACTGCAATACAGAATTGCAGGACTTTTGTACGGCACTGTCACCCAATCGCATGAGGTTTTTAAAAAAAATGGCGTCAGCTCCGGTGACGGATTCCCAACTCAGTTGGGCGGAGTTCCAAATCAAAATCACGATTTTCAAACCGATCAAAAAGAATATGGGATAGTCCCAGATATTATGAAATTGCATACCGACATTTCTGCTCCAAAAGAAAAAGTGGTTTCAATCAGTTGCTGACTCTTAAAACTCTTCATAAAGATTTGGAGGAAATCCCAAAAGATGCGAAAGGAACTAACTCAATCTCGTAAAATTTAAATGTGCACAATTTTGACTCAACAATTAAAGAAACGAAAAATAAAAAGGTCCTTGAATCTAGTGACGTCCCATCTTTGAAGAATTTTCAAATTGACTCAACCATGTCTTCCAAAGGCACTACCTTGAATCCTGCCCATGGTTCTACGGGTGCTCGAGGAAGCCATAAGATTATTAAATTTAAAGGCGGGGGTAATAACAAACATTTGAAACACTGAAACGATAATGTCGATGATGATTTTTCCTTATATGGATCCGAGTGTGAGGGCTCTAATAAAGGGGATGAGAAGGACACAAAACTCTTATCCCTAGTGACCTCACTTTCATGAAGCCAATTGGAGTTAAGGTACATGACAGTGAGGGTCTCGATCTTTTTGTCGAAATTCCAAAGAGTTTTAATTAACAATGCAAGACAGGGGGACCTTCGTTATCTCTATTTAAAACATCGACTGTGGACGCTTCGTAGAAATGTAATGGCTTAAGTCGTGAGGAGATGAGTGCAATAAAAAAAGCTTGCACTTGAAGGACAAAAAAGCCATGCTAAAGGAAAAATCGGCTCTTAAAATTTTTTTAAGAGCGTATTTTTCTCGTTCAAGATTTTGCAAATTTTATTTTTTTTATTGTAATTTTCATTAGCGCATGTAAGAGCCACTATAAGAGGCTATTTCTCCTAAGATTATTAATAAATTTTTGTTCAAAAGAAAAAAAAATGAGTGAGAAATATTGTAAAATTTTCTGAATCTTCTTCCTAATATCCTTGTTATTAAAATAATTTGAATCTCCTAGTCATTATGTGGGTCTTGAGCGATTGAAATCGAATTTGTTATTGATGAATGGGTGATAATGATTTGATAATGAAAAATGTGGTACCTATGAGAAAATACCCATAATGATAAAGAAGAGTTTCTTTCTTTAAAGAGGTATCTTGAGGACGAAGGTCCAAATTTATGAAGTTTATGAGTTACTACGGTAATTTTTTTTAATTCCGTTACATAAATAACAAAATTGATATTCATGTATCAGTTTTCCCACTTTTATCAGTTATCTTTAAAGGTAATTACACCCTTTATTCATATCAATTTCTCTTGGAAGTAAAACTCATTTAAAAATATATTGTACGTAGATGGTATAAATTTGTTTTTTATATAATTATAATGATTTATTTTTACACACTTGAAATTGTTACCTCCATTCAGAATTTTTATTTTATTTTGGACGTAAAAAAATTATATGATTTGAATAAATGAAAAGTAGATAGGTAGAATATAATTAGGACATAAAAAATGACATTGTGGATTTTAAGTATTTTTCTTGCCTTGTGAATGAATTTTTTTTATACATTTATCGATAACAAATGTCAACTTTACAAGTACATCTATATATAAATATAATTTAATTGGAATATATATTTTCAATTTCTTGTAAATAAGTTTTACATATGGTTATGAAGATAAAAAAGAAGACACAATTAAAATATGTTATAGGAATAATATATATATATATATATATATTTAGAGAGAGAGAGAGAGAGAGAGAGAGAGAGGGAGACATATGATGGTGTGCATGTGTGCATGTGTGTGAGAGTGTGTGTGGGGCCTCCTCATATCTTCTGCAATGTAAGAGGTGTGGGTTAATAAAAATTTTGTGTATTACGTAGGGTTGGGAACTAGTTTATTAATAAACTCAACAAAGCCTTTCTCTAATTATTCGGGATCCACATATAAATTGTTTGTTGTTTTTATTTGGAATCCTAAAAACCAATACATATATATATAATATATAATTATTAATATTTTAGTTTTACTCATCTATTCACATTCTTCACACGCACACACATAGACAAAACGTACTATATATAAAAATATATAGGTAAAATATATAGATAATCGCATTTTCACATTACGAAGAAGCCTAATGAGTTATTTAAAAAATGCTTTTGTGCCGTCTTCACAAATTTTGCTTTTAACATTAGTATTCTCTTTGATGTTTAGATTTATCATCTAGTGATTTATTTTTATGAACTTCTAGTCGCTATTGTGGGACATATGTTCCTGTTTATTATGCATTTTCTTCGTACAACTTTGTTTATGGTCATAAAAAGAGATAAGCAACTACTTCTAAAATTGTCTCTATTTATTATTTACTGATTTTGAACAACAAGAACTGAAAGTTTTCTCAAACAATTCATTAGAACAATTAACTATCTCTTTTAGAATTAATTTCATTATATGTTAGTTTAAGTTCAGGAGAGATTCTCCCATTTTTATTTAGAATTTTTAGGAATTTCTTTTGTATGTTCTAATGATAAAATGCTCACATATGGCATGGATTGTATACTTGTTCAAATTATTTTACTATCTCTTAAGTGATTGTTTGCTTTGAGTTTTTTTTTATTTTTTACAGCTTAAATTCTTAAATTTACATGTAAATTTAAAATATTATTATAGCTATTGACTTTATTTTATTAAGTTGTCTTCTAATCTGTGAGACTTTATTTGTAAATTTATCATTTCGGAAGCTGCCAATTGAGCACTATATAATACTTTATTTCATCTCCACATAGTTAGATTTGAAAATGATACAACTAAGCATATGTTATAAAATTATCAGTAATGGTTTAAAAGAGAAAAGTTTTAATGCTACAGAAAACTAAATAATCAATAAAGATCTTGATGAAAATTGTACAGGAGTCTTCAAATGCGAAATGTTTGATTAATGCGTAAGAATAATATTCACATTAAACGTAAAGATATTTTAGAACGAACAGAGAAGAAAACTCACATGAAGTGCCCTCAATAATTCAAAAATAGCACTCATAGATGATCTAAAAATTATTAATTTATAAACATTCGTGAACAAAAACTAATAGTTTCTTATATGTATGAGTTTTAATGCACTAATTGAATCCACATTTCAACTATATATATATATATCCCAACACTTGTTCATTCCTTAATGAGTTTTGAATAGGGGTACAACCGGTACGGTATGGTCGGTAACGACCCCTTACCAATACCAAAACCACAATCTAAATGGTAAAACCGTACCGTACCCATTTATCGGCCGGTACATCAAAACAAAAACTAAAATCAAACCCACCGATTTTTCATTTTTTTCGGTATTTTTGAATTTTTTTAGTTTCGGTAATTTCGGTTTCAATTCGATTTTTTCCCGATAAATACCAAAATTTCAACTCGGTTTATGCATTCGATAAATCTGGTATATATTTCGATATACCTATTTCTTAGGGGTGTTCGCGGTCCGATTCGATTTTGGAGTGTTTTTGGGATCGAACACATTTTTCTAAAAGCAACATTTCACTTTTTAAAAAAATAGCACTTTCAAAATCCCCATATACAGTTAACATTCGTTAACAGCAGATTGAAACAAATTAAAACCAAACAAAAAAATTGAAACAAAAAAATTCGTTTACAGTTAACATTCGTTTACAATAATAGATTCGTTTATACACTCCCTCATAATAGATTCGGGTACAGTTAACATTCGTTACAAAAAAATTAAAACCAAACCCCATATCAGTTTTACACTCTTCGATCATATTGTCGTACAATTCCATATATACTATATATATGGGTTATCAAAGCGTTTTACAAACTGAGATGATAATAGAGATGATATTGTATGTTGCATATTGCTAAATTGTATATTGATAAACCGAGATGATAACACATATAACCCATATTGATAAACCCATATGATAAAACATATAACCCAGTAAATTCGTAAGGATCTTACAATTACAAACTTATAATTAAATCCGAACGAGATGAGGGAGAGTGTCGAATGAGATGAGGGAAATCCGGAGGAGGAGATGAGGGAGTGTTGTCTGTCGCCGCCGGAGCAGAGACCGTTAAAGCTGAACGGAGGAGGAGATGAGGGAGAGTTGCTATCTGCTGTCGTTGTTTAGAGAGAGAGAGAGAGAGGAGAAAATAAGAATTGAGGGGTTAGGCTAGGGTTATGTTATGAGCTTGTGGTTGGGGTGAATCATGATTCGTGAATGTCGAACTTATTGTGGCTTGTGGCCCACAAGTTATGGTGGGTAATTGAAATTTGCAGTGTGCGTGTGAGTTGGGTTAAGGTTGAGTATACTGAGTTATTATTAATGCAGTGGTCCTATTTATTTGGTATATTTGTTTCAAATACAATTATTATTTTGTAATTAGTATGGTAATATACGGTAAGTTTGGTACGGTATTTCGGTACGATAAATTCGGTAATTTCAGTACGATAAATCGGTACGGTAAATTCGGTAAATCGATTTTTTATATCTAAAAACCAAAACCAACCAAATTTTTTACGGTATTTTCAGTTTTGATAAAATTGGTTTTCGGTATTTCATATTATGAAACCAAAACCATTTTTTTCTGGACCAAAATGGTATGGTACAGTAAAAACCCATATCAGTTGCACCCCTAGTTTTGGAGTTTCCACAAGTGAATATTAAAATAACATTTTTCTGAATAGTTATACTTTCTTAACTTTAAACAAGACTTCCAATTTTAAATGTTAAATCATCCATCCTTCTTCTTTGATGGATAAAATGCCATAATATCCTTCACTTTATTGAATATAAAGTTTGTGTATAATTTTAAGACTTTTTAGTTGTTATTTTGTATATAGACAACCTCTTCTATCCTTAGAGTGGTTACTCTGTAGTAACTTGATATATATATATATATATATATATGAGAGAGAGAGGATCTCGTGAGGACCTCTTTTTGCATACCGCTAGCGCGGACCAATTTTGATAAAATAGTAAAAAAACTATTTTTGAGCTAATTTTTTTTATATAGTTTTTAAACATTTCAGTAGGGCCATATAAAAAAAATCAGCTCAAAATGAATTTTTTTACTATTTTAAAACAATCAGTTAAACTTTGTCAGTTTTTAACAACTTAAAAATAACTTAAAAACTGACAAAGTTTGACCGATTTTTTTAAAATAGCAAAAAAATACATTTTGAGCGGATTTTTTTTATGGTCCTATTGAAATGTTTAAAATTCACAAAAAATAATCAGCCCAAAAATATTTTTTTTACTATTTTAAAAAAATGGTCCTCATTCAGGGTCTTCAAATTGGGATCTCAATTGATCATTTTCTTATATATATATATATATATATATATATATATATATATATATATATATATATATATATATATATATATATATATATATATATACTGTTTGAAAAATTATTTATTAATAACTAATAAAAAAATTATTTATTTACCGCGAAACAAAGTTAGTGCTTACTTTTTTCTAAAGTGCTAATTATTTCAGCATTAATTCTAAATGTAATTTAGTTTTTCATTATTTTGTTTTATTTCTTAAAAGCTATAGGTCCCACCCCAATTGAAAATTTGAATATTTGATAAACCACATCCAAGGGTCCATACGAGAAAACTGGATTAATTGTGATAAACGGTTCCATATATGAAACTTCCCCCCTAAAAAATATCCCATATCTATTTAATAGTACTGCTCTTGTGCAGATCAATTCACATTTTAAGAGTGCGGACCAGACATGTGTCACTTGGCTATGAGCCCATAAAAGAGAGACTGTGCCTATAATTTAGATGATAACTTCTAGGCTCACCGTCAGGTTACACATGTCCGGTCCGCACTCTTAAAATGCAGACTACTTTGCACAAGAGGAGTAGTGATCCATTTAATATCCCTCACTTACATATACATCTCTCTCTCTCTCTCCCTCTCTCTCTCTCTCTCTCTCTCTCTCTCTCTCTCTCTAAATATCACAACTATTCATTTATGTAATGTATTATTACATGGAATTAGAGTATTTTTATATTAAAATAGTATTTTAATCATGCTTATAGTATGTTGCTTGCACGAACACCTATATGAATAATATCATTAAGAACGGGTATTGTTATAGATTCAAATAATGTAGTATTCACAACTACACGTGGTGTGGTAAACATGGCCTTGGCAGTGTCGTATTATTATCATCAAATGAATAATGACATTGAATAGTTATAATTTCTAATTGTGTTTAACCATCATATTTCAGGGATTGACACAACGCTTGAAGGCAAATAGCAAGGCCATTGACGAAATCTTAGAGTTGATTGTTTCTGAGCATGAGCAAGAAGCCAACCTTGAAAATCAAGGGTCTTATATGGATTTTGTTGATGTTATGTTATCATTAAGGGAAAATTCACCACATTTCCACGAAACACTGTCATATGAAATTGATCGATCAAATATCAAAGTAATACTAGTAGACATGATCGCAGCAACAATTGGTTCTTCAAATAATATAATTGAATGGGTAATGTCAGAGTTATTAAGGTTGTAGGCGTTGATCGACTGGTGCGAGAGACAGATCTGCCCAATTTAGACTATCTATACATGGTGGTTTAAATTAAATATTAGGGGATCCTAAATAGAGTGTGAGGTCCTATAAAAGATTAAATGAGTGATATATAAATATATGGTTAGCGGTAATAAGATCCGGGTTATAAATTTTAGTAGTGTTTGGGACGAATGACATTCGGAAAAATCATTTTAGCGGGTATATATACAACTATGCGTGTAGAATGTATATGCAAACAGTATATTAGTGAATCCAAATGTGCGAGTCGGATGAAATATAGAATACTAGCTAGACGTGACAAGCTGATATTTGGAAGAAATTAATGTGATAATTGTATCATAAGTGAGTGAATACTTATGGGATTAAATTCACTGTGTGTATACTTATGAATTAATACGAATTGGTATATATGTACGAGTTAATGATATATATGTACGGGTGTAGAGGTAGTATATATATGACATGATTAAATATATATGTGTGTGTATGATATATTTATTTGAAACATACCACTCTAGTGTTATCATGGGAAGTTACGCGTTGTGGGTGAATCCCCTGACTTAAGAAGAATGGTGAGTAAAGTCCCCAGGTCATAGCGTCGAATTATTTAAGTAGTGTGGCTCTCTATCATGAGTGAAACATCTTGGGTATGATTCGTTCTCACTTTCAGGTGAGGAACTATGACTGCTTCCCCCACATTTATGTTATGTTTTTATCAGGCCGGTGTGAGACCCCGACCAGTGGTACCCAGGATGATGTGTGTTCCCTCGAAGATGATAGCATTATAGGGAATGCATCCATTGAGTTATATCTCTAAGGGATGGTTATTATACTTATATAGTGTGTGATGTATAAGTATGGATATACTTGATGTGTGTAGTATATTATATATATATATATATATATACGGACAAAATAAAGAATGAGATGCGTAATGATTTCTTGTTACATCCGGGAGGATAAAATCCGGAATAGAAATGGCATATATGTATATAAAGATGAGAATATTATATACGAGACTGATAACATTAAAATGTGAATAGTGTATTATAACTTGTGAAAGTTATTCATAATGAACGAATAAATTATAAGTGAGAATTTATAATGCATAATCTCGGGGGAAAGATTAGAATATTAAGTATGTGGGGCATGGGATAGCATTTGGACATTAAAACTGGCACACATTCATACTCTCTCTCTCTCTCTCTCTCCCACATAAACCCTAATTAGGGTTTGCATGGCTGCCCCTTCAAACATTCATCACGTGGATCCTAAGCCGCCTGACATTCCTAATGTTTGGAACAAGTCTTTTTCTTCAGTGGTAGCAAATTGTTCTCTAAATGAGGTGCAAGTTGCGATGAAATCCCCTACAACTTATAAAGGAGAACCAGCAGTATTATTTTCTCAAAAAGATATTGAATCATTGGCTCAACCTTTTAAGTTTTCCCTCGTTGGGAAGTTCTCTCATGGAAGGCCATCAATGGAAGTTATTATAAAGTTATTTCAAACCTTCTCCCTCAAAACAACATTCAATATTGGATTGATCGATCACAAACATGTTTTGATTCGACTTAATAGTGAAGAAGATTATTCTCGTTTGTGGCTTAGAGAATCATGGTATATTGGGAAATAACCTATGAGGATCTTTAAGTGGATAATAGATTTCAGGCCAGATGTAGAAAGCAGTATAGCCAAACCTCTAAAACTTGATACATCAACAGTGGAAATCAATAGACCCAGTCTTGCAAGAGTTTGTGTGGAAGTGGATATTACCAAGAAGATTTCGAAGAGAGTATCGATAGGGTGCGGGGATAAATGTTTTCAGAAGGAGATTCAGGTGGAGAACATTCCCCAATATTGTAATTATTGTTTCAAAAAAATACATGGAGAGATGGATTGTATAGTTAGACCATTGAATAATTAAAGGGGAAAAAAAGATGTAGTTCTGAATGGAAAGAAGCTTTCTACAAATCAAGAAAAAAACACAATTGAGTATAGGGTGAAGAATTTTGTGCAACCAATTGTTGAAGAGGCGAAGAAAGGCAGAAATAATCAAGAAGTCCAGCTATGATGCAGATAGAGAGGCTTTGAATAAAGGAAGGGCTAGACCTCAATCAACTGTACAAATTGAGGAGATGTACTGAAAGCAAAAATTATCTATAAAATGGTTGAAGTTGGGTGATTCAAATAACATTTTTTTTCATGCTAGTGCTAAAGCCAAAAACCAAAGTCTTCATATATCTGGGATTAAAGATGATTCAGGAGTCTGGACTAAAGAAGAGCAAGTCATCAAGAATCAATTTGTTAAGTTTTTTGAAGCTCAATTATCTACAGTGCAGACTTTGACTGATGAGTTTTTTGAAGACTTTATTCCAAAATTGACCAACCAAGAGGCTAATTCTATTTTAGAAGATTATGCTTGTGAGAAATAAGTTCTGGAAGCAATTAAATGCTTGAGCCCGGATGCCTCTCTAGGACCTGATGGCTATGGTCCCTCCTTAACTACCTCGTGCGAACTACCCTCCGCTACCTCAACACTCCTTCCCTCATCACTCTCATCCCCTTTCGCTTCGTGAACCTCCTCCACATTGGCTACCTTATCCCCATACCCATGTACCTCATCAACCACCTTCTCAATAACCTTATATAATGACTGTAAAGTTGAATACCCTTTACTTTCTTCACTGTCGCTATTGCTCGGCGATGCGGGTTGTTTACCTCCTTTAGCCACCTCCAAGCTCCTCTTTTGCTATGATGCGGTAGGAGGATTTTGGATCTTCCCATTTATATAACCTACAATTGCGATAAAAAAGAGTATGTGAGACTAAAAGCAGATGTTTAAGTGTTCATACTATTAGAAGAAATCGTAAGAAAGCAAAAACGATGATATATAACTGTATATGGAAAATCACGGTTATATATAACCGTGTATGAAAAACTACGGTTATATCAAACTGAGTAAGAGAACATCACGATGACTCATAACCGTAGCCAACAAATCACGATGGCAATATACCGTTCTGGTTCATACCACGAATGCCTTTGACCGTGTGTATAACTACCACAGTTTGTTATTGCTATTTTTATTCAAACATAAAACTACTTGTCATCCATGGTCACTCCTCACCGTAAGCTACTTTCCCCGATTACTTCTCACCGAAGCAACTTTGCCACTGTAGAAGGTCACCGGAGATGATTCACACCTACGGTGACAGGTGGCCATATGCTAAAAATCCTTTTTTTTAGTTTTTTGTGATTTATAGGTGTTTTGTTTGCAATTTAAGGAGTATATTTGTAATGCGGTAAATAATGTAAGGTGTAAATACCATTCAAAAGTGTTTGCATTTCAGTTTTTAAACACTTACAATGGCAGAGTATGGTTTCCTAGGATTTTAGTGTGCATTTCAGACAAACATTGTTCAAATAATACAATAATGGGTATGAAATCATATACCTGAAGTTTTTTTGCTCTTAAGGTAGAATAAGGCTTTGTTTTTGGTTTATATAGGTCGAGAGAAGTGATTAGAGAGAATTTAGAAAGAGAGAGTGAGAGAAGAGAAGAGAAAAAATGATGATTAAAATTTTTGGGGCTTATATATGATACTAAGTTATGTGATGTTGGGTTTTTAAGGTGTTTGGGAGAAAAAAGTGGTACTTATATGGTGTTATGGAGAAAATTGTGATTAAGAGATATTTTTTGGGTAGAATTATCAGTATCCTTAATTCTCTCTCTCTCTATTGTATTCCACTCAATGTTTATGGTGACACCCTATGAACTCCAGCAATGCTTTGACGACACCCTGTGATCTCTGAAGATTCTCTGACAACATTCCGTGAAACTTCGACGACACTCAGGCGATACTCCAGTGACTCTGGCGAGTACCCGATGACATAAAGGTGACTCCTGTAATGCTTCGGCAAAATTTTCAAACTTCAAAATTAAATATCCTTCATGGATCTCTTTTGATAAATGAGAGTGTTCCGAATATATAAATTTGGTCTCAAACAGACTTATATTTTTGGAGAGATTTAATTTTAAACTTTGGACAAAAAAAAATAAAAAAAATAAGGGACAAATCTGTGTAGAAAATTATAATGAGGTTAAGGAGTTGTTCTCACTAATATAATAGGAACTTTGTTTAGGGCTCCTAAATTACCTACTAGTACTACTCATACCAACATAACCTAAAATCCACCTTTATCATGGTTTTGTTTTGCTCAAAAGCAATTTTATACCTGTAGCAACATAAGGCTACTCATGGGGTTCATGCAGTTCATCTTACAGATTTACCTTTTAGTGTGTGGGCAGTTTCTCTTTCAGTACTCACTAGATAATGCAAAACACCAACAAAACTATAACAACTCCAGTGTATCTGCTTTGCTGATGTTGTATGATGTCATTCCTATCTTATAACACTTAACAGTTTGGTTTTGTCTTTTTTTTTGTTTTTTTTGTGCCGGAGGAGGAAAGAAAAGAATAAACAGCAAAATATATAAATTAAAAAAAACAATGAAAAAGAAAACTAAGAGCATCTGCAAATGGTGTGTCTCCACGAAAGGTAGTTTGCAAACCCATTTGGACAATTTACCTTTTTCCCGGATGGAAGCCATGTAGTGGGTGAGACTTTCTACAAATTTCTGAAGTTTGTAGAAATTCCAACGAACAAATGAAGTTCGTAGGAAGTCATAACGGCTATAAAATTCTATAAACGATAACCTTTGGTCTGTGATAAATAATGACAGCTCCTCATCCTCATTCACTCCATCTTCTCCAACCTTCATCCAAGCTCAGCCTCTCAATATCTACAAAGATAGCTCCACAATCCCAAAAACCAATCCCATTATCCGTCCAAAAGCATCCCATAATTTACCAAAAAATCCCATAATTTACCAAAATCAGACCTTTTATCCTTCAAAACAATCCTTTATTTCTCAAAATTATATTATTTACACCATGGATGGAAAAAAATGGAAAAAATACTTGAATATCAGGAAAAGAAAAAAATACTACTCCACCTCAACGCCGAGTGAACCTTTCGATCCCATATACAAGCATTACACCCGTATTTTTTATTGAGAAACACACGCGCTTGACGGGGAGACGCCGATTATTAACGAAAATAAATTTGAATTTTCGGGTAATTGGGTGGGCCTAATGAAATTATATAAAATGATCGGAGAAAATAAACCGTTGATAAAAGATATTATCGATGGTGTCAATTTTATGTCGAACTTATTTTCGAAGGTGATGCCGAATTTCGATCAATGCATTGTGCTTTTTTCTATACTCACAAAAAAGTATATGGTGTGGATACCTTCTTTATCTATTAAGCCCATAAGAGTAGCCTAACAAAGCCGAACTAAAAATAAAAGATGTCCGACCCAAATTATGGATGCTCTAAATAATAGTTAGAAGTGAGGATTTGACCCATTCTATCCCTAAATGTCTCGGAGGAGATATTCAGGGGGATAGTGGTCTAGCGGGGTAGTTATCAACGCCCCTTTATTTTTTATATATATTGTACCCCTGGCCCGAGACAAAGGGCATACAAAAAACCTCTCTTGAGAGTTACTTAATATAACAGTAGCCCCTCCGTGGACGTAGGCAATTTTTCGAACCACGTACATCTTTTTGTTGTGTGATTGAGATCTTTACTGTTCTTCTATCTCTAGTGATTGTCTTTCATGATCATTTGTGTTAAGATTTTTGTCACCACAAAAGCCTTCACCAGCAGTGACCTACGATGTTCGATCACAACAACAATGCCCCTCAAGCGGGGGATATTCAAGAGCAACCTATCCCACCTAGGGAAAGGTCTGAAATCCGTTATTCAAGCCATAGGCTCCATTGAGAGAGGCAGCTCTTCGAAGAGAGCCAGGGGCCTGTTAGATCCACGCAGATTTCTAGGCTGATAGACGCCTACGAGGCCAGGCTTCAAGAACAGGAGAGGGCCACTCTTAAACAGGAAGCTAAAAATGCTCGCCTCAAAAGGCAACTAGAAAAGATGTAAATGGATATCCATCGTAACACAAGGCAACGTTACAATCGGACTCATAGACCTCAGGCGAGTAAAACTCGCAGCCGAGGAAAGAGCCCAGGGCGTGGGTCTCAAAGATCTGAGAGACATAGGTCATGTAAAGACCAGTTCGAGTAGCAACAATCATCTCACCGATATACGATCCTTGGCCAAAAGAATGATGATATACGAAGCTTAGTCCAGAGAGAAATGGACCAACACCCGGCTCATCGGGTTGCCAAATCAATAAGGGAGCTGGCCAGGCGAGCTCTCCTAACTCAGATGAAGTCCCCTTTCTCGAGGGCGATTGAGGAAAAAGAAGCCCCAAAGAAGTTTGTAATCCCCAAATTCAAGATTTACGATGGTAAGACTGATCCCATCGATTATGTTAGATAATATAGGTAGGCCATGACCCTATGGAACGATAACGATGCACTCATGTGTCGAATTTTCCCATCAAGCCCGCACGATGTCACCTAAAAAGGTTTGAAAAACTCCCTCATAGATCTATCAGGAGCTTCAAATCTCAAGCCGAGCTGCTTACAACTCGCTTCATTACAAGCGTCTCTCATCCGAAGAGGATGGACGCTTTGTTGACAATGAAGAAAAAACCTCAGGAGAACCTTAGAGACTACGTGAAAAGATATTTGGAGGTGTTCAAAGAAGTCAAGGATTGCTCAGAGAAGGTCGCTTTAGGATCCTTCAAGATCATATTGCCCCACTCCTGCCTCCTACACCAGTCCCTCACTAAGAAAGAGGCCACGATCATCGACAAATTATTAGCCCATATCGAAAAATACATCAAAGTCGAAGATGTGACCCATTCTGGTGTAGGAGAAAATGGTGGCCCCATGGTTGCTGGAAAGGGGGGCGAAAAAAGTGACCCTCAAAAGAAAGGAAGTAAGAAGAGGGGCAAAAGTGTCCCCAAGAGTGGGAACAAGGGCGATGCCTCGAAGGCATTCTAAGCCGTAAATACTGTCTTCAAAGAACCGATTTATAAGATCCTTGCAAACATCCAAGATGAACCGTTCATTAAGTGGCCCAAGAAGATGGGCGAAGACCCTTCTAAGTGGAATAATGCATTGAGTTGTGCTTTTCACAAAGAAGGAGGGCACAAAATTGAGCACTTCAAGGCCCTTAAGTACCACCTGGAAGAGCTAACCCAAGATGGACACTTAAATGAATTTGTAGAGAAGAAAGTAGAGAAGGTAGATATAAACGGTAATCAGAAGCCTGATAATGTTCTCGAAGAGGATGTCGGCCACGAGTTTGCAGTAATCCATGGGGTGTTCGACCTTAAGCATATTCAAGGGAACGCAACTCGAATGGAGGTAAAGAAGCTGACAACAGTGATGCAATCTTTTTAGATTGATCCAGCCAAAACCCAAGCTGTGAAGTGTCGACGTCCAGAGGAAATCAACTATAACAAGCATATCGTGTTCACAGACGAGGATTTAGTGGGAGTGATAACTCCACACCATGAAGCATTGGTCATTACACCCGGGATAGCTAACTTCAACGTCGATAGGTTACTCGTCGACCAAGGCATCTCATCCAAAGTAATGTACCTCGAGCTATTTAAAAAGCTAAAGTTAAGCATTATCGACCTAAGTGAGGCCACTGTTCCTTTGGTTGGCTTCACTAAAAAGATAAGAATCCCTTTGGTAAAGATCGTCCTACCCCTAAGGTTAGGAAGCATCTCAAAGATGATCGAATTTCTCGTGGTTGACATTGATTCACCTTACCAAGCCATCCTTGGTAGAGGATGGCTGCACATGATGAAGGACGCCTCACCAACCTATCATTAGAAATTGAAATGTGTGACAAAACGTGGAGTAGTTGAAATTCATGGAGATCAAGCAATGGAAAGAAAGTGCCTCATAGAGGCCATATGCCCCAAATAAGAGAAAAAGGTGGAGGAAGCGAGAAACAAAGACGATGAACAGGAGAGGTTGCTGCCCTCCAAATAGCAGTTAAGATATGGCAGACCAGGAGTGGAGGAAACTAGGCTCCTCTTCTCTGAAAGGGTCATCGAGGACCTCGAAGAAATTGCAGTCGGGCGTGGCTCGACTGAAAGAGAATTTTTGATTGGAACATCCCTTACTGATCGCAAGAAGAAGGAATTGGTCACCTTACTTTAGAGAAATTTGGACGTTTTTTCATGGAAGCCCTATGAGCTGCCTGAAATTGATCCCAACATTACTTGCCACTTACATATGGATCAACCCTTCAAGCCAATTACACAGAAGGCCCGCTGGGTAGCTCCAGAAAAGGCTAAAGCAGTTGTGAAGAAAGTGGAAAAGTTACTAGATGCAGGGTTCATACGAGAAGTTTATTTCCCCAAATGGCTATCTAACCCAGTAGTAGTACCTAAGAGAAATGGGAATTGGAGAATCTATATCGACTTCACCAATCTCAATAGGGCCTGCCCTAAAGATAGCTTCCCCCTTCCAAAGATCGACCAACTGGTGGATGCAACAACAACTCATGAAAGAATGGGCATCTTGGACGCATATTCCGGATATCATGAGATCCCTCTGCACGAGCCAAATCAAGATAAGACCATCTTCATCACCACTGTTGGCTTATTTCATTACAGAGTTATGCCCTTTGGACTCAAGAACGCAGGAAAAACTAAATATCGGATGGTTACCATGATGTTTAAGTATCTAATGGGAGACACCATGGAAGTGTATATAGATGATATGCTCATCAAGATCAAGCTCAAAGACGACCAACTCTCTGACCTCGCAAGGACTTTTAAAATCCTAAGGAAGTACCGAATCAAACTTAACGCAAGTAAGTGTTCCTTCGACGTCCAGTCGGGAAAATTCCTTGGGTACTTGGTCAGTAAGAGAGGTATAGAAGCTAATCCCGACCAAATCGATGGTATCAATAAAGTGCAATCCCTTTGAACTGTGAGAGATGTACAGATTCTTACAGGAATGCTTGCTTCCCTAAACTGATTCATCTCTAAATCTTCAAAAAAATGCCAACCATTCTTCTAGCTGCTGTAAAAAACTAAGAGCGTGGTATGGAATGAGGATTTATCGAGGGCCTTAGAAGAGCTTAAGGCCTACCTCAACAAGCCCCATTTGCTTAAAATCCCTTGAGATAATGATTCCTTATATATCTACCTTGTAGTATCGGATCATACCGTGTGCTCTGCCTTTGTATATGAGAAAGAGGGGAGCCAGCACCCGATCTATTATGCAAGCAAAACTCTTCTAGATGCTGAGCAATGGTACCTGCCGTTGGAGAAGCTCGCCTTTGCATTGGTGGTAGCTTCAAGAAAACTGAAGCACTATTTTGAGGCCCACTCCATCTTTGTAGTTAATTCATACCCCGTACTAAGGAAAAAAGACCTCTCAGTCTGACTGTCGAAATGGTTGGTTGAGCTCAGAAGATTTGATATTTATTTCCAACCAAGGACTGCTATCAAGGGGCAAGTCCTAGCCGATTTTATTACTGAATTTATAGGAGAACAGCCCTGTGAACAGCCCGAGACCAGTCATCCGAGAGAAGTCCTATAAGATCCAGACATATAGAAGTTATACATTGATGGAGCCTCCAATTCTAGAGGGGCAGGAGTAGGCATCGTGCTAGTTACCCCCTAAAATACAGTGCTCGAGCAAGGAATCTAGCTTGGATTTGAAGCCTTCAACAATAAAGCAGAGTACGAAGCACTAACAACTAGTCTACAGAAGGAACAGTTTCTTGGGGAAAGACACCTTTAAGTTTTTGGAGACTCACAACTGGTATCCAACCAAATAAGTGGAAATTTTAATGCAAAAGACGAAAGGATGGCAGCCCATCTCGCCAGTGCGAAAAGGTTAATGGCCAACTTTAATGCGTCAATGTTTAGTAGTTTCCCAGGGGATAAAACAGCCATGCCGATGCCCTGGCAGCTCTAAGATCAACGGTTGAGTCCGACTTAAAGAGAACAATTCAAATCAATTTCCTTGAACAACCAAGCATCAACTAAATAACCGAGCTGCCAAGCCTCGAGCATGTTCTCCATATAGAGAAAGCTCCCAGCTGGATGGACCCCATAGTAGATTACTTGCAAAGTGACGTACTGCTAAGAGATAAGAAGATCACCCATTAGATAAGAGTCAAAGCTCGAGGGAAAACTATACAAAAGATCCTTCACAGGTCCATACCTCCAGTGTGTTCATCCACAGGACGTCGAATAATTCCTACACGAGTTGCATGAAGGAATTTGTGGTTGCCATGTAGGAGGAAGGTCGCTAGCCTTTCGGGCAATGAAGGAAGGATACCGGTGGACATACATGTAAAAGGACGATGTAGTCTACGTTCGAAAGTGCAAGAAATGCCAAATGCATGCACCTATGGTCCACCATCCCACCAGTGATCTAAAGTCACTCACCAACTCGTAGCCCTTCCCCCAGTGGGGTCTTGACATCGTAGGCCCTATGCCAACTGCTGTCAAAAATAAAAAGTATCTGTTGGTCGCCACAGACTGCTTCACCAAGTGGATAGAGGCAGAACCACTGGCGAACATCAGAGACGCAGACATGATGAGGTTCATATGGAGAAATATCATTACTTACTTTGGGATACCCAGGACAATCATCACTGACAATGGAACTCAGTTCGAGAGAAACCTCTTCCAAAACTTTTGCAGCGACTATGGAATCAGGCACTACTTCAGCTCTGTGGCATACCATCAGAGAAACGGTCAAGCTGAGTATTCTAACAAAATAGTGATCGATGGACTAAAGAAGCGCCTAGAGCGAGTCAAGGGACCATGGGTAAACGAACTACCCCATATCTTCTGGGCCTATCGCACCACCCCGAGCGAGAAACTGGAGAGACACCTTTTGTACTCACATATGGAATGGAGGTAATTACTCCATTCAAATCTGGTCTCCCTACCATAAGGTCCACCCTGATTGACCAAGGATAAAACGATGGAGTATTGCTCGCTGAACTTGACTTAGCAGATGAATGACAAGAATTGGATCTAGTGAAACTAGCAGGCTACCAGCAACAGTTAGCCAATCAATATAATAGGAAGATCAATCCAAGGACATTCCAGGTTGGGGACTATGTCCTAAGGAAAGTCCTTGGTAGCGCTGTGAAGCCATCAGATGACAAGCTAGGATCGAACTGGGAGGGACCATTCAAGGTCATAAGGAATGACTTACAAGGAGCCTATCACTTGGAAACGCTGGAGGGCAGGGAGATACCAAGTGCTTGGAATACGACTAACCTGAATAAATTCTATTTCTAGATTTCTCTTTTCGTGCACCATTGATTTAGGTAAATTTTTATTTTACAAACTTAATGTTGCTCTCTTTTCGTGACTCTTATTAATAAAATTTGATTGGCCTTGGCATTCTATGAGTTTGGTTTTCTCAGATATATTTTAGTATATGCATCCTCTCCAAATTACAGGCTTCATTCTTAACAAG
The DNA here is from genome assembly GCA_949130495.1 of Sambucus nigra. NCBI lineage: Eukaryota > Viridiplantae > Streptophyta > Magnoliopsida > Dipsacales > Adoxaceae > Sambucus > Sambucus nigra. Next base: position 28,441,131 of record OX422208.1, on the reverse strand, counting down.
CATAATAAAGACCACATGTTACAGTAAGTTGGTCAACTTACTATAGCCACATTGGTCAAAGCACTAGCAGGGTTAATATATAATAAACCTCTTCAGGCCTTTGTTCCTAGCACAATTGGCCTCCTAGTTTGCCCCCGGTAATAACTAAAGCCCTATAGGGGATCCTTAGGTAACTTGGCCAACCTAGGTTGGTCTCTAATATAGTTTGGTCCAAAAAAAACCTGCTCGGATGGATTGTCCACTTACCAGGTATATCCTCACCATTGCACTACTTAGGCCTGAGGTATTGTGATGACACGACCTGAAAGGTAAAGTGAGGCAGAATGGTATGACTAAAGATTATTGGACTGGGAGGATATTTATTTGACAATTATCCATATCTAAGTTATATTTAATCGGCTAGAAGATAACTAAAGATGAGGCGTGCAAAACCTAAAATGAAGTAACACACGTTTAGTCGGCAATTGCCCAAAACGTAGATATTTTATTGCACCACGGAATGTACAAACAATTACATATACCAAGATAAATTAAATCCTAAGGAGGACCAGGTCGCTGGGCAAGATAACCAGTGACCTGCACTCTTCAAACATCGTCTGGGTGAGGAGAAAATTCCTCTTCGACATCGCCTGAGCTCGGCTCCAGTAGCTGTCTTGGGATTGCGTCTTTTGGGACCCAAAGATCATCCCTTCTGAATGGATTTTTCTCCATAGATGAAGGAGTAATCTCATGTCTATACCAAGGAATGGAGTTCTTGGGAATCTTTAACTCCCTAAGGGAACTTAGCCACCCTCTAATGAAGGATAACTCCTCAACCTCATTTAACCTTGTGGGGGCATCTGTCCATCCCTATTCGTACCCATCTGCCCACACCTACCGAGGACCTTTCTTGAAAAAGTGCCTCAGTAGGGTTATGTACCTTTAAAGCCTAGCGGCTATCACGTATGCCCTGCGAACATCTCCCTGTAGTTAGCCAATCTCCTTAGCTGAATCACTGTCATCAGGACCAGTTTGCTGTCTAGTTGACAAATAAGAGCCTCGCATGAACTGAGGGGTAATTCTCGACGCATTCTCCCTAAGACGTGCGACTTCCCTCCTTAAGGCATCATTCTCCTGTTGCAGGATTTCTCCAACTTGGTTGACCATAGAGGCATCCAAAAGTGTAGCCTTCGGAGCATCCATTTCTTCTTGAATAGTGGTAACGATCTCCTCTATCTCCTCAGGTCTATCTTTTACCTTGGCAACCAGGTCGAACTGATCTTTATAGTCCTATTTCCTTGATATGAGAGACTAACAGATCTTAATAAAAGCTCAGTGAACTTGGTTGCTTACATTAGAACCAAGGATTTGGCCTAAAAGAGAGGATGCAGGAATGTAATCATCATGGTCAACAAACTATAAGACATAAAGGCACGAAAAGTAAATATACCAGCAGGTGCAAAATTCTAAAATTTCTTCATTTTATTAAAATCGACCCAAGTCGGGTACAAGTACATTGATCAGAAAGAAGAAAAAATGAGAACACAAAAATACAAGGGAAATCTCAAGAGACTAATTGGTACCTCAACCTGCTCATAGGAGGCTGTCTCTTTTCCTTTATTAGCAATAGAGTCGCTCGTCCTAGTTCCACCTGTACCTCCCTCAACCGGAGCAAGTCCCTCTCCTTAATTAATAGGAGCACTAGTAGCAACGGGGCCTTCACCAATCTGAGAAATTGGAACCCTTTCCTTAACAACAGGAGTAGGCACATCCTCTATAACTGGCTTGGGACCTGGGTCATGCTCGTCGAAAAGAGGGGAATCAATAGCTACCTCAGTAGGAAGTAGAGTCCTATCCTAACCCCTTTTGAAGTTGGAACGACTAATGTAACTAATTTGAACTTTGGCATCATCGTAAGCCACCACTCATCCATTATTGTAAGAATTCTCCTAGATGGATGAAGCCTCGGACTTTAGCTTTGCCACTTCTTCAGCGATCACCTTGCTCTCTTCGGTGACTGCCAGTTTTCTCACCACAACTAGGCTATAAGACTCCCGCAACTCTCAAATTTCCTTGGCCGCTACTTCTTTCTCCTTATCAAAAGAGGTCTTAGCCTCTAAAAGGGCACGCTCAGAGGACTTTTGAGACTCACTAACAACTTTTAAGCTCACTTCGAGCTCAGAATTCCTCCTCGCTAGCTCGCTGCGACGGTGGTCGAGAATGGTGTAGTCAGACTAGAACTGCAGAAAAAGATGGAATATAAGTAAAAAGAATATTAGAGGAACTATAACAAATAAAGGAAAGAATGAATAGACTTACCAATGCAAGCCCTTGATTTGCCTTCAAGTCTAACTGGTCAAGTCCCATTTTTGATGATCGCTCGTGATCCTTTGGAAGAATTGCCCTCTCGATCATTGTAAGAGCAAGCTGAGGGGTCAAAGATATAGAGGCTCCCTCAGTTGGGATAGACATAGGGACCAGAATAACCTGTGCCTTCTTTATCCTTGCCTCCCCTCTTCTTGTCTCTCCTTCTTCTCAGCCTCCTTTCTCTTTCTTTTTTTCTCTCATTCTCCCTCCTCAAGACATCATCTCCCTTTTTCCTTTATTTTTTATGTGATGTGGTCTGGGAACCACTGGCAGTATCCCCAGACCTAGGTTTTTGTATCTTTAACCTGTACGACAGCAGAACATCATCATCATCATCATCATCATTATCAATGATTAGATTTTTCCTCCTCGGGGGAACCATATCTTCTCTGCTCGAGTTATCTGAACCTGATTCCAAGCAGGAAATCCCCTCACTAGATCCTGCCTCACCACCACTTCTAGCAGCACCTGATTCTGAACTTCTCTCATTCTCTTCGTCTAAGTTAATAGGTTGAGGAACACTTTCTTCCTCCTATTATTCCTCTGAGATGTCAAGTTTAGGAATAAAATCGACTAGGCGGGCGATGAAATTGGAGGTGGTATTCTTATATTCTAGCAAGAAGGCAGTCAATCTTGGATGTTCGCCTCCTATAATGGAGTCTTGTATATTCTAAGCCTTAAGTAACTCAGCAGCATGGATCTCGTGGAGAAAAGGCTCCTAATTCTTGGATCTTGCTGCAATAAAAGAAGGAAATCATTAAAGAAAGAACACATCATAGCAGCAATGAAAAGATAAAGAGATTAAGCAACAACCTATATATTCCTCTCCATAGGTAGGAATTTGAGGCCCCGTGTACCTTGCACCTCCTACCTGAGGAGGGAACTGCCAGTTCCTGGCTATGAATCTTTTGGTCCAATAATCTTTATGGGAATCAGGTAGGTTAACTACCAACACCCTATCTAGGCTCCTCGCTTTCAAATAAAGAAGTCCAGAGCTAGTGTAAGAAAAGGAGTAGCAAAAATAAATTTCAACCAAGCCTAATTTAGTTCCATAGAGTTAGTTTATTCTATGGACACCGTTGACAATTTTCCATACATTTGGAGAACATTTGGCTGGGACTATGTCAAAATATTGAAAGAAATGTAAGAACAAATGATTTGGGGGAAAAGTTAAACCCCCTTGGGACAGCAAGAGAACATGAATCCACTGCCCATCCTCAACGTCTTGAACGTTACGAGGAATAAGGTCACACTCAATATCCACCCAATCGGGGATATTGTAGCATTTCCTAAATTCAGCTAGAGACTTGTTGTCTATCTTCACCATAGACAAACACTAATTACAGTAGCAAAGAAAGAAAGGTAAAAAAAAAGAGAGTTAGAAACTTACACGACAAGGGTCAGCCTGAGACGATGCTAGGCCACATGTAAATGAAGATGAGGGACATAAACTAGCTCAAAGACGATAAAGAACAAGCCTAAGAACAAAAAGAAGCTTGGAAGAGCAAGGGGCGATTTAAGATGGAAAGAGTTTGAAGTGACATTGATAATCGTCCAACTTAACAATTTAAACCTTCAAATGATGATGCACTCTGATCAAAGAGGGTTTGTCGCCTAAATCTCCTGTAAAGAGATGTTTTGCACCCCAAATTTGTTATAATTCACAACAGTGCCACCTGTAAGGAACCGGAATCAGAGTTTAAAATTTTTGAGCCCAAGTTGTGTAACTAAAATTTTAGGGGCAATTGTGGGTACCTTCTTTATTTTTTAGGCCCATGAGAGTAGCCAGACAAAGCCCAACCAAAAATAAAAGATGTCCGACCCAAATTATGGATGCTCTAAATAACAGTTAGAAGTGAGGATTTGACCCATTCTATCCCCAAGTATCTCATAGGAGATATTCAGGGGATAGTGGGCTAGCAGGGCAGTTATCAGCGCCCCTCTCTTTTTTATATATATTGTACCCCTGACCTGGGACAAAGGGCATACAGAAAAACCTCTCTTGAGAGTTACTTAATATAACAGTATACCTCTCCGTGGACGTAGGCAATTTTCCGAACCACGTACATCTTTGTGTTTTGTGATTGCGATCTTTGTTGTTCTTCTATCTCTGGTGATTGTCTTTCATTATTATTTGTGTTGAGATTTTTGTCACCACATATAGGATGTTTTGTGTGTATAAAAAACATAAATTTGCCCTAAAACGTGAATATTAAAAGTCTGCAGATATGCAGTTTTTTTGTAGTGAAAGTCTTAATTAAAAAGTCTCACAAAACATGTATTTATAGGAAAACAAAACACTTGAGGCGGCGGAGGTCGTTAGAATGACTTCTTGATGTCGTTTGAACGACCCTGTAAAATGAAAAAATAGTATAGGGTCATTTGAAACAAACAAGGAATAACCTATCTCACAACATAAGAGACAACATGTGATGTCGTTAAATAAGTTGTTTGAATGACATGTTAATTTTGTTTGAACGACATGGCTACATCGTTGGAACAACTGAAGCGAAAAATATAATTCTTTAATGCTCTCCTACAGGTCCTCCAAAAATTGTTTTTACTTAGAAAAAGACCTCATTTTGATAAAAAAATAGTTTCAAAAAGTATCCTAATACAATCGTAAAACATTTTCTAAACTTAAACGCATTCCTTACCAAAATCAATCTTGTAGATGAATGTTGTTAAAGATACTTGATATTCGGATCTGCCTTCTTTAACATATGAACATAAAATTCCTTTGATGGTTTTAACGGTATACGACATACACAATGTAACCTTGAGACTACGAAAAATATGTCCTTACAAATCTCCTCTTATGTTTATGTCAGTACAAAATGAAAATAATCCAAATTATCAATCAAATATCCTATATAAATATAATACCCTCCCATGAACCCAAAAGTGGAAGATACTAAAAATGCAGGTATTTTAAAAAAATCTTGAACTTATAAATCGCTTCAAATCTCTGCTTTCCTTGCTCATCTTTTTGTGTTCTTTCCAAAGATCATCAAAATTTTACACACAACAAACAAAACAAATACCTTCGTCACGTATCGATCTCGAAATGAGATGAGTATAAATCAAATATCTCATATTAATCAATGATCAACTCAAATCAAGTCAAATCTCAAATATCCCTCATAACTCAAACTCTCACTCCCCCATAATTCCTAATTCGTTATCCCCCTTTTTATTTGTTCAAAATAGACAAGGAAAAGAATAAACATTAATAAATACGGAGTATCACGACAAGCATAGAAAATATATATCAAGTACGCTCATGGAAGGATATACTCAAAAGGCTTTCGAAAACTATTTTTGATTTTTCAAATTTTTCCAAGCAAAGATAATTTTCAAATAGAAAACACACCATGAATTTACACTAAGATAACCAAATCGTGGAAACAGAATGAATGGGTGTGAACAAATTCGATAGGAAAATCAAATAAAACATATATAACATATGTCCACGATGAATATAGACACTCTTAAAGAATGAACTGAAAATCGTCCTTAGGCGTTAAAATTGTTGAATTCAAATGATATCGACTTAATCTAATCAAAAAATTAAAGTCTAAAATGATTTTCACAGCAATAACTTCTAAAACTATGTAATGCTTTTCGAAGACTTTGTTAGGATGTGTAAACCCGTTGATTTCCAACCAAACTACCTCATAAGTAATAATGATCATAGTTTTCTATTCTATTATATCCTTTTTCTTTTGAATGTTCATATCAAACTAATCTATTTTAGCCTTGGCTACTTTTTACGATGCCATACGTTTTAGGCTCTTTCCAAACGGTGTCTTTCACGCAAAGGTTAATTACTCCTTTTGTAACCATTTCCCATGTACGCTCATCATTTTTTCATATTAGACAAATTCCTCACGGGCAACGATTTTTATATGCAAGACTTTTATTATCAAGTTTTATCGCATTCAGTTCGTTTTAAAGACAGGATTGAGATGAAAACACTTCGACCAACATGTGATAGATAAGTACAATAATAAAAAAAATCCATACAAGTGTGCATTAAAGGTGACTAAGAGTCAAATATGTTGAAAGTAATCGCATATCACATCTTAATGACTCCCAATATTATAAAGCACCTGGATGAAATGATGTATTGTCTCAAAACACTATCAAATAGTCACATGGATATGGAATGAAGTTGTGACTTGGTCATCCTAAATGTCCATCCATAAACGGTGTAAAAAGAAATACAAAAATCTTTTTGTTCTTTTCAAAAAATTTTATTAAAAAATCTTTTTGGCCTTTTTCAATTTTTTTCAAAAAAAGAAAATCTTTTGTATGCTTCAAAAAAATTTCAAAAACATAAATCTTTTTGGGTTTTTTCAAAAAAATATATCAAAATGGAAAAAATAAATACAAAAGTACACATCATAATACTAGCAAAAATATATATCATGAAGTACGACTAATGTATGATAAACATTCAACAAGATTAACCGAAAGATCTAACATGGGGAGAATCACGTGCAAGCACACGAGAGTCATAAAGGATTATTCCTATAGCCTCTAAGTCTGATTCCCTAAATAGATATATAATGACGCATAGGGTTTTTGGGAACCATAGTTACTCTATTATTAAACTTCCTAGGAGCATTCATAAGTTTGTAATAGAAATGACTAAAGTGACCTTGCCTTCCGCAATGTGTTCAAGTGACGATATTTTGGTGAACATTACCTAAAGGTGGTCCTCTCCTAACATTCCTAGGTGTGTCTCTCCTAATGTTCCTAGGTGGCTCTCTCGCATGCATGGTTTTGACTTTGGGAATGGGTGCAATATGATCATCGAAGCCAATACCACACGTATCATCCTTGATTTGGACAGTGCCTAATATCGTATCTAGCTTTTCCGACCTAGACTCCAAATCAAACTTGACCTTACTCAAATATCTTAATCTTTCCTCAAGCTCACCTATCTTAGACTCGAGCAAATGCCTAGACTCATCAAAATTTGAGATCCTTTTTTATAGCCTCTATTAATCTTCGAAGACTATCTCTCTCGCTCTAAATGTATTCTAGCTTCTCCTGATGCATCTTCTCATGTACTCTAAGATCCTCCAAAGCATCGATATCCCAAACCAACCCCCAAACGACCCCGTAGGAGGCACGAACACCTCGCACAGGACCAATGTAACTTGTAGGAACTGACCGCGTAGTCCTGGGTCTCCCAGTTTGAGAGTATGACGATAATTTGTAAAAATCACACTTAGACTTAAAAACAAGCCGTTAAAGGGTGAAAACCCAAACCAGCCCCCAAACGATCCCGTAGGGGGTATGAACACCTCGCACGGGACCCAAGTAACTTGTAGGAACTGACCGCATAGTCCCGGGTCTCCCGATTTGAGAGTATGATGATAATTTGCAAAAATCACACTTAAACTAAAAAATAAGCCGTTAAAAGGTGAAAACCCAAACCAGCCTCCAAACGATCCCGTAGGGGGCACGAACAGCTCGCACGGGACCAATGTAACTTGTAGGAACTCATCGCGTAGTCCCGGGTCTCCCGATTTAAGAGTATGACGTTAATTTGCAAAAATCACACTTAGACTTAAAAACAAGCCGTTAAAGGGTGAAAACCCAAACCAACCCCCAAACGACCCCATAGGGGGCACGAACAGCTCGCAGGGGACCCATGTAACTTGTAGGAACTGACCGCATAGTCCCGGGTCTCCCGGTTTGAGATTATGACGATAATTTACAAAAATCATACTTAGACTTAAAAACAAGTCGTTGAAGGGTGAAAACCCAAACCAGCCCCCAAACAACGCCGTAGGGGGCACGAACAGCTCGTACGGGACCAATGTAACTTGTAGGAACAGATCGCATAGTCCCGGGTCTCCCGGTTTGAGAGTATGACGATAATTTACAAAAATCACACTTAGACATAAAAACAAGCCGTTAGAGGGTGAAAACCCAAACCAACCCCCAAATGACCCCGTAGGGGGCACGAACACCTCGCACGGGACCCATGTAACTTGTAGGAACTGACCGCATAGTCCCGAGTCTCCCGATTTCAGAGTATGACGATAATTTATAAATATCACACTTAGACTTAAAAACAAGTCGTTAAAGGGTGAAAACCCAAACCAGTCCCCAAACGACCCCGTAGGGGGGACGAATACCTCGCACGGGACCCATGTAACTTGTAGGAACTGACCGCGTAGTCCCAGGTCTCCCGGTTTGAGAGTAAGACGATACTTTGCAAAAAACACACTTAAAGACTTAAAAACAAGCCCTTAAAGGGTGAAACCCCAAACCAGCCCCCAAACGACCCTGTAGGAGGCGTGAACAGCTCGCACGGGACCAATGTAACTTGTAGGAACTGTCCGCGTAGTCCCGGGTCTCCCGGTTTGAGAGTATGACAATACTTTGCAAAAATCACACCTAAGACTTAAAAATAAGCCGTTAAAGGGTGAAAACCCAAACTATCCCCCAAATGACCCCGCAGGGGGCACAAACACCTCGCACGGGACCAATGTAACTTGTAGGAACTGACCGCGTAGTCCCGGGTCTCCCGATTTGAGAGTATGATGATAATTTACAAAAATAACACTTAAGACTTAAAAACAAGCCGTTAAAGGGTGAAAACCCAAACTAGTCCCCAAACGACCCCGTAGGGGGCACGAACACCTCCTACGGGACCCATGTAACTTATAGGAACTCACCGCGTAGTCTCAGGTCTCCCAGTTTGAGTGTATGATGATAATTTGCAATAATCATACTTAGACTTAAAAATAAGCCGTTAAAGGGTGAAAACCTAAACCAGCTCCCAAACGACCCCGTAGGAGGTACGAACACCTCGCACGGGACCAATGTAACCTGTAGGAACTCATCGCGTAGTCCCAAATCTCCCAGTTTGAGAGTATGACGATAATTTGCAAGAATCACACTTAGACTTAAAAACAAGCCGTTAAATGGTGAAAACCCAAACCAACCCCCAAACGACCCCGTAGGAGGCACGAACACCTCGCACGGGACCAATGTAACTTGTACGAACTGACCGCGTAGAGCCGTGTCTCCCGGTTTGAGAGTATGACGATAATTTGCAAAAATCACACTTAGACTTAAAAACAAGCCGTTAAAGGGTGAAAACCCAAACCAGCCCCCAAACGACCCCATAGGGGGCACGAACACCTCGCAGGGGACCCATGTAGCTTGTAGGAACTGACTGCGTAGTCTCGGGTCTCCCGATTTGAGAGTATGACGATAATTTACAAAAATCACACTTAGGCTTAAAAACAAGAAGTTAAATGGTGAAAACCCAAACCAGCCCCCAAACGACGCCGTAGGGGGCACGAACAGCGAGGTTGAACTCTTGTGATAACGTCGATTTGATCTGGATTGGCCTAATTACCCTTTTTACTGACTAGATAGCTCAAGAACTTTCCTGACTAGATTCTGAATGAGCACTTACTTGCGTTAAGCTTCACCCGATATATCCTGAGGATATCAAATGCCTTGGCTAAGTATGTGAGGTGGTTATTTTTGCTATTTCTTTTTACCAGCATATCATTGATGCATACTTCCATCATGTCTCCCATCTATTTCTTGAACATCTTGGTGAAGAATCTTTCATAAGTTTCCCCTGCGTTCTTCAAGCCGAAAGACATAACCTTGTAATAATATAACCCGATAAGGGTTTTAAAGGAGGTTTTATCCTGGTCGGGTCCATTTATAGGGATCTAGTAGTAGCCTGAATAGGCATCTAGGAGGCTTACCCTTTCATGTGTTGCTGTAATGTCAACCAAATGATCTATTTTAGGAAGTGGGAAGCTATCCTTGGGGAAATCCTTATTGAGGTCTGTAAATTCAATACAAACCCTCCAACTTTCGTTCCTATTTTGTACTACTATTGGGTTGGACAACCATTAGGGAAACTGAACTTCCCTAATGGATCCCACATCTAACAGTTTCCCTACTTCATTCTCCATTGCTATCCTTCTAAGGGATATTCGACAGACCTTTTAGGTGATCCGCTTGAAGATCGGATCGACGTGAAGATGCTGACAGGTGACATTGGTATCAATACCTGGAAAATCGTAATATTCCCAGGTAAAAATGTCCGATTTATTTTAAGGAATATAACCAACTCTTTTTTCTCTTGATCGTCGAGCGTGGTTCCGACCAAAAAATTTCTTCCTATTAAGTTATCATCAGCTATAACTTTATTCAGGTTTTCAATGACCTTATCAGCAGGGGGACCCTAGTCTCTTCCACCCCTGGTCGTCCGTACTATAGTTACTATTTAGAGGGCACAGCCCCCTCCTAGGCTTCCTCCTAAGCATCCTTTATCTCCTTCTTTTACTCTTTCTTTGGGCAGATTGCTACAATAAAGAACTTCCTGGTTGTGGCTTGATCACGGTGGATTTTGACTACTCCTCGATCAATAACACACTTCAACTTTTGGTGGTACGTTGACCGTACGTCCTTCATGGCATGGAGTTAAACTCTTCGAAAAATGGTATGATACGGGGACTCAATGTCTACCACTAAGGTTTCTATGAGTTTTAAGATATTTCCTACTCTGATTTGGAGAATTATATTCCCCAATAGCATCGTGATCCTTCCTGTAAAATAGTTCCAGGTACATCACTTCTAATGAACTCCCTTGATCCACAAGTAGCTTATCAACATCCCAATTGGCTATTCAGAGTGTGATCACGAGTGTGTCATGATGTGGAGTTCTCACCCCAACCAAATCTTCATCAGTAAAAATGATATGTTTGGTCCTCTAGTCACTGACGCTTACTAGCCTGGGTTTTGGCGGGGTCAATCTAAAAGGCCTCCATAACGACAGCCACCTTCTTGAGTTCCATCCGAAAAGTGTTCCATTAGATCTGTTTGAGGTCTGATGCCCCATGGATGACTGTAAACTCAGGTCCTGTATCTTTATCGAGGACGTTGTCTGGCTTCGGGTCTCCATTTGCTGCGACATTGTTAACTTTTTTCTTGATGTAATCATTGAGGTGCCCTGCTTGGGCCAACCCCTCTAAGTGTGACTTCAGGGCCTTTCAATTCTTGATTTAGTGATCGCCCTCCTTATGGAATACGTATCTTAAGGCAATATTTCTTTTAGTCAGGTAGCCACCCATCTTTTTGGGGCATTTGATAAATGGCTCGTCTTTGATTCACCTTATGTGCCAACCCGATGTTACTCGTCTCCATTCCGATGATCCCTAACTTTCCCACTCGCGAGCTCACCCCCTAGTCCTCCCCTTGTGATCCGTACCGAGCAATTAGTTGAGTGAGTCCGTAGGCAAATATTCTTTGTCGGCATCAAACTGCGACTCATGCACTTTCTTAAGCTTTGCCTGAAATGACAAAAAGTTCACGATTAGTAAATTAAGTAAATAAAAATTACAACATAATTTAAAAAATTAAACATTTATAACTTACAATAGTGGTTGGGACACTCGGGGCAACCTCCTTCTCCTTGTCCTTTCCCTTCTTCATCTGAATTGCCATATAAGCATCGAGCTTATGTGGCCTAACCCTAGGGTCGTTCCCCATCTCCTAAAATAAAATAATGCATATTTAGTGAGTAATTCTAAATTAGAATAACATAAAACTAAAATTAAAGAAAAATTAAAACTTACCATCATGCGCTCCACCTTGGCATAAAATGTTCGCTCGGAGTAGTGTACATTTTTGCCCAGTTTTCCCACCCCGATTAGCGAGATGCCAACTGCCGCTCATTGATCTCATTATCGATAAACTTTTGCCACTGTGACAATGAGATCAGCTCCTTCAGGGGGACGATGTCATGTACTTTCATAATGGACTCCCAGGCCTTCCCAAAGTACCGTGCCCGCATATTCTTCTTACACGTATTATATTGATCCCTTAATTATTCCAACATGGAGTCGCGAACATGTGGGGGCAGGACGAATTGTTCCTATCAAATAAATACAAACCAAAAAGAAAGTAAGAGTTAGTCGCTTATAAATATAAATACACTACTTGTAGTGCCCCCTCCCCCCAGATGCTAATCTTAAGTTCATTAGTCACAACCCTCCAATTAGTGTACCTCGAGCCCACGATCGCCTTCAGCAATCTAGTCAATAATGTTGTCTTATTCTCAACGACGGACCCCAATTTTCCCCATTTTGGGGTCGAGGAGCCCTCGTCGCCTCCGCTACCATGCTGAGATGAAGACATTTTATGCAAAAATTATTAGTAGTAGTACAAACATGTATATAGAGTTTGAATTAATGCCCAAATCCTATGATAACAATACATACGATATCAATTTCAATGTATACCAATACCAATGCCAATTTGTATCAATTTAAGTTTATACCAATACCAATACCAATACCCAATACCAAATTCACTCTACACACATTCACACTGTACCCCCCCCCCCCCCCGGAACACACACTCTCGGGTCATGGACTTTGAATTAATGCTTGAATTGGTTAAAATCCTAATTAATATATTCACTGACCATAAAACCAATTTTGATTCAAATCCGATAATAACAAAGCACTAAAAGAATACACCCACTAGTTATTACAAACATTAAAATAATTAAGTAAAAATGAAAAAAAAAGCATTAAATTGTCGTCCTATAATGATAAAGCTCTATAATAATACAGCTATTGGTAATTAAAAATAATTGGAATACTTATTAAAAATCTAAAAATTATTTTAAATTCGGGTTATCATAAAAAATGGATTGATATTGATAGGAGCAGTCAAGTCATCCACACTACTGTTTAGACACTTAGTGCACGTAAGACAATTGACCATGACTCGTTGTTGATATACTCCGAGTAAAACACTTACTTGACCTTTTGAAAAGCACAAACAAATGGCTCATCGCTCATGTGTTTATTCCTCTTCAACTTGGACAAGTCAACCATGATCAAATTGGTGTCAGGATCAACTTTACAAGTATTTTTATCCTCGACTCTTACCCAATCACAGTAAAATACAACCTATTTGAAGCTTACATAGTCCAATTCAAATATATTTCGAATTACACCATAATAAGTCATTTAAGCTTCAACGAGATTTTTATCTTTCGCGCTCGCTCGAAATAAAGTAAGAGCCTTATATGAAATGCCCGAGTTCTATACATTTGTATTTTCCTCGTACACCCTTGCACCGAATACATAATCGTTCAATCGATACTTTTTGTGCTCTTGGGCCATGAACAAAGGTCCAATGGCTAGACGAGCGAGCCTTGATGTCGCATCACCCGTCTTTAATAGCTAAGAATATAGATAAATTAATTAGGTTAGTTGTAAAGCTTTCTTGTAATGTGACATTTAATAAAAGCCATTTTCATTATAATTACCTCGTGTGACAACCACAACCTAAATTCGTTGTCTCATTGTGCCATTATTTTTCGTCTTTTATTGTTTTTACAAGCTACATATTTTCTGCATAGATCGTGATGAACATATTACAAAATTAATCATGTATAAAAATTAAAATAATTTAAATTTACTTTTTCCATTCTTTAACATCTTCATGTGTGTTAAATAGACAATAAGCTACTTGTTCATATTGCCAACTCGTTAATTTTATTCGTTTGCCCATCACATGACCACCCTTATCGACGAACTGATCAATGTTATCCACACTGGTCAAGTCAGGCATATATTCCCGAGTGTAGATTGATGACTCCACGGTGATGTATTCCTCTGCAATTGATCCTTCAATGTATCGTGTATTCTTGACATAATCTTTGAAAACTTTCATCAATCTTTCAAATGATTACATTCACAGATATCTAACTCGGCTGCAAAGAATTGCCTCATCGCATAGCGGTACTAACAAGTGAACACTTATATCAAAGAAATATGGGGGAAAGTACTTCTCTAACACACAAATCGCTTCGTTCACCGTCAATTTTTTTGGCCACTATGTGATCTCGATTGACTACCTTCTAACATAAAAGTGAGAAGCAGATACTAATTTGTATAATAGCCTTCCACAAATCCTTGTGCTTGGAGAAATAGAGCTTAAACAATAAAGGAACCAATTGCATGATCACATGCTAATCATGGGACTTACACTTATGTAAATCATAGGTAGCATAATTCACAATCCTTTGCAAGTTGGATGAAAAATTTGTTGGAACCTTCAAATTATATATTGTATCTAAAATCACCGTCCTTTCCTCACTCGTCAAAGTAAACGTATCAGGGGGAATTATCGTCCTTCCCCTACTATCCTCTTTCAACCATAGTTATGTCTTAACTTTTAACTCTTTAAGGTCTTTTCGTGTAATTTCTCTATCCTTCGAATAACTCCCCCCAAGGCATGTGCCCATAATATATTCAGTAGTGTTCTTCTCTACATGCATCACATCCAATACATGGCGCACTAGGTCATTCTTCTAATAAGGAAAGTCAAATAAAATTGGCTTCCTAAACCATGAATTTCTTGTCTCAGTTTCACTCCCAGTTGGGGTTTTCTTATGCTTGACATTCTTAAATTTAGGATTCTTAACTGGCATATTAGGGCCACAATCAGAAGATTTACTTTCAATTTCTGATCCTAAAAGTTTTCTCGGTAGTAGCCTATGTTCAATCCCGCTCGATAAAAAATTGGAGCCTTTCTTAAAACTAAAACTATGAGTGTGTGTAAAGGTTTTCTCGGTAGTAGCCTATGTTCAATACCGCTCGATAAAAAATTGGAACATTTCTTAAAACTAAAACTATGAGTGTGTGTAAAACTATGTTCAATCCCGCTCGAACCTTTCTTAAAGCTAAAACTATGAGTGTGTGTAAAAACCTCCTATCGAAATGGTATACATTTTTGAGCTAGCGGGGAGAAAAAGAGATCCAGTCTCCTCTCCACAAATAAGACACCCCAAATAACCATATACTACACGATTGGATAATGTCCGATACTACATGATTGAATTTCCCACATCGACATAGCTTTCAGCATAAACTCTTCTTTTCTTAAAGAGTCAAATTCTTGCACATCCTCTTCCCACAACTCAATTAATTCTTCTACCAAAGTAGCCAGGTAGACATCGATGTCTTCACTTGGTGACTTTGGCACAGGTATCAACGAAGACAACATCGAAAATTCAGGTTTCATACACTGTGAATGAGGGAGGTTGAATGGGGCTAGGGTCGCTAGCCATACACTTTGATTGGAGCTCAGATTTTCAAATGGATTGAAACCATCTATTGATATTACCAAACAAATTTTACGTTGTTCTCAAGAAAAATCGGGAGACTCAAAACTCAACCTCTTCCATGTTGTAGAGTCAATAGGATGATGCATGAGATTATCCCCTACTTTTTCCGTAGCATGCCAAGTCATTGCCTCTGTTATCCATAGTACTGTGAAAAACCTCTTTACTCTAGGCCCAACGGGAAATTATCTCAACACTTTTTAAGGGACTTTTGAGCTTGTGACTTCCTTGACAGTAGATTGGATATATTTAGGTTCATCGCATACCGGACACCGGTCGATATTTTTATACTCCTTTCGGTATTATATGCAGTCATACACACAAGCATGAATTGATTTATACTTATTTTTCAAACCTTTCAAACTGTTTTTCATAGTAGGATAGTTGTTTGGAAGCGTCTCTGCTTCGGTAAAAAGACCTTCACCCAATTCAAAATTCTTGTCACGCTATTTCCAGACAAACCATATTGGGTCTTCAGACTATGCAAACCAACTATGGCATGTAAAGTTGTTTGATCTTTCTCATAGCCAGAGTATAACGGATGGGTCGCCTTAAATTTTAAACTTTGGTAGTCATCGTTGAGGTTTATCCCAATATCTTCATGAGCACCTGAACCTTGTACCTTGTCAGTGACCTCATTCTCTTCCACTTAATGAACTCCATACGCATCATCAACTAAATCCTCTAGCATACTATGATCTACATTATCACACACACACGCCCTTGTACATCTATCCAGGTTATTGTGAAGGTTGCTCGGGGATAAAAAGAACTTTCGATTTCTCGTGAAAATACCAAATTCGATAACTATCTTGCATACCCCATCTTAACAAATGTAGTTCAAGTATTTTTCAGTCAAACACCTTACCATTCTTACACCTAGCACACGGATATGGAAACTCTTCATCATTATGACATTTCTTTGCATATTTCACAAATTCATTAGTACCTTTGTGAAATACATCCCCTAATCTATTTGTCTCATCCATCCACTCTTTGTATTTAGAATATCCCATCACATCAACTACAAATAATCACCTATTATGGGTAAGAAACGTATATTCATGGATTAGTATAAACAAAAGTGTGAACATTTAGTTCCCATTAGTATGAACAATCACCTATTGAATGCGTATGCATAAGACCTAGAAGGTTAGTTATAAATTAGTTATAAATGTTACAGATCCATTATGTCATGCATTCAAATGAGAATACATGCAGTAATGCACCCCGGAGCAAGTGTTATATAAGAAGTTAACTTAATGTAAATTTATTCGTGCATTTAAAATCAAATTGAAATTAAAATTAAATTTATAATATTAATTCCCATTTCCTCCATCTCCTCTAAAGGGCGAGTGGTACTATCCCATTCAAGACCGCATATTTTTGTAATATACTTAACAACTCATACACATTGTTCTAATTTGAGGAAAATTCGACAGCATATCCTCATAGTTCTCCAAGTACATGACATAGATTCTCAAGTGTGAGTGTTATTTTAATTTATCAATTGAAATAATACTTAACATTGCATCATCTAGTATATACCCATAGAACATTAAGATATGACTGCATAACTTCCCCCAAAAGTAACAAGTTTAAGCCACTAAGAATATTATTATATAGAAACTATGCAGTCCCAAACTATCCAAACTCAAAAATTCAAGAGATCTCATTACAGGGGTAATGACTCTCGAACAGTCGTAAAGGCTATTGAATGAAAAAGCATAAGAACTAGAAGGCTAGTATCTATGCACACTATATGTAATTTAAAGTATATTTCATTTAATTATGTAATTTAAAGTATGTTTCATTTAATTTAAAGTATGCATAAGAACTAAAACTTATACCAATTTAAACCAATATCAATACCAATTCAAATTCAATTTTAATTTATACCAATATCAATATCAATTCAAATTCAATTTCAATCTCAATATAAATTTATAAGCAATTTACACCAATATCAATACCAATTCTAATTTATTTTCAATTTATACCAATTCAATTCAATTGAAAATGAATTTCAATTTCAATTCAATTCAATCAAAAATCAATATCTATACAAATGCAATTTATGTAATAAGGCCGGGGCACATCAAATCGTCTAATTCAAATTCAATATCACGCACACTAATTCATACACACACACTGCCCACCCCTACCCATACCCCTACCCCCACCCCACACACACACACACCCCTACCCCTACCTACCACTGCCCCCCCAACACACCACACCCACCTCCACCCCCATTGCCCCACCCCCACACACCTACACGCACACACCCTACATGCACATACCCACATACACACACACACACCTTACACACACACCTGCACACACACACCTACACAATCACACACACACACACATATATATATACAAAGGAGAGAGAGAGAGGGAGAGAGAGAGAGAGAGAGAGAAATGGTGGGAAAAAAATAGGCGTTAGGGTTATTTATTAAAAACGTTATCACAGACCTGTCAAGGTATTTGACCGTGATAACGTTTTAAAGTTGTCACGGTCAATGACCATGACAAGTCTGTGACAACTGTGCTTGTCACGAACATGTCGTAACAACTCCTTGTCACAAACTTGTCATAGTCAATTACCGTGACAAGGCTAGCCGGCTCAAAGGTGACAATTTAGCCTTTTTGGTGTAGTTCTTACCCGAATGATACTTGATATCAAACTGGTAGTTTTTCCTGATGTTCAACTCCCTCTGTGTGAACAAATATTGTAAGCTTTGGTGGTTCATGAACAATTAAAATTTCTCCCCATGAGATAATGCCTCAAATTGTGTAAGGCAAATACTATGGCTGCCAACTCCAAATCATGGGTGGGGTAATTCCCCTCATGAGGCTTAATCTTTAGGGAAGCATAAGCTATCGGACTCTCCTCCTGCATCAATACACTTCCAAGTCCTCGCAAGGGCGCATCCGTAAAAACTTTATAGTCTATTCCTCTGCGAGGTAAAGTGAGTACCTGACCTGAAGTCTACCTGACCTTTAACTCGTTAAACGCCTATTGATATGTATTATCCCAAATAAATGGTATACCCTTCCACGTCATATTTGTTAGAGGCCCGAATATCTTCGAGAACCCCTAAATGAATCGATGGTAGTACCCTGTCAAATCCAGGAAACTGCGCACCTCCGTAGGTGTAGTGGGTTGCCCCACTCCATCACCGCTTAAACATTACTGAATCCACTGGTATCCCCCCATTGATACCAGGTGGCCCAAGAACTTAACCTCTGTCAACTAAAATACACATTTCTCTAACTTGGCATAGAGTTGATGGTCCCGTAAGTTGATGATCCCGTAATGTTTGTAAGACTATTCGTAAGTGTTGTACGTGATCATCTGCGGTCCGAAAATAAATTTATATGTCATCTATGAACACGATAACAAACTGATCTAGGAAGTCTCTAAATACCCCATTCATTAGGTCCATAAATGTTTTCAATTCATTAGTTAGACCAAAAGGCATAACCATGACATTGTAAGATCCATACCTCGTCAAAAATGTTGTCCACAGAACATCTTGATCCAGAATCCTCAACTGAAGATACCCCGACCCCAAATCCATCTTAGAAAAATATGAAGCACCCCTCAACTAGACGTACAGATCATCAATACAAGGTAATGGATACTGGTTTCGTATAATGACCTTGTTCAACTCCCTACAATTGATACACAAACTCAATGATCCATATTTTATCTTCACGAACAGGATGTGAGAAGCCCAAGGTGAAGTACTCCTCCAACTTAATCCCTTACCTAGTAACTGCTGAATCTGATCCCTAAGCTCTTTCATTTTCAAAGGAGCCATACAATACGGTGCACGGGCGATAGGTCTTGTACCTAGAATCAAGTCAATCACACACTCGATCACCCTACTCGATGGTAACCCTGAAATTTCTTAAAAACCATCTAAAGAGTCCCAAACAATTATAATGGATTCTATAGAAACAATGACCTCATCAAAAGTCTCCTCCTTAATGTAGTATAAGTGTGTGTTCGACCCTCCCTTAGGGTTCGTCATCGCAACCAAGTACATCTCTTGCCCTAGAATGGCAAATACAATGGGCCTCCCACAACAATCAACATAAGACCTATAATTATCTAGCCAATTCATCCCCAGGATAACGCCATACTCTAACATATTTAACACAAGTTGGTCTTCCATGAATCTAAGTCTCCCAATGTTTATCCCTATACCTCTCCACACAGAACGTATAGGTGCCCCTCTACCTATGGGTGAATCGATGTAAAGTACTATGTCAGATGCTAAGTTTACCATCCTTGATGACCGAGCAAAACTAGTACTAACAAATGAATGTGATGCATCAATATCAAATAAAATGCGCCTTACATGCCCAAAAATAAGGAACATACCCTCTACTGCCTGTGCTGGTGTTATTCCCTCTCTAGGTGCAATGTAACACTCACGTCCATACTTTAAGTATGATTATTTCGCTCGAGGTGGGATGGGTGGAGCTAGTAATACAGGTACTACAATCGCTGACAGGGCTGGCAACTACTGATACTGCCCCTGAGATGCCTGATATCCACACTGACCTCCCTGCTCCTGTGCCCCTCGGTTGCCTCGAGGGCACCTCTTCGTTGGGTGTCCCTTATCTCTATAGACATAACATATTCAATGAAATTGACACATTTCCTGTTACTTCCCCTGTCGACCATGCTAGCCTCGGCCTTACTACCACTGGCCCTGATGGCCCCTCGGTTGTTGGCCCTGCTTGTTACAATTATCGAAACCCATGTGCTTCTTGAACTGAAATCTTATGTGGGACCCCTTAAAATTTTGGACCCCCTGATTACCACTCCTACCTATCTTGCCCTGTTGGCTCGACAACTCTGAGTTGTATCTCTTCTCGCCTTTACTTTTTTGGAACAACCGGTGATCATGACAATGTAACAAAGTGTCATTCACCATCTGAGTGTAGGTAGTAAAAGTTGATACCACAATAACGTTCTTCTGATGGATTAAGTTGTCCCTGATGCAAACTTCTCCATTTTCTTTTCTTCAGTATTTACCTCGTCTTCAGCAAATAATGACAATGCGGTAAACTGTTCCTCGTACTCTGAGATGGTATGACCTTCCTGCTTGAGGTCCACGAGTTTCCTCCTCATCTCCGACTTAATGGAAGGTGGAAAATACACTCGCTCATACTTTACCTAGAACTCATCAATGATCATCATGTCCTGCTCTTTTAGGGTGATGACAGAATCCCACCACTATAGGGCTGCTCCTACCAATTAAAATGAAGCTAGCATCTTCCTGTGCACCATCGTGAACTCAACCATCCTCAAATGTCTCTGAATATCCTTGTTCCACTTACTTCCCACTAATATATCTTTACTCCAAGAAGACTCTGGCGAGTGTCCTTTAGTGAAGGCCTCCTTAGTTCTCTCCCAAATTGCGCACTGTGCTTAAATGGGTAGCACCACCGGCTGCGAGGGTTGTAGTAGTGGTTGTTGTTGTGGCTAAAAGTGTTGTCGCATGGCAGTTATCGCTATAGAGACTGTTTGAGTCACTATCATAGCTATGTCTGCTGGAGTAACCAAGGGTGGCACTAGTTGTAGGTGTAGGTGTGGTTGCGACTCCTGCTGAGCCCTATCCTCTGTAACCTCATTGGTTGCACATCGTGGTCTACAATGTCAATTATTTACCATCTGAAAGCAAACAAGGTTCGTATTAGTAACGGATCATAAAGAGTACAAGGAATCCAAAACATAGGGTTCTACATATTAAAAAATGCAATGCAGAATATGAAGAGCGCAACACAAATCCTAAGGACGCTAGAATTTGAATGCTCTGATACCAACTGTAACAATCCCCAATTTTCATGTAAAGTTTGACCAGACATAATTAGCCAAAGATGTGGCTCGTCTAATAATTTATACCATTCTCAGCATCAATCGTAAAAATATAATTTTAATTTAAACATCCACGCACAATTAAACAATATGAAATAATAAACTGATAGTGAATACTCCCAACACACATAAATCATGAATCATCCATCCCAACATAACAAAAAATAACTAGTTCGAATAAATAAGTATTGGGCTTAAACCCATATAATCTCTTAAATATAAAAACTGAAATAAATAAATCATATAAATCTATGCTAGAATCAAAGAGCCGAATCCGCAATTAAGCAAATGCAACTGTAAGTCAGATCCTCTATCAGCCATGTTATTCCTACCTAGGATAACCTGGGGAAAATATTTTATAATTTAGATTTGCGCTCTAAAGTTGAATTAATTAACTTACAAAACAAATAGATATTAAGCAATCAATTCACATTACATACCTCCCATCGTCTGTCACATGCATTACGTACCTCACCCCTTATCTAAGTGTAATACTAGACTCATATTTAACTCAATCTCAAGCATGTAATCCGATCTCTATGTTATTATAACAATATAACTAGCCCACATATAATCGGGAGGTAAACATCTCCACATATGATTACAATCCCAAAGACTAACCCCACAATACTACCCCATAGAAACACAATTGCATCTTTTACGTAGCATTGTGTCCATTAATAGTTGTCTACATCGTTAAACTATATTGATTTCATTCTCAATATATATATATATATATATATATATATATGTGTGTGTGTGTGTGTGTGTGTGTGTGTGTGTGTGTGTGTGTGTGTGTGTGTGGATATTTACATGACACACGAAGGCATCTACCTTCGGTGTCCAGTTTGTTCTCTATCGGTAAGTCCGAAGGAGTCCCTCACCAAACGAACGTAAGAAAAATACCCATAAGTAAGGGGATTACTACACAGTACACCATCTCATGCCCATACCCCCAGCTATGTAGATGGATCCGGTGATCCCAATTATCTCATCACGAAGTGGTGCCCCTAACTGTATGATCTGAAATAACGATTAACACTACTCCTAGCACAACTCAGTTGACATATGGTACACGGTCCAATGATGAATGCAACTCCAACGGATAGGACTTCCACGAATACGGGTACGTCCACACGAAAAATAAAAACATAGATATAGCACAAAATATATATTGGTAATTACACTGATAACAACCGCAACTTGATTTCATAATTCTCGAAATATAAATCCTTGTCTTGAATATTAACACTCTAGTTAATTATTAAATTCACCATTTATTAGATAACGGCCCAAATTCATTTTTAATTAAATATCCCTTCACTTGGACAACCTCCCATATACTTGCTTGGATTCATAAAAATCCCACGAATGTTTCAACAGTCTAAACTTGATCCAAGCCCCATGTAACACCTCGTATTTTTGAGGATATAGAATTTAATTAATTTGGTGATGAAGGATTTAATTAAATTGGAGGACTTAATTAAATTAATGAATTAAGAATTATTTAATTCGGATTTTATTTTTAAATTACATGTGTCGTAATTTGAGGTTGAGATTGGATATTTTAGTAAAGTAATTCGAATGATAATTCTGAGTGCATGGTTGATTCCGGATAGGTTGAGATAGTCAGAAAAGAGTACCCAAGGATAGCATATGGGTCTCGGGGTATTTTTAGGCATAATCGAGCCCACACGAGGGTGCTTGGGCCATTTTAATTTAGCATACAAGTCAAATTTCGGGATTTGCATTAGAAAATCTAGACTTAAGAGTTTGGGATAAATACAACTCTAAAAGGAAGATATCATAAAACCCAAATTAGAGAAGTTAGGGCAAACACAACTCAAAGAAAAAAATCTAAGCTTGTAGGGAATAAAAGAGGGAGAAAGTGTGAGAGCTTTTGAGAGCCAAAACCAAGAAGAAATTGGAGTGTTATTCGTCTAATATTTGTATACAACAAAGGAATCAGAGTCCACAAATTAATCCAGGCTATTGGTTAAACTTGCTTTCAATCTAAATTGCAGTACTTCAATTTATATCATAGTGGGTGTGATTTGGAATTCGTTTTGGGAGGGTAACACATGGGAAATTTTAGTTTGGGGGGATTTAAGCATGAAAAGTGAAATTGATGTTTAATCAATATGAGAATACTATCATATGATGTTAGAATATGAATTAGAATTGAAACCTAGAAGGAATTTTTATTGAATTTGGATTATTGAATCGAATTGAATTTGTTATTTAAGAAATTTTGAGAAAAACCCAATTCATAAACCCTAGAAGTTTTAATGAGAATTAGTGATGATAGATGATATATATTTGTGTTAGAACCTGTTTATAGGCATAATAAACATGGGGTATCAATTGGATTGATGTTTGGGCTGAATCCATGGAGGTTTGAGGGTTAAAAATTGAGAAACACGAGTTAGAGAAGAAGATGGTTTGCAGTACGGCGAACCCGTTAAATTTTGAGGCCGAACTGGTTCAATTTACCTATTGTCAAAAATTAAATTTGTAGATCTTTTCGTTACGATCGCGTGGGCGCCAACCTCGTATTTTTATGATTTTTTTTGTAATCAGTTATGATTTTTCTACAGAAGGGAGATCGAAATCTTTAGTTAGAAATCAAATCCGGGTATGGATAACCGAGATTATTTTACCTAGCGATTATAGATAGATGTATCCGAGCCTATAAAGGTGAGAAAAAGGAGGAACCTAAATAATGAATTAAGCGAAATAAATTCATAAATGTTTAAATACGAACCAAGTAGGGGGTCCAAAAATTATGGTTGAACGACACCACTAGGATAAAATTAATTGAGCGAAATGTAATTTAATTCAGTGTCGTGGATTAGAATCAGATATTTATAGGCTGTGTGTTACAAGAGTGGGGCTCAGGATAGTCGGGTTAATTTATTATATAGTTATATAATAAATTGTTGGATATTAAATTTAACGAGAAGTGTTAAACTATCTAATGGGATTTTGTGTAACAAATACTAAGAGATAAAGATACGGATCGAATGAGTGAGTCTGGGTACTGTAGTTGAGTGATACAACTTGAATGAGAAATAATTAATGTGTGATTAATTAAATTACAAGTTAAGATATAGACTTCGGTATTTGGGGCTAGTTCTACGGGTGTTATGCACGAGTTATATATATATATATATATATATATATATATATATATATGTGTGTGTGTGTGTGTGTGTGTGTGTGTGTGTGTGTGTGTGTGTGTGTGTGTGTGTGTGTGTGCGCGCTTTATAAATATCGGTGTGAATAATATTTATAGGAATACATACCCCTCTAGTACTATCATAGGAGGTTGCGCGATGTGGATGAATCCCCTGGCTTGAGAAGCAGGGAGATTATATGTAACACCCCGTGTTTTAATTATTGATTTTAATTAATTTGGAGAAAAATAAATTTTTGGAATTAATAGCCTTTAAGATTTTAACTTGGTTTTACGAATGAAATTTTCAATTGGGAATTAATTCGGGTCTTTTATAAAAAGGTTATAAGGTTTTTATCATTTAAATTGGCAGGTACGTTTTCAAGTATAGTTTTTAGATTAAAAAATCAGATTTTAAAAGATTTGATTTTTGATGTTGGAGTCGTTCAAACGACAGCGCTTGTCGTTCGAACGACTTAGCATCTCATTCAAACGACAGCGTACGTCGTTCGAACGACTTAGCATCTCGTTAAAACGACAGCGTACGTCGTTCGAACGACGCAGAGGCGGTGGCTTGGTTGAGACTCTTAATTGTTTTCCAACTCTTAAACCCTTTATATACTAAACTCATACGGGGCTGGGACTTCGAAAATCACTTTTCTCTCAAACTTTCTCCAGAAAGCTTTTCCAAAACATATTTTTCTCATCTTCAACCCCTACTTTTCACAAGTTTTGAAGATTCAATTGGTGTTTTCTCAAGAGGAGTTCAACCTTCTATTCAGATTTTTCATCCAACTAATATCAGGCATGAATACTCTATTCCTTTCCTTTAGTATTATGCGTTTTAAGTGTTGCCTAAACTTTAATTACATGTTTTCTTAAAATCTATTAGCAACCTAATTAGAGAAAGTGGACACCTAAAACTTTGGGTTATTTTTATGAAATCCTTTAATATGATTAATATTCATAACCCTTGGGTACATAGGATTTATGAGTGGATTTTGGATTTTATTGGTGAAGGTTGCATGTAGAAAAACCCTAGTTTTGAAATAAATGAATTTGGGGGCGTATAACTCATGTAATTTGTGTTGAGATAATGAAATTGGAATTGTGATGTGTTAGTGATGAAATCTCGGTGTATTTAATTTAAAATAATTAAATGAGATAAATTGGGTATTTTGGCGATGTGAAATTAAATTAAGATTAAATTGAATTGGACTATTATGCGTAGTTTTATACGTTGATTATTTATGCTTGTTTGTGTGACTTGTTGGTATTATTTAATTGCCTTTGTGACGACAAATTGTTGGGTATTTATGCTCTACCTATAATTTAGGATGCCTTCTAGGTATAAGACTAGTGGGTAGGCTTTTTTATGATTTATGCCTTCCAGGTATGGGACTAGTGAGGGTTGATTATCGCGATTTTATCATATCGAGGGTGGGCTGATTTTTTATACTTTATCGTCGTTACGCTATCCTAGGCATGAGACTAGGTCGAGATTTATATTAGAAATTCATCCTATACATAGGGTAGGATGTATTTATAATTTGGAGACCCTTAGGTATGGGACTAAATGGTATTTTGGGGATCTCACATCGATTAAAAGGGTGGGGTAATTTATAAATTATGAAATTGAGAATTAATGCCCAAGATAAAAACAGGTATTAAAATTTGTGGCGACATAATGTGTCGGGGCCGAGAGTTTAAATGGGTCAGAGGACGATTTATGTCGTGTCGTGTGTGGAACCTTGTCATGTGTGGGGGCCAACAGTTTAAACAGGTCATAGGACGATTGATAAGGGGAAGTGTGACACTTTGGTGGATTCCCACTAGGGGCGGGAGGACCGCAATAATAAAAAGTGAGAACAATAATAAAAATTTGGTTAATTTAATTAAATTAACATCGTGGGACTTGGGAATTAAAAATCATATTGGTGTGCCTTTTAAATGGGGATATCTTCGGGTAGTTAGTGATTTGTAAATATCGCGTTTAATTATCTCATCTAATTTAAAATATTCTATTGTGATATTTATTGCGTATAATGCTACTGTCTGGATTTCAGGATCCTATTTGAGGGGATTAGTGTGTATTCATGCTCGGGGTTCTGACCTCGTGCGTTGACTAACTTCTCAGGAAATAGTTTTGGAGAAGCCGCATAGAATTATTTGGATAATTTCTTGGAGGTCCAGTTGGAGTTGCTCTACCTTATGCGTATTGATTTAGTTTAGTTTTCTATTCCTTCGCACCTGTATTGAGACTCGGTTTATGGTTGTGATTGGGCCATTCGGTTCCAAAGTTGTATAGGTTTTATTCAGTTATTTTCACTGGATTTAGTTGGACATTATTCAGTTTCATATTATTAGAGATTGGATTTACCTTGAGTTTAGTATGGAGATGGATATTTTATCGCTTAGTTGGATGGTTTATCTTTTAGTATTGATTATCATTTATCTTGTGGATTAATTTTATATGTCTCATAACTGTCTCATGCTAAGAATGATATTTATTTACTGACACCCGGCTGAGTTTTGATGGCGGTCGATGCCAGAATTAGGCGGGGTGTGAAAGTATAATCCCCAGGTCATAGGCATCTGGTATTTATATGTTGTGATTCTTTCAGAGGGGAGGCACTTTGGGTATGATTTGTCCTCACTCTCGGTGGGAACTGTGACCACCTTCATTACTCTTATTTATTTTTGCCTGATTCGGTGATATTTAATCGTCTCAAGGTAACCAAGTGGATGAGTATACCTGAAGTGATAGCATATTAGAGAAAACATCCAGTGACTCCTTACTCAGAAGGATGGTTATGATACATAGCATGTGTGTGAATGTTGTAGTGTACTAGTATGTATATAATATAAGTAGCTAATTATATACGGGATTTAGTAAATAAGTATGTATGTGTTTTCTTATATAACTAGTGAGAAAGTTATATGATTTAAAAAGGGATTTCTTACATAACTAGTGTGATAGTTATATGATTTAAAAGTGGTTTCATATATAACTAGTGTGAACATTATATGATTTAAAATAGTTGAATATATTAATAAGTTAATTCGTAGATAGCTTAATAATCAAAGTAAGAATACTCAGGTTAGAGTAGTGTGGTGGTAATAGGTGTGATCCGTATAGTTAGGTGGGGTAGCTTAACTAGGAAGGTTAGCAGGCAAGTGTTAGGTGTGCACATTAGATGAGGGGTTAGTTTTACCTTAAGAGAGTGCAACACTAACTTAAATATGAAGAGTGTGCATGCACATTTAATTATTGCAATTTAAATGCTTGCTAAATATTTTCAAAAATGTTTTACTTAGGCTCTGACCCGTGTCAAAATCTTTTCCAAAACCTTTTAGGTGTCCATCCACAGGACGCCCCGCTTGAGAATTCTATCCAGGGATGCGCAGCTACTACTCATGTGGAAGTTGCAGGACTTTGTTATAGACGCTTCATTCATTTGTTCCTAATGTAGAGACTTTATTTCAGTACTCAGTTGGGCATGTTGCCCCAGATTTAGTTTTCAATTTATTTATGTTACCTTGTGTATCCAGGTTATGATTTCAGTTTACTGTTGGACTTTATTGTTGAACCGATAGTTGATTCGATCATCTTCTTTATATAATTCATTTGTGTTGGATTCAGTTATCATTTTGTGTAGATGGTTTCATTATTATTTATTTTCATCTGTTACTATTTAATAAAAGATAAAATTTGGCATCGATCTAATTAAATTACTTTGTGGTTAGTAACTTTAAAAAGATTTCAACAATGATGCTAAAGATGAGCAATATGAGACCAACGTTTATTTTTATCACGGGTTGGCCACCCGGTATTTTAGTAGACAAGGTGTCATAGATGGTATCATAGCATCAGGTTTTTGAGTCTTTAGGATCTGTGCGGCTTATTACGTTTCAGCATAGCATTCTTTGATATAGAGCCTTAGTATAGGATTGTTGTATTCCTCTATGCATGCGACTTACATTCTCCTGCTATTAAGTATAGTTGATGTGATTCATATATGAGTTCAATTGAGCTTCCTACACCGAACAACTTTGGACGACCAATGAGGGCCGTTAGAAGGACTTCATAGGGAGAGGTTCAGCAAAAGCCATGAAATATTCCAAGAACGGTGACAGTGATAGAAGTCACCATGTCAATGGAAGTAGAAAATCCAAAGGCAATTGTGTAGGGTGGAGTGTAGTGGCACCCAGGATTAAATTTCGAGCAAAATTTTGGCTCATAGGAGCGGTGTTATAGTGATAAGAGTTAATCACCACAACCATGGAAAGATACCATGAATAACGAATAAGTTAGGATGCGGTTTGACTGCAAATCCTCTCATCATCTGTTTAAACAGAGAGGCAAAGAAGATTTCAATACTTGTTTCACAAGGGCTGTACAGTGTTCGATCATGAAGGAGAGTGATCGTGTTTAGCAAACTTCGTACGTAATGAGGTGGATAAGGAGAATCAAAAAGGTCCTTAAGTGAATAATGGACTCATGGGTATAATATAAAATCATGGATGATGAAATCCAGTTAGAACAACTGGTATTATTATCGTCAATGTAGTACGTATAAATTTATATCAACGCTTCCGTAAGAAGGGAGCCAAGAAAGCTGGAGAATCTAACCGAAGGGCAAGACTGGATTAACAGTGCTAGTGAGGCACCAGTAGAGAGCATACCCAGTAGAGGAACAATTTTAATAATTGAGATAAAAAAAATTCCCACCACCTGACGGTGGATTCAGTCAGAGGCATCAAGGTCGACAATGAGTCCCATAGGGCCAGTAGAGTCAAAAGGACAACGGGGGTAGCAATTAGAGTAAAAAACACCAGATTCGCGAGAAGAACAACCCCGATATGGCTAGTGTGGCCATAGAAAGGGGAATAACACGGAGAGGTGTCTTATGTGTAAAGTGTAAGAACACATGTGTGGATATTGTCCGCAGTGAATTGGGGGACATGAACGAGATGCCCAGTAGGGGAAACCGTTATAATAAGTTTTTGGTTTGGTTGGGACGAGAGTGTTATGTCCAGGAACCATTTGAACCGCGAGTGCTATAGGTAATTGAAAGTATGAATTTTATCCCGTGATGATTGGGGTATGTTTTGTGTGACACGAGCGAGCCACGGTAATTTATTAGTACTAGTTTCGCATGAGAAACGGGTTTAGTAAAGGTATTGTTAACATTACTATAGTGTATATACTCTCCGTTGAGTTAACGTGGCTCTCTTCAGTTCCATCTGCAGGGGAGCAGGTGTGGACATTGAGAGGATATATTTTATGAGGATAACTCGTTTTGAGAGGAAATATTTGAGGTATGGTTTTATCCTGGGTTTGAACTGTTAAGCGATGGTGGGCGGTTATAGCAAGACTATCGTGTTCGTTGTTTCGGGACAGGATGTATACTTTCGCGATGTCTCACTTGAAAGATGGTCGATCTCGCGGTGATATTTTTATGAAGTAGACTTCAGAGAGTATATTTGTCTAGTTACATTAGATCTCGGTGTGTAGGGACTTTTACTGATGTGATTCAGGGTATATCGGGTTCGCCGTTGAGCAGAGAGTTTTTAGCTCATTGTTGTTTACGTGCTGAGAACTTAGTGATAGTGAGAGCATTGTGTCCTGTGACGCCATGAGAGACATGGGCATAGATGATTTGATTTATGTGTCGGGAGATAAAATTTGTGATATCTTAGTCGTGTGTTTTGGAACCACGAATTTTGATGATCGACAATGCTAGGGAGTAGTGCATTAGGTAAAGTTATTTTGAGCTTCATTGCAGGATGTTATGCGCATGGACCTTAATAAACGTTAAGAGTAGTAAGACGTTTTTTGGATGCTAGTGCATCGGTTTAAAATGTTAAATTATTAAACATGTAGAATAAACACTTTAAGCTGAGAGCTATTACGATATATGGCCAGTGGGGTCGGGTAGTGCTGTGGAGGAAGCACTGAGAAAACTTTTGCACCACAAGTTAATGGGTGGGATAATATCGAAAAGAATAAAATGGCAAATTGGTAGGGTAACCAAGAATACCTGTATGATACAGCCACGCCGAGCTTGAGATGAATATGTTACGTACGAGATGTTAGTGACATGTATGACGGGATGTCTGGGTTATAGTATATAGTATGGTGAGACTTTGTGTTCGTTGTTCCGAGATATAATTTACTTTTGCTAGTTATCACCTGAAAGAGGGTCTAGCCTATATATACATGTATATATATTATAGTGTGTTGCATGATAGACTTATAAGGAAATGTTTGTGTTGTTTTATTTAATCCGGGGGAGTAGGGACGTTTATTGATGGAATTCAGGATGGATATGTTTATTATCAAGTGGGGAGATATAGATCATGATTGATTCTCTCTAAGAAACTAGTGATAATAAGAGGCGTCGTACGGTATGATTTTTTTGTAACATGAGAATGGATGAGTATACTTTTATGTCAGTAGACGGGAATTTGGGGGTACGTTCTATGGATAGAGGGCCTATCGGATATCAACAACTGACAATGTTAGCTAATAGTGTATTGGGGGGTTCCTTGTTTAGATTTCACTTTGCGAGACATCCCACACATGAAACATAGTGCAACGTTGGAAGTGGAAAGATGTGTGTTCATTAGGACATGGGTTTGGTACCATTTTTATTATACATATATGTGGTTATAACTGAGAGTTTAAAGTTATATTACGATTTAAGGCTAGTGGAACCGGGTAACATTTGTGCGGTTAAGCATGGGTACAGGGTGTATGGGCATCCTGGGTAATTAATTTAATTTTAATATAACTCGCGATTAGAAGGGGTAGAGAAATGTGTAACAATCTTAGAGGTATGTGACTAAGAAAGTATTCAACGCTTGGAGTACTAGACTCATCTTAATTTCGAGGAAGAAATTCCTTTGTATGGAGGGAAAGTACGTAAAACCCCATATTTTTTAGGATATAGAATTTAATTAATTTGGTGATGCGGGATTTAATTAAGTTAGTGAATTAAGAATTATTTAATTCGAATTTTATTTTTAAATTACATGTGTCGTAATTTGAGGTTGAGATTGGAGATTTTAGTAAAGTAATTCGGATGATAATTCTGAGTGCACGGTTGATTCCTAATAGATCGAGAGTCAGAAAAGAGTACCCAGGGATAGTATATGGGTCTTGAGGCATTTTTAGGCATAAGCGGGCCCACACGAGGGTGTTTGGACCATTTTAATTTAGCGTACATGTCAAATTTCGAGATTTGCATTAGAAAATCTAGACTTAAGAGTTTGGGCCAAATACAACTCTAAAAAGAAGATATCATAAAACCCAAATTAGAGAAGTTAGGGCAAACACAACTCAAAGAGAAAACTCTAAGCTTGTAGGGAAGAAAAGAGGGAGAAAGTGTGAGAGATTTTGGGAGCCAAAATCAAGAAGAAATTGGAGTGTTATTCATCAAATGTCTGCATACAACAAAGGAATCAGACCCTACAAATTAATCCAGACAAGTATTTAAACTTGCTTTCAATCTAAATTGTAGTATTTCAATTCATATCATAGTGGGTGTGATTGAGAATTTGTTTTGGGAGGGTGACACATGTGAAATTTTGGTTTGGGGGCATTTAAGCGTGAAAGATAAAATTAATGTTTAATCAATGTGAGAATACTATCATATGACGTTAGAATATGAATTAGAATTAAAACCCAGTAGGAATTGTAAGGACATATTTTCATAGGTCTGTTATCAATTTATTATGTCATATACCGCTACACCGTCGAAGAGCATTCAAGAGACATCTACATCAAAGACGGATCCGAATTACTCAAGTTCTTCATCATTCAAGACTCCGCGAAGTTTACTTTGGTAAGGTTATGTTTTAAATACCTTTACTTTTCACTTAGTGCTTTTGAGATATTTTTACAAAATATTTTCTAAGTATTTGAGCGGACTTTTTCGTCAAAATTTGAGAATGAGTATTTTTTCTAAGTGTTGAAGCAGACATTAAAATAATGATTTTTTCGCAACAGTCGTTCGAGCGACATAGCATGTCGTTCGCTCGAGATAGCATGTCGCACGATCTCGTTCGAACGACAGTTGTCCTTCGTTCGAGCGACCTATTGATCCCGTTCGAACGAGCTCTGTTTTTTAGGTGACGCATTTTACTATAAATACTCATTATTTGGTAACGTTTTCATCAAGAAGTCACAGCATTTTGATGAACAAAAAAACTGCGAAAGCAGAATCCTTTTTGGCTTCTTCCTTTAGGGTTTTAATCCCTTTGTTTTCAATTCACAAAACTCCCATATGCCTTAGTGAATTATTTGATGTTTAAGAACAACTTTGCTTTTGTTCAACCTCTGTGGAGAAGGCATCTCCATCTTTGATCGGTGGATACCGAGCATAGTCATTCTGCGTGTAGACGAGCTGAAGACGACGAACCGACGCCTGGAGGGTATTTCGCTGTCTCTCGTATCTTTGAAGGTTTGCTGAAGGCACTGTACATTACACACTTGTGGGCGATTATCAGGTTGTATGTAAGTCAAAAGTCTTGTGAATTCTTCAAAGAGTTATAAAAGGTTTTTACCCGAAAGGGGTTTTTTCCTATATCGGTCGTCTTTATTTTTCATGCATGGGTTGAATTTCTTATGATGTTTAGATGCATGTGTAGGGGATGAATTAGTTTGTTTAAAAATATACTCTAATTAAATAAGTGTGCCAAATTAGATATTTACGAATTTAATCAATTATCACACAGTCACGTTTTCACAGGAATTGTTGTTGAATTTGGATTATTGAATCGAATTGAATTTGTTATTTAAGATTTTAAGAAAAAACCATTTCATGAACCCTAGAAGTTTTAATGAAAATTAGTGATGATTGATGATATATATTTGTGTTAGAACCTGTTTATAGATGTAATAAACATGGGGTATCAATTGGATTGATGTTTGGGTTGAATCCATGGAGGTTTGAGGGTTAAAATGGAGAAAAACGAGTTAGAGAAGAAGATGGTTCGCAATACGGAGAACCGGTTCAATTTTAAGGCTGAACTGGTTCAATTTACCTACTTATCGAAAATTAAATTTGTAGATCTTTTCATTACGATCGCGTGGGCGCCCACCTCGTATTTTTCTGATTTTTTTTAATTAGTTATGATTTTTTTATGAAAGGATGTACGAGATCGAAATCTTTAGTCAAAAATCAAATCGGGGTATGGATGCTCGAGATTATTTTACCTAGGGATTATAAGCGGATGTATCTAAGCCTAGAAAGGTGAGAAAAAGGAGGAACCTTAATAATAAATTGAGTGAAATAAATTCATAAAGGTTTAAATACTGACCAAGTAGGGAGTCCAAAAATTATGGTTGAGTGACACCACTGGGATAAAATTAATTGAGCAAAAAGTAATTTAATTCAGGGTCGTGGATTAGACTCGAATATTTATAGGTTGTGTGTTACAGGAGTTGGGCAGAGGATAGTCGGGTTAATTTATTATATAATTATATAATAAATTGTTGGATATTAAATTTAACAAGAAGTGTTAAACTATCTAGTGGGATTTTGTGTAACAAATACTAAGAGATAAAGATACGGACCGAATGAGTGAGTTTGGGTACTGTAGTTGGGTGATACAACTTGAATGAGAAATAATTAATATGTGATTAATTAAATTACAAGTCAGGATATAGACTTGGGTATTTGGGGCTAGTGCTACGGGTGTTACGCACAGGTTAGTCGAACTTTTTTAAATATATGTATATGGTAGTATGATAGTGTATATATATATATATATATATATATATATATTTGTGTACTTTATAAATATCAGTGTGAGTGATATTTATAGGAATACATGCCCCTCTAGTACTATCATAGGAGGTTGCGCGATGTGGGTGAATCCATTGGCTTGAGGAGCAGGGAGAGTATAATCCCCAGGTTATAGGAATCCAGTATTTATATGTTGTGATTCTTTAAGAGGTGAGGCGCTTTGGGTATGATTTGTCCTCACTCTCGATGGGAACTATGATCGCCTCCATTACGCTTATTTATTTTTGCCCTATTCGATGATATTTAATTGTCTCAAGGTAACCAGGTGGATGAGTCTACTTGGAGTGATAGAATATTAGAGAAAACATCCGGTGAGTCCTTACTCGGGAGGATGGTTATGATACTTGGCATGTATGTGAATGTTATAGTATACTAGTACGTGTATAATATGAGTAGATAATTATATACGGGATTTAATACATAAGTATGTATGTATTTCTTATATAACTAGTGAGAAAGTTATATGATTTAAAAATGGATTTCTTACATGACTAGTGTGATAGTTGTACAATTTAAATGTGTTTTCATATATAACTAGTGTGAACATTATATGATTTAAAATAGTTGAACAGATTAATAAGCTAACGAGTAGATAACTTAATAATCAAGTAAGAATACTCTGGTTAGAGTAGTGTGGTGGTAAGAGATGTGATCCATATAGTTAGGTGGGGTGTCTTAACTAGGAAGGTTAGCAGGCAAGCGTTAGGTATGCACATTAGAGGAGGTTTGAGTTATACCTCAAGAGAGTGCGACACTAACTTAAATATGAAGAGTGTGCATGCATATTTAATTATTGCAATTTAACTGGTTGTAAAATATTTTCAAAAATGCTTTACTCAGGCTCTGACCTGTGTCAAAATATTTTCCAAAACCTCTTAGGTGTCCAGCCACATGGACGCCCAGTTTGAGGATTATATCCAGGGATGCGCAGCTGCAGCTCATGTAGAAGTTGTAGGACTTTGCTATAGATGCTTCATTCATTTCTTCCTAATGTAAGGACTTTATTTCAGTACTCAGTTGAGCAAGTTGTCCCAGATTTAGTATTCAGTTTATTTATGTTACCTTGTGTATCCAGGTTATGATTTCAGGTTTACTGTTGGACTTTATTTAGGGGTAGCAAATAGGGTCAACGGGTCATGTTTCGGGCCCACACGACAAGGTTTTTTCGGACACGAACACGACACGACATGAATTCGTGTTTTTATTAGTTGACACGAACATGACCCGAATAAAAAAAACACGGAACGAAACGACACGATACGAATACCAAAATTTCTTAAATTTCACGCCTAAAAAACACGATGACACGACACGACTCATAATTCAGACACGAACACGACACGACATGACTTCCTGTCAAAAAAACACGACATGAACACGACATATCGTGTTAATTTCGAGTCAATTTTGTTTCATTCCGTGTTATTTTTTCGTGTCGTTTCTAAAATTACCACCCCTAACTTTATTGTTGAACTGATAGTTGATTCGGTCATCTTCTTTGTATCATTCATCTGTGTTGGATTCAGTTATCAGTTTATATTGATGGTTTCATTATTAATTATTTTTGCATGTTTCTATTTAATGAAAGATAAAATTTGGCACCGTTCTAATTAAATTACTAGTTGATTAGTAACTTTCAAAAGGTTTTCAACATTGATGCTAAGAATGAGCCATATGAGACCAATGTTTTATTTTAATCACGGGTTGGCCACCCGATATTTAGTAGGCGGGGTGTCACACCCCAAGAGCCGAATCTATTCACCCTTGGAGCCAAATCGATTCGCTCCGGGATGAATCGATTCTCCCTCGAGGCCGAAGCGATTCGCTTCTGGAAGTGCGCCCAGATTTGCTAATTTTTCAATACAGCTTTCTTTTCTAAAATTCCAAACTCGTTTTGAAGGATTTATACAATTCAATTTCAATAACCATAACCCTATTATATTCAAGCAAATATGTCTATAGTGTTATATAGCCAATCTACGCATGATAACCCCCACTAATTCAAGTAATTGGATCATAAACATCACAAGTTGTCTAAATCCAACAAGTCCACAATTCTCATCTAAAAATTACCAACATAGTAAGATCAATGCATGATTTGAATTCAGTAATAAATATTAATCCTATCTCATGGATTCTAATAGCAATTTCTCCAATTTGAGCGATATCAATTCTGGGTTTGCCACCAAGGTATTTAACTCTCAAAACATAATTAATCATCTATTAATTCTAAACAACCCTATATATGAATCCATCTATATTTCTCTCTTTAATTAAATTTATGACCTGAAATTAACTTGAGAGACATTCAAATGAATCAAGAAACATATTATTAAGAGTTTTACAAGAAATTTATTGCCTTTTAGAGATGATAGGAGCCTTCTCCTTTAAGCCTTTATTCTTGTCTTCTTCTCCAATTTTGGTAACTTCCCCAGAAGGTGTAAGGCTGCTAGGTTTTCATAGAAGTGGCTGAAATGATTAATTACGTTGGGTTATACTCTTAATAAAATCCTTAATCCCATATCTCCCCTTGATACCCAATGTTGTGTACTAAATTCTTGAAGATTGATGTTGGTAATGCTTTGGTAAATAGATCTGCGAGATTATCACTAAAATGTATTTGTTGGATCTCGACTTCATGGATCTTCTGGATCTTATACGTGTAGAAAAACTTCAAGGAGATATGCTTGGTTCTATTACCCTTTAATATATCCTTCTTTAATTTGTGCAATACAAGGAACATTATCTTTGTATATTATTGTTTGAACAAATGTAGTGGAAGACAATTTGCATGTGCTTCAAATATGATGAATTATAGACTTAGCCAAATACATTCACAACTTGCTTCAAAGAGTGTGAGTATCTCAGAGTGGTTTGATTATGTATCCACAAAAGTTTATTTTGTAGATCTCCACGACATAGTAGTATTACTGCATATAAACACATAACATGTTTGTAAGCGAGCTTGGTGGGGATCAAAAAGATATCCACCATCAGCTTATCGCTTTAAATGGGGGTAGTTATATGACTCCTTTGTGTATAACAAACCCATATTGGTTTATCCATGAAGGTAATACGTGATGTGTTTGATGCCATTCCAATGTCGTCGAGTTGGTTATGAACTAAACATAGATAACAAATTAATTGAAAATGCAATGTTAGGTCTAATATGTTGTGCTAAATATAGTAATGCACCAATCGTACTGAGATATTGTACTTCAGGACCGAGGATTATTTTGCTTTCTTCTTTAGAACGAAATGGATCCTTTTGGGGTTGAGTGATCTAACACTCATCGGAGGACTAAGTGGATAACATTTATCCATGTTAAATTGGTTCAAGAATTTCTTGTATACATTGTTTGATGAATAAAGACTTCATTTGAGCTATGTTCGATCTGCAGGCCGAGACAATATTTTATTTTTTCTATATCTTTCATATCAAATTCTTTCTTTAAGTATTCAATAGATTTTTTTAGCCCTTCTGGAGTACCAATTATGTTGATATCATTAACATATACTTCAATGATAATATATCCATATTCAATTTTCTTAATAAATACACAAGGACATATAAGATTGTCAATGTATCCTTCTTACACTAAGCACTCACTTAGACGTTTGTACCACATGCGTCTCGATTGTTTTGATCCATATAAGGACCATTTAAGTTTAATTGAGTACATGCTACGCGGTTTTCCTTTGGGCAATTTAAATCCTACATGAACTTTCATATAAATTTTGGTATCCAAATTACCATATAAATAAGCAGTTACCACGTTCGTTATATGCATGACAAGTCTTTCTAAGACTACAAAACTAATTAAATATCGAAATGTAATTGTATCCATTATGGGTGAGTAGATTTCTTCATGATCAATCCCAGGTCTTTATAAAAAAAACCTTGTGCAACAGATTGGGATTTATATCAACCAATTTCATTTTTTTCATTATGTTTTCTTGCAAACACCCATTTAAAACCTACAGAGTTTACATCTTTAGGTGTACAAACTACAAGACCAAAGAATTCTCGTCGTGCAAGTGAATCAAGTTATGCTTGAATTTCTACTTTCTATTTTGGCCAATCACATCTTTGTATATATTCATCTACTAAATGAGGTTTGATATCATCAGTTGCATTATTCCAGTAATTATTGCAAAGAAAAATATATCATCGATGACAGTTTCTTTTCGGTCCCACCATTCTAGAATAATTTATTAAAATTTATATATATGTTCAGGTATTTGTTCTTCTTTAGAGGCTTGTATCTCTTCAAGAACGTGTTCTTCTTCTAAAGTTATTTGTTTAGAGAATGTGGAATTTTATTTTATAATCTCTCCAAAAGTGTTACTTTGCCCTTTCGATTGTTTCTTTCTCACAAGTGAATCTTTTGAGCCAATAGGTCATATGCGCTTTAGGCGAGTCTTAGACGATTCATTTGTCACCATATTTTTAAGTTTTTCTGTTGGAATATCAATTTGTGCATGAGCATTTTCAAATGGTATATGCGACCTAGTAACTTTTGATGGATTTGTAAATACATCAAGAAATTAATTAGCAATCTTCAGAAGACAAGTGATCCTTTGTACTTAAGTTACACATTAATATGTATGAGGATCAAGGTGAGACAAATTTGGTGTGTTCCATGTAAGTTCTCATCATTCTTTTAAAGATTTATTCCCCCTAACGATGGGAAAATTGTTTCATTAAAATGAAAATCTGCGAACTCTACAGTAAAAACATCACTTGTTAGGGGTTCAAGATATCTAAAATAAAAGGTGAATCAAAACCCAACATAATTTTCTAAACGACGTTGTCCACCCATATTAGTTTGTTGAGGATGTGCAATGGGGACTTGAACTTCACAACCAAATGTACGCAAGTACGAAATATTTTGTTAGTGACCCTAAACAAATTGTGAAGGTGAGTACAAATGATAAGTAGTTGGTTGGAGACAAATTAATGTTACAGCATGCAATATAGCATGTCTCAGACAGAGACAGGCAAGTTTGTTCTCATAAGCATAGGTTGAGCAATTAATTGGAGACGATTAATATATTCTACTAAACCATTTTGGGTATGGATATGAGCAAGAGGGTGATCAACATCAATTCCTAAGGACATGCAATAGTCATCAAAAGTTTGAGAATTCACCTACACCATCAAGGAGGATTAATTTGATCTGATAATCTATAAAGTGGGATTGTGGCTTAATAATTTGAGTAAAGAATCATGCAAATGCAATATTCCAAGTTGATAATAAAGAAACACGTGACCATCGTACAGACGCATCGATAAGGATTGTGAAATACTTAAATGGACCACATTGAGAGTGAATGGAGCCACAAATATCTCTTTGAATTTGTTGTGAAAAGGTTGGAGACTCAATAACTATTTCAGTTGGGGATAATCTAAGTACTAATTTTCCTTAGGAGAAAGCTTTACATGTAAGATCGTTGGACGAGAGAATCTTCTATTTCTGTAATTGATGTCCAGTTGAGTTTGTAATTATACTACGTATTATGGTAGATCATGGGTGACGGGGTTATGCCAGAGCATGAACATTTTCATGTTATTGAACCTATGGTTTTCTACAATATAAGATTCTATAAATTCTTATAGTTGTGTGGTACAACCCAGATGAGAGAGAAGTGCATTTCTCAAGTATTTTCTTTTGACCTAAGATAATGGAAGTAATGTAAAGATACTTCATATTTTGTTCATTTATAGTCTCAATGTAATACCCATTAATTTTCTTGAGGGGTAAGGTTTTTACATCCCCCACCCCGCTAACTCCCTAGCGGGGGCAGATAGAGTATTGGATGAAGATACTTAGGACTGAACATATCCTCCTTTACTTAGTAGGGCTTAGGAACGATGTTGGCAAATGATTATTGAATATAATGTCTCACCTTGCTTCCTAATTTCCTCTACGGATCGTATACCGACCAGGTTGCTACCCGACCGTGATTCAGTTGTCAAGATCGAGACACACGTCGTATTTTCTATAACCTGATGGGGAATTCTACTCAAGGCATGCTCATTAGGCCATTATCAAAGCAGACCTACATGTGTAGCATGGTCGTCAGCTCATCCTTAACTTTAGATAGAGCAAATTGTCAAATCTAATCCTAATCGTGAGTGTCCTTTACTCATGTGAAGGCCGCTTTAGTGCTTTGGTTCACTGAATAGAATTCCTCCTATCTTCCTTTCAATCAGCTCGCTAATATCCAAATTTCATATAAATATTATTCGAAGCTTTAGTGGTACATCTGCTTCGATCACTAGTCGAATCCCATCCACATGAGAGATGGGGAACCGACCTTTTAGCCCACAAAAAAGGCCTTTACTGATGTTCTTGAAATCTACGCACACGCCTAACTTTATATTCCGTCGGAGAGGAACATTTTCTATGAATATCAAGAGTTGTACTAATGTCTTTAAAACTAAGTACATTACTTAGGATCTAGTTGAATACGAAGCATCGTTAATATGAAATTTTGTACCACATGGCAACAATATGGTGGCTCTTCCAATGCCTTCTATTAGGTTTGCAGAACATGATATGGTGTTGACATTAGGATTGAAGAAAGTTAAGTTTGAGAAGTATTTTTTATCACAAGGTACAGTATCCATTCTTAGGTTAGATAAATACTATTTGAGATTTTAAAATTCAATATTTATCAAAGGAGCACCCGTATATAAAAATGTAGAGGACAATGGGAAAAATTACTATACGGCAAGCCAAACAAACAAACAAAAATATTTTATAGGTACATAAGGAAAGTTTAAAGAAAATCTAATCAGTGGAAATAGAACCATTGACAATAACATGGTCAATTATGTTTTCTGGATGTTCATAGAAGTCTGACACATCAAGTCCAATAATGTCAAGTGGGTTGTCAAAAACATCATTAAAATGCATATCAACATTTTTTTTCTTTTTTCCTTTATCCTTAAACGATGTCTGCTATAGTTCCACCAAATGTTTTGGTGTACGACCTGGTACTTGACCAATGACCTTTCATACCACAATGATAACAAATATCTTCATATTACTTTTATACACTTTTTCCTTTGTCCTGCTTTACTGGAATAGAATTTAGCTGCTAGTGGGGAGGTGTATTTTAAGCATTATTTTACACGGAGTTATTTTGATGAAAACTGCCATGATTAAAATAAATGTATCGACCACGAACGCGACCTCATCCGGAACCACTTTTGCTCCACGGCCTCGAAAATAACTTCCATGTGCTTCGGGAATGGGTGAAAAATTGGTCGAGCGAGATTCATGATTTTCCATTCAAAGTTTTTTATGTTGTTCGGCAACAAGAAGAACTGAGATCAGGGCCAAGTATTTCTTGTAATGTCACTGACGATACTGTTCTTATGGAACAATATTATCACAATGAAAGGTCGAATATGTTTTTCGAGCATATCTTCTTCAGTCACTGATTGACCACGCAATTTCAACTGTGAGGTTATACTAAATAATGTTG
Organism: Sambucus nigra; assembly: GCA_949130495.1. Classification (NCBI taxonomy): domain Eukaryota; kingdom Viridiplantae; phylum Streptophyta; class Magnoliopsida; order Dipsacales; family Adoxaceae; genus Sambucus; species Sambucus nigra. The sequence goes on along the minus strand of OX422208.1, from coordinate 28,399,201 downwards.
AGTTATACTAGGATACAGTTTTGAAGTATTGGAACCAAAGATGTTACCAGTCATAACGAGCTTTCTGAAGGATAACAGTCTTCTAATGGTCGTAACTTTCTTTTAAATTGTTCCAAAGGATCTGCGGAGCCTTGGCAATGAGATATTCAGATTTTAATCCTTTGTGGATATGGTGGCATAGAAAGACCGTGGCTTTAGCTTTATCCTGTTGAGAGGCTTTATTTTCTGCTTTAATTGTATCTCCTAAATTAATATCCTCAAAGTGAATTTGTGCATCTAATATCCATGATAGATAGTTGTTGCCAGATGCGTCGTCCAGTCCGGTAAATTCAAGTTTTGTAAGATTTGATATTGTAATGAACTATTTGATACATAAATTTTTAATTAGAAATGATAAATTTACAATAAAAAAATCCTTAAAACCTGATAGAATTGAAAATAAAGTTAAGAGAATCAAATTTTCCTCTACAAATTTACAAATCCTAATAAATGACTAAATTCAACTACTTACGAAACTATTTTGTAATAATAATGTACTTCGAGTAAAAATAAACTTAAGGATTGCAAATATAAAACTAAGATGTCAAATTCTAATAAACTAATTATTAGAAGCTCAAACCATAACTACACTTAATTTATAGGGGTAAATTTTCAATTATTATAAACTGTAGGGATTAATTTGGAATCAAGAGTTAAAAACATATTTAAACATTTTTGGTCCATCTACTGCATGATCATAACATGAGAAAATTTAAGCTAAGAATTCAATAAAAGCTAACATGTCTACCCATTTTTTCCTATGTACTAAAGCATCAAAAAGGGTAACATAATTAACTCACCTTTTATTAAACTAATAAAAGGTAGTAGTATATTTGTTAATAAAATTAAATCAGAACTAAAGCATAATATTAAAGCATTTAGAAATATTGCTTAAAAACCTTTTTGTGGGCGTAAACCATTATCGGCAGATAACAATTCGATCAAATAAATTGATTAGAGTTAATCGTTGTTGTGAGTAATTACCAAGAGAATAAAGATACCTCAAGAGCCATAATACGTAGATAAATCTCGTGTCGATAAGGTTGAATAATATAAAGAGATTTGTGTATCAAAGCTTATGGTATTCATTATTTTTCAACACTTGTTGTGGGACATACATTTATATACGAACCAATTGTATAAAAGAAAAGACAAAAAGCAAAAGAGGGAAAGAATGTGGGTAAAGGAAAAGGAGTGGGGAACCATATGGGACTCGTGGACCAAAAGAGGAAATATGTGAACATCCACAGAGTATTTTATAACAGTATTGAATATACCTAGGGTCGGTTATGGTGCGATTTTTTACCATTCCGTACTTCGAAAAATATATAATTTTGGTTTACTACTTTTCATTACGGCAAACTGAAATTACCGAAAATTTTGATTTAAGCATTTCAAAAACCAATTTACCAAAATTACCACACCAAATAAAATACAGAAACTATCATCCCCATATACCGATTAGAAAGCCTAAAATACCAAATTTATATTATATATGTATACATTTATATCATTATTTGAACTCATCTATCACAACTTTCAATATTTAAAGTGATCTCAAACGTTAATTTTATTTCTCATATAGAAGCTCGCAGTTAATTTTCTTTACTATTTGGTTTTAAACATATTTAGTTTTTAACAAAGTAAATGTAGTCATTTTTCAAATTAAGAATATGTGCTTATTCATATGTTTAGTCTCTAATATGAGGGTTTTTTCAATTATTTGGTGGGGAAAATGTGAGCAATTAGTTGATTGATAACTATGATAAATATATAAACAAACACGTGGGTTATTTGGTAGTTTAGTTAATCCATTAAAATTTTGAAATACCAAAAAAACGACTAAAAATGTAAGAAAACCAAATTGAAAATATCAAAAAAATTGAAAATACTGACGTACTGCAGGGTTTGCTATTGGTAAATGATTATTATAAACCCAAAAACCGAACGTATCAAAGAAATTTGGTACGGTAATGGTACAGATCAAATACCGACCAAGCCGACTGATAACCACACCTAAATATACCAAAAACACTCAAATAGCACAAGCTAAGGATCAGCATTTCATAGACAACATTAATTTTAGGCCGCCTAATGATTCGGACTTATTTTTGTGAACCGATAACATATCAAAACTGCATTAATTGGCGTTTGAGATCCAATGATTACCATTTTAAATACAAACCAATGTTGTTTAAATATGTCAACGGGGCACAAAAAATGAGGCCTCGAATTACTACACAAAATTTATTCTTTACTTTTGGCAGTGTTCTGTTTTGAATTTTTCTTTCCCCTCACTCCTTTGTAGAACTACATCAAGTTTCTTTACACTTGACAAAGGTTGTCAACACTACAAATCTAAAATGTGTATAACACTATATATAGTACACTTAACTCAAGAAAAGCCACTCATCTTCTCATGCTCTTATCAACAACTCGTAGACGTTACTATTGTTATCCCCGGCAACGCGCTTAAGCATTTCAAAACTTTTACGACTCCCAATAAAATCAACGCGCTTGAATTCTACGTAACCACGATCCGTTGTTTCTTTACTGGAATACAATGATCGAAGCCGATCTGCGTGCCTTGAATCCGTGTGTATCGCTACCTCTATTTCCTGAGTCGACATGTTTTCCTACAAGATTGGTATAAAGAAAAGAGCCAATATGATTATTAGATGAATGAAACTTTGTCAAATTTACAAGCTCCTTAATTTTCAATAATAATCAATACCATTCTACAATGAATTCTAGCTCAAATGGTTTTTACTACTCACTTCCTAAAGAGCTCGGCAAGGTTTAAATCTCGACAAGGACAATTTGGGAAAGGCTACCCAAACAGTGTTGGATTCAGTAATAAGTGAATGGGGGAGGCGAAGTATATATATATATATATATATATCCCAACCCAACCCCGAAAAAAGAACTCTAGTCGGAATTATGGTCATCTACAGTTTTAAATGAATTTAATAGGCGTGATTTTGACTTGGGTTGGGTGCCTTTTTAATTTTCGAATTTGAACTTTGGTAACTATACCATAATTCTTTTTAGACTTCGTTATTTATCATCGCAAACATCTTTAGTGGCAAAAGATTTAAATTTACTAAGTATGTTCCAAAGAGGTATAAAAGTCCAAAAAAACAATAAAGATGGTACCAAAGCCGAATCTCGAACATTAGTGATGTACCTAGGTCATAATATTAATAATTGTAATAATATATTCTTCTTCCCATAATAACAACAAAAACATTTTACTTTTATGATAAAAATACAATGTAGGAAGAACAGCTAACAGTGCTGTTATACCACTGAGAGGAAAGGCATCCAACACATTTAAGACCAAAAACAATATACTTTGTTGTAAAAATCGAGCTGTTTGGTTCCAGGTGAAAATTTTGTGCGAGTTGGAAAATATTTTGCTTTCACCTAGAGGTGGCAATCCTATACACGACCCGTTAGGACGACAGAAAGTTAGCGGGTTTGGGTCATTAACCCATTAAACACGACTGTACAAATGGGTGACACCCACCCGCTAAAAGTGACGTATACACGACTTAAAACTGATAAGACACAATACAACCCATTGCCATGCCTACTTTAACCAATAGTAAAATGAAGGGTTTTTTCGACTTTAATACATTACTAATTTTCGATTTTAGACTTATACAACTTAATCAGTTTATTAGACTTTTGTACATTTTTCGTTGCTAAATGTGAAAATTCCGAAAAATGGACTAAAATCTAACATCGACAATTAGTAATGTATTAATGTAAAAAAAACTAAAAGGAATATTGTTCCATAAGACAGCAGGGGGAATAACATCTCAAGTACCTGGTAAAATGCATAGATATGATCTAAGACTTGCAAACAAGTGAAGCCACCAGTATCACTGAAAAATGTCCTCGAACAAGGGCCTAACTCGGAAAATCGGTCAAGTGGAAACAGTATAGTGAGAAAGTGGGTTTTCAATATCAACTCGCTTTTTTCACTGCAAACAAAGGCACGTGTAAAACAGAATGCAGTTAGAATACGTAAGCCTACAAACTTGCTACATGATAAAAGTTCTAAAAAAACCTTTGATCTACAAGAACCTAAAAAGCTAAAATAGCTTCGCCAATTTGCATATGCAATTACTAAAATTCTGATTGATACTCCACAATTTAATGCAAGCAATAAGTTGCAGTTGCAAGAATGCAGGTTCAACTCCATTAGCTCCAACTCCACCACCCAAAGCAATATATATATATATATATATATATATATATATATATATATATAAAGCCGTGAAAAATTCTGTTTCCCGTTTTTTTAAATGGACCAGTGCATTTGCACAGCTTTTGAAGGAAACAAATGCTGGCCGCTTTGTTCAGTCCGTTCAAGAGAACTCCTGTATGTATATATATATATATATATATATAATGCAGAACACTTTCCAAGATGTCTCGTGACATTTTCCCATATAGAAGTCCAATTAACGGCGTCTCCCTCTCTTTTCATCTCTTTTGAACAACCCTATCTCATTAAACCTTTTAAATTATAAAACAACCATAAACGTGGGTTAATATTTTCTTTAGACCCTCATTCAACTCTTAACTAAAATTTTGGACCCTCAATTTTCGAAAATTATAAGGGTAAATTATTTTTAACCCTGCCTAATGTTTACTGCTAGAAAGGGTTCCCCCCTTAACTATTTTACCCGACACTTTACCAAAACCAGTCAGGGTAGAAACATCAGGGCACAGGAGGTTTAAGTTATTAACGCAAATTATAAAATGACTTGATAGTTAGGGGTGAAAATGAGTCGAGTTGAGCCGAGCCGAGCTTAAGTTTGCTTGTAAATGTAAACGAGCCTAAAAATATGTTCAAGCTTTGTTTATTATCTTACGTTCTGTGCTCGAACGAGCTTCTAAGAAAATGAATACGGGCTTAAGTAGCTTGATTATTTTACACTAGTTAATATAGATATTGGTGATCGAGCCGAATCCGAGCCGAGCTCAATAAGATAACTAGCTTAAAATTTTGTTCAAGCTTGAATCAGGGGGTAATTCAGGGGGGCCAAGGAAGGGTGGCCACCCCTCCTGAGATTTTGAAAAACAATTACCGAGAATTTTTATTAGGGGTGCCATACATAAAAATAGAAACTTGAAGGTAAAGTTAATAAGATAGATTTTTAAAAAATAAAGGGTCAAAATATAAATATCTAAAAATAGCAAACCTAAAAACCTTTCTTTATCTAAAAACCAAACACATCGTTAGAACTTACACGTTCCTTCTTTTGCCTAAAAACCAAACCGATCTTTTGCTGCTGCCACCGACTGCTTGCTGCCACCCCTGCTTGCTGCCTGCCCTGCCGACTTGCCGTCGCCGAGCTTCCCTCCTCTTCCCTGCCTGCTTCTGCTGCACCCGGTGATAGGTAAGCTTCTATTTTGGCTTTGATTTGATTTGGGTTTTGGTATTTGATATGAGATGAGGTGGGTTTTTTTTTGGTTTTGGTTTAGATTTTAATACCTCTGTTTTGGTTTTGATTTCATAAGATATCTCAAGTATATATATATATATATATATATATATATATATATATATATATATTTGTTTGGTTTTTGGTACTTGAGATGAGGTAGGTTTTTTATGTTTGATGAGATGAGATGGGTTTTTTGATGAGACGGGTACCTGGTTTAGTTTAGTTACTGATTTTAATTTATATTTAGTTTAGCTTACACTTTAGGTATTAAACTTATGTGGTGCCTAATTATATTTAGGTATAATGATTGTTTAAATCAGAATAATAATTGTCTAAATTTTATTTTTAGGGTGTCATGTGAAAATATTTCAAGCGAAAAAAACACGTATAGAACTCGAATGTTACTAAAAGTACGTATAAAACTCAATTTATCAATAAGGTTTGGGCATAATATGTTAATAATACATATAAAACTTGAATTAACCCAAAAAAAATTATACTCGGGGGGGCTCCGGCCCCCAAACCCCGGCACCACTTGAAAAGGCTCCCCCTGAACACAATTCCTGGATCCGCCACTGGCTAGACTTGTTTATTTTATGAGCATGTCTCGACTGAGCTTTTTTCCGAACGAAGATGAGCCGAACTCGAGTAGCTTAGTTCGTTTATCAGCCCTAATAGTTCTGTCGCATGACAGACATCCATTAATACTAGGTGTTTTAACTTAATATAAATACAGATACAAAAGGATCTTAGACGGGTTTCATCTTTTGGTTAAAAACGGGCTAAAGTCGAACAGCAATCCTATGGCCATAATTGATTAATAATGATGGCAGATGCCAATATTACAATCCAGTGGCTGCAATTAATTGTTAAATAATGGACAAAATGAGACTTATCAGATGAAATGTAACCTAGGTGCAATGATTTGGTCTGACCGTCAACATGTGGGGCCCAAAAAATCATACTGTAAAATAACAAGTGAAACCCAAATCCCATAATCAAATTTTAATCACATCTTTCAAAATATTTATTACTCTTAAGCTTTGACAAATTGCACCTATTAGATTGTTTTATCAATCAATGGTAATCATTCGATTGCTATTATGCATGATCCATTCTTTGACAAAAGATGGAAAACAATCAGAGCTCTCTCTCTCTCTCTCTCTATATATATATATATATATCAAGGTTCTAAAAGGCGCGAGGCGTGGTCGAGGCGTAGAGGTCAAGCCTCAAGCCTTAGGAGCCTAGGCGCGCCTAGGCGAAGCCTAGGCGCGCCTTAGCGAAGCCTAGGCGTAGAAAGGCGTTTTTCCTTTTTTTATTATTTTAATTATTCCAAGGCTAGTAATATAATAAAATAGTACATACCTTGAGTTTTGAAAATATATCCATATGTTTGGTAGCCATCTTTCTCATATTCATGCTCCATAACCAATATTTGTCAACTAATCCTTGTTTTTTTTTTAAAGTGTGCCTTAAGCCTTTTACCAAGAATAAGGCGTAGGCGATGCGTTTCTCTCAAGCCTCAAGCCTCAAGCCTAGGCGGGCCTTTTAGAACAGAATTATATATAGATAGAGAGAGAGAGAGAGAGAGAGAGAGAGATACATAGATAGATAGATATAGATATATAAATGATGTTGAAAAAGGAAGAGTGAGGTAAACAACCTTTCAGTAAGTGGTCTCGACCTGTTCACAAATGAAGCTTCGGATTCCTTGGTTTCCCCATTTGCATCAAAGAATATCGATGATTGGTGTTGACTAGCATCCTCAACACTGAAAGAGTCTGTGTAGTAAGAAGCACTTGAAATTGGCTCAGATATTGACCAGCAGATTGACTCAAGAAGGCTGCTTGGGGTTATTGGACGTATTGGGGTTTGACATTTCTGCACTCACAATAATAGATGCAAAAACGTGTGCTCAATTTAACTTCGAAATGGATATTCAACTCATCAACATATTCACTAACCGACAAGATGACCAAAAATTACACATTCGAACAATAGAACTGCAGGACTCAACTATATAGTCTCCAATACTTTGTGCAATGCACAACATGGAACGCATGCATATATTAAAAGGTCATACCCAGTGTACAAGGCTCCTGCTTAACTGCAAGTCTAGGAAAGGCGAATATCTGCTGGCCTTAACTGAATGTATTTATTATTATTATTATTTTATTTATTACTATTATTACAATTATAATTATTCAACACTTATGTACATCAAAGTCATGACAGGTGAGGATGTATACAAGACTGACAAAGGGCTTCACATGAAATTAAAGTAGTCATTGTACAAAATCTAACCAAATATAAAATCAACGAGCAAATAAACCACTAATTTCGGCTACCTGCATACGGCGACCACGACGTTTTCGAACCCCATTTTTGGCCAGGTATGCAATCTTTTGCCTTTCTTCAAGGTTAACTTTAGCTTTAGAACCCGATGCATCGGGGGAACCATTTTCCCCATTATTATCCTGAAAATGGTTCAAAAAGAAGCCTCAACGAATGTGCAAATAATAAAATGGTAATAAATAATCAATGTAACTTTAGTTTATCACTAGGGCTGTAAACGGATATTCAAAAATCCGCATCCGTCCGATATCCGAATCCAAATTTGCGGTTATTTATCCGAAAAAATGGAAATGGATACGAATATGGATATACTCTATAAAAATATCCGAGAAAACGGATACGGATACGGATAGTACTAGTATCGACACAGATAATTCGTATCCGATGCGGAGTATCCATTTTACCGGATATCCGTTTTACCGGATATCCGTATCCGTCTAATATTAGTTTAAAATATTACTTATATAATATTTTAGGTATAAACTAACACTTAAAATAAAAGTTGGGGTATAACTTTAATTATAAAAACTTCAAAATCTAACCTACCTATAATAAACTAAAAACCCAAATCGGTTTCCCCCATTTGCCAAAACCCGCCCGCCCAAACCCTCCCTCCTCTCCAGCCGACGAAACCCTTCCTCCAACGAAACCCTTCCCGATGAAACCCTGTCCTCTCCAGCCGACGAAACCCTTCCCGCCGGTCGCTTCCCCTGTTCCCCTCTCCAACAGCCGACGAAACCCTTCCCAGCGAAACCCTTCCCGCCAGTCGCTTCCCCTGTTCCCCTCTCCAACAGCCGACGAAACCCTCATGTTCAACAGCCGAAGAAACACACAACAGGTAATGTTTTTACCTTGGTTTGAAGTTTATTCTTTCTGATTCATTTTTGCTTCATTTCTGTTTGAATCTTGTGATTATCTATTCTGTTCAACAACTGTTATTCTTGCTTCATTTATAAAGAAACACTCATGTTTCTGTTTTTGTTATTGCAGTTGATTCTTGGTTTTTGTTGTGCTTGTATTATTGCTTCATTTCATTTATAAAGAAAAACTTCATTTCATTTCATTTATCTATTGGTTTTTGTTATTGCTTCATTTCATTTATAAAGAAAGTCTCCAGTTCAACAACTGTTATGCTTGCTTCATTTCTGTTTTTGTTGGCTTGAAGTCTGCTTCATTTCTGTTTCTGGTTGTCTAGACTGGAGTTTATTCTTGGTTTGAAGTCTGATTAATTTCTTATTCTTGGTTTGAAGACTGTTAATTTATTCTTGTTAACTGGAATTTATTCTTGTTTTTGTTGGGGTTTATAAACTGTGATTGTTAAATTTGTTATTCATGGTTTGAAGACCGTTAATTTGTGGTGTTTTTGATGTTTTTGTTGGGGTTTATAAATTGTCATTTATGTTTTTGTTGAGGTTTAAATTTGTTATAAACTGTGACTGGGGTTTATAAACTGTGATTGTTAAATTTATAAACTGTGATTGTTAAATTTGTTATTCTATATTATAGGATTATGTCGGAAGAAGAGGCAAGCCGAACAAATATTTCAACCAATACGTCTTCCCCTGCTCCACCTGGCAGTGAGAATCAAATCAGTGATGCATCAAAACAAGTAAAAAGAAGCTCACATACGAGGCTTGGCCACTCAACAGGTTATTATTGTATGCATTTCGTATTCTACCACTCAAGTGGTTTTTTTGGAATTTGATTGTCATTCTGATTTAAGGAAACAATGTGGACACAAATGATCTATGAGTATGGATATTAAAGGTTAGTACTTCACTTATTACTAATTTTCTATAGAGTTTATTATATTGTAGCTTTTTTAATAGTTATTTTTTGCGATGGCTAAATAATGTAAACGGATACGGATATTATCCGAATCCGAGGTATCCGAGCGGATACGAATACGAATAGTTAATTTAACTATCCGGGCGGATACAGATACGGATATGGATAGTGCATCCAGATAGCGGATACGGATATGTAAAATATGGTATCCGATCCGTATCCGTCCGTTTACCACCCCTATTTATCACCCACACAAGCAAAAAAAAAAAAAAAAAAAAAAAAAAAGGACAGATGTATTGAAATATGAGAGCTTAGGAAAATGTTTATCTCCGATGGACTGCTTGACATCAGCTAACAAATTACATTCTGGAAGCGTCACAATCCAATTCTCTCTCTCTCTCTCTCTCTCTACACTTGGAGATAAGAGGCAATTAACTCTCGCACAAAATATCGATCTGGAAAGGTGGGGATCCAGCATGTCTCACCTTTCACAATGATGAAAATGGTGGTTGTGGGGCTGGAGCGGATGGTGGTGAGTGGGGAAAAGAGAGGGAGGAGAAGAGGAGCACGGTGGGGTGTGACGGTGGGGTTATGGCAACGATGAAGAGTGGTTGTGGCAATGGAGGGGACGGACACTGTGAGATTGGTGGTGGCGGTAATGGTTGAGTGGGAGAGAGATTGTAAAAGAAATGAGAGAGGGAGTGAGGAATGGGATGAGAGGGTGGGGTCATTTTATGTTTTTCTTTTGTTTCTTTTATAACATATTACAATTAGTTTTTTGGCTTTGCATAAAAGAAACAGTCAATTGACATCTCCGTCTAAAGTTGGGTGTCAATCCTCAATAAGTTATTTTCTTTTTTATTGTGCATGGGTGCAGGGCAGGTAGTTAAGTTAATCCCCAAACGGCAAAAACTTTTGGTTACCAAAAGCCAAACAAACCTAAATGCAATTGGTGAAACAGGGTACATAAGGAATTGGATCAGCAGACCACAGGAAAAAAATCAGAAATTTAAAAATATAAGAGAGCATAATCCACGGATTTTGCTGTCTTTGCATATTTCATGGTTAAAAGAAAATACCAGGAAACATCAGCTACCAACAACACTTTACTTCAGCCTTCCCAACATAACCCAAAGCGTACCAAAAGTTCCTTCTACGCTGATAGATAATTCCACACAATCAAAAGCCTTTGATAATGACACCCAAAGTGATGCTAGATACTTACGCAAGTTTAGCTGTAAAATAATTATTTTTCCATTTTGCATCTCCATTTCTATTTTTCTATAAAAATACAGAAAATTAGAAAACTCACTAAATTGGCAAAAATTAAAAATGGCCTATATCTCTTACTAACTCTCCCCACAAATACCACCACCATCATCGCTACTGCCAGACCACCACCACCACCATCACTGCATCTTCGTACCTATTCTATTCAGCTGCAGGACCATGGCTTTTCCCTCAAACTATGTCTGGAGATAAAGAGTGCACGGGATAACTTTTTTCCATATTTGAAGCTAAGAAGAAGAATACTGGTTTCTTTTTCTTTCATCTGTCTTTTGGCTAAGGTTTTTCTCTATGTGCTGTTTTGTTCTGCGAATTACAATACTACAAAAGGAATGGGATAACTTCTTTTCAAATCTGATGCCCATATCATTTAGTAAAGAGAAGAAGAGAACAACATTTGTTTCTAATCTTAATTTTTTTAAAGGTTTCCCCTATGTTTCGTTCTGCAAACCACACTGCTAAGGCATGGGAGAGTAAAATACTTGCGGTCTTGAAGTTATTCAGGGTCCTCGTTCCTTGTCACATTCAATGTCGTCCGTAATATGTGTATGGCTATTTGCATATGTTCATTGACTTCTTTGGGTTCAATTAATACAACTGATTTTTTCTAGTGGCTTCTTTTGTAACTGTGATGACAGAATTCCATCCAAAAAGATGCACCATCGGTGGCAGTGTTTCAGTGAAAATAATTGTGCAGCGGTAGCGACCTATGAAGCATGGACACTTCTCCAGAGGCGCCGTATGAGTGTCGGACACTCAAAGGACACGGATACTCAAAGGATGCAGCATGGACACGTGTCCGATGTGCCTCGTGGCGTGTCGGACATAAACGGCATAAAAACACGGCAAGGACACGCAATGGACACGACGGGGTCAAAACATAAAACTTCAAAAATAAAAATGGGGGCCTCTCCACTCACAGCCATCATTGGATGACATCAAGTAACTTTCGAAATCTTTTATTTTTCATTTTTTATTTACTTCCTTTACTTTCTTTTACTTTCTCTCCACACCGGAAGTCATCAACCTCTATTTTTTCTTTCTTTTAGTTACTCTCTCTCTCCCTACACAAAAACTGATCCACCCTTTTTTCTCTTATACAACTGACAGTTACGACTTAGTTTTTTTTCTCTTTTCGTTCACACTTATAACTGTTTTCCTTCTCTCTCTTATATAAATCATCTTTTTTTTTTTTAACCTCAACATATATACATATGTTTGTTCTCTGTTTGGAGTGAGGAGCATTGGAGCACTTAGCCCCATTAGAGTTCAAAGTCTTTTTTGTTTAATGTAGAATGGGTTTTGTGCATTTTGGTTGTTACTAGAATGGTATCTATGGTTTTTGGGTGGGAATTTTTGTTGGTCTTAGTATGGGATTAGTATTAATGTGATATTTAATGTTTTTTAAATATTAAAAATATTCATTTGCCGTCGTGTCGTGTCCAGATTTTTTTAGATTTGCCATGTCGTGTCGAACGCGACACACGTATATGTGTCTGTTCTACATAGGTAGCGACATACATGGGCGGAGCTACACTAGGACGAGTGGGTGCAGAGGCACCCACTGAAATTCTGAGATTTCTGAATTTTTTTTATACCTTTGTGTAATAACTTAATTGTTGAGGTGAAACTGTTAATTTCTGAAACATTAATCATTTATATGAAAGGGACCTGCATTTCTTTAATAGCCAGCCGGCCCTATTTTCCAAGAGAACTCTTCTTCTTTCTCTCCCTCGAAGAACAAAGCTTCTTAACCTCCTTAACCATCCATTATCCAGATCTTGCTCACCATTATCCACATAAAAGGTAAGTTAACTTTTATATTTCTGATTTTTTTTTCCAGCCGGCCATTAGATTTGTTAGACTAATAATTTTTTTTTCTACGGGCCATTAGATTTCATTTCTTAATTCTGTTATACTAATAATGTTAGACCATTATGTTAGATTTGTTAGGCTGATTTATTTGACTTTTCCAGTTTGGAACTTTAGACTTTTATAATTTGGAACAAAGCTTAAGATTAATTATTTTAATATACATATTTATTAGCTGATTTATGTTAGATTAAATTTATTAGACTTTTTATTGATTTATGTTAGCTGATTTATGAATATTAATGCATGATATTTTTTTGTTGAAATTTTCTTTAGTACTAGATTTATGCCCAAAAAAGTAAAAATAGCTTCAAAAAATTCGCCTCGGGGGCTCCCGCCCCCGAACCCTCGGAATCGTCACACACTTTCGCACCCACTCACTAATAATCCTGCCTCCGCCACTGGCGACATAGTAGGGGTGCTTCAGTGCTGCGATGGTTATAGCAGCAATAGTGGTGGCGGCGATGGTGGCAATACTAGTGGTCATTGTGTATTTTTTTTTAAATGAGAAAATAAACTAAAAAAAATTCTTCGATTTAAAGTGAGAATACCAAAAAATGTTAAATTGTTGTCTCCAAATAGAAGGAAATTCAGAATATTACTGTTTCAAATTAAATAAAAATCATTTTTAATCAAATCTCCAAAAAATATTCTCCGCACAAGATGAGCCGGCTGTAAAACTGACTTATTTGTGAAAATTTGGACCCTGAAAGATTGATGTAGGCCTGATCAGTCCCGAAAATCATTCAAGATGAAATGAAAAAATAAAAAGTTCAATGATAGAAATATAAAAAGTTCACTGATGGAACTATAAAAAAAAATATAAATATCCTGAACATCCTTATAGATGAAAAGAAAAAAAAGAAAAAGTTAATGAAATTAACTTTTAATGAAATTAAAAAATAAAAAGTTCAATGATAGAAATATAAAAAGTTTACTAATGGAACTATAAAAAAAATATAAATATCCTGAACATCCTTCCAGATGCAACGAACCATAAAAAGTTCACTGATGGAACTATAAACGAGCACTTCTGAAGCTGGAGATGGAAGTCGAAGCGACTTTAGATGAGAATATCATCGATGTAAGACCACAACAAACATGCTCTGTATGGGGCACATGGTATGACTTGTCCTTCGTCACTCCCAAAAAGGTCGACGGGGATTTTAGCCAGCAAAAAGGCATCACAGTCCACTCAGATCGTCCTTCCACTTGTCATCAGGCCTCATATAAATCTAATGGCACCCAATCTGTAAATCAAGCGTGGAGAACATGCAACCATGTGCAAGCTATCAAGCGTGTCCTCCTAGAATGTGGTGGGTAATCGGTATATTAGGGAAACTATGTTTATAGCGTTGTCATCAACACACATCCTCCAAGTCCTTCGTTCTTTAAAGTGAGAAGGGTGAGTATAAATCTAATGGCACCCAATCTGTAAATCAAGCGTGGAGAACACGCAACCATGTGCAAGCTATCAAGCGTGTCCTCCTAGAGTGTGGTGGGTAATCGGTATATTAGGGAAACTATGTTTATAGCATTGTCATTAACACACATCCTTCAAGTCCTTCGTTCTTTAAAGTGAGAAGGGTGAGTATGACATGCTTTCTACCAACCACCCACACAATTCCAAGCCTAGGACATCCAATAATGGGGAAGGTTAGGCAACAAGGACGAAGTCGATCACGTGATGTATGTCTCGAAAGGGAAGCATCCCATCAGAATGGATGCAAATGTCCTTCAAAGAATCCAAAAGGGCCGTCATGGTCGAAGGTACGGCTGTCGTTGGAGAGGTCATAATATTCACAAGCGCGTCGTAATAACCCTCTCCTAGGAGTCTAAGACAAGGGTCATTACAAAGACAAGTGGAGACAGGTAAGGCGGGCCTCAGCCCCTGCGTCAAATGGAGCTCAATATAAACACCGTCGTGCTAATAAGTAAAAGTGTTTGATCGGCCGTACCTTCGTCAAACATCTAAAGACGATCCAAAAAAAGATGCCATGTGGTCATATCCAATATGGTGCACAGGATGCATCAATATACAACCCTAGCACCCCAGACTGGCCTACGCCAACCCTACCCAACAATTTCTAGAGTCTGGAGAGGCTTAGAAATTAAGCGGAGCTTCTTTAGCATCTCTTTCGCAATGAGGCGGTCACTCCCCATCAATGATCACAATACACAGGCATCTGCGGGAGGGCAATGAAAGTATAAGGAGGTTATGATGGCCCAGTGGATGTAATACCCCGTATTTTTCTTCTAAAATAAATAAAGAAATAATATTTTTGGCATAAATAAATATTTGCAAAAATTGGACTTCATTAAATTTTTATTTAAAAATTGCAAGGTTGAAATTTGTTATTTAGTTATATTTGTGTGTGACTAATTTTTATGTACATGGGTATGGCATTTACATGTAATAAAGAAAAATACATAATTAGTGTGCGACACAAATTAAAAGTACCCAATATTGACACAAATAATTAGCGACACATTTCGGGACACATATGGGCTCGTTTAGATGATTTAGGCCTTTAAAAATAGTCCCGGGTCAATAGTATATAGGTTAGGGAACTTTTGGGCAAGTTGGATTATGAATTCGGGTCCGTTTAGGGGTCCAAAAGTTGAGTTTTAGGCCCAACTCGGAATTTGTCTTTTATTAGTGGTTAAGTGGGGGTAAACCACTCCCCCACTATCATTCCAAAAAAATCTAAAAACAAAAGTTAACGGGAGAGAATAGGAGAAGGGCCAAAAGAGAAGAAAAGGGCAAGAAACCAAGGGAAAATCAAGGGAATTTCAAGGGACTTTTTCTCCACGAATTTTAAGGCAAAAATTATCTTGCTTAATTTATGCTTTCCAATATATTTCTTGATGCATCGTAATGAGCCCTTAAATTTCTGGGATCTAGGTTTGAATATGATAAATTTGATGATGATCATTGCCTGTAGAGAACTAAATTTAATGTAGAAATTGTCCTAGAAATTTGGGTATTGTAAATTTGAAATTGATGATAGAATCTGT
Organism: Sambucus nigra; assembly: GCA_949130495.1. Taxonomy (NCBI): domain Eukaryota; kingdom Viridiplantae; phylum Streptophyta; class Magnoliopsida; order Dipsacales; family Adoxaceae; genus Sambucus; species Sambucus nigra. Next base: position 28,383,377 of record OX422208.1, on the reverse strand, counting down.
AGGATTTTTGTAGTTAAATTTGGGATATTTTGACTAATTGATGTAGAGATGTCAATGTTAATTGACGGACTGAAATCTTAATATGGATCCCCTAATGACTGCCTCTTATTGGGAATTAAAGATGGTTGGAAATTGGAAAAAATGTCTCAATCGTATGAACCCTTAACAGATGAAAAATTGTTGGATTTAAAGACATGAATTCTGGGTTAAGTTCTTAGGTTTTTAGTACAACTGTTGTTGAGTCCGAAACTGCTTCTAGGTTTATTATGAATTCGATCTGGGAAGAAGAAGAGATTGGAACAGCGTGGTAAAGGAGACAGGGTCGCTCAAACAACGTCGTGGGTCCTTCGAGCGACATGGCATGTTGTTTGAACGATCCCCACTCTCGTTTGAGCGTCGTGTGTGAATTTTTGGCAGTTCCTCCCTTCCACGTATGGGCCTGGGATTGGTTTGATTAAATGAAAATGGTTTGGTTACTGAATAGGAATAAAAGAGAAATTAAAGAGGGAAATTTTAACTAGTTGGTTAAGTAAGGATGTGACCACATTTAATTGATAATAATTACAAATAATAGATGGTTAAGTAATTATTTTAATAATTTATTAGATGGTAAATTATTAATAAATGAAAATGTTGTGGACTTTCGTTGGATTTTTTTTACGGTAATTATGGAGTAATTACCTATACATATTATACGATATAATAATATGTGCTATTATGTATTTGTGTAGACTGTCCTATCGGCTCGAGGGTTCGCGCGTTAGGACCGAGTACCACACATCGGCACAGGTGGGCTTGACGATATGTAGGTCATATAGGTACTACGTGGAGGCGCCATCTACGAGAGTTAGATATTGACGCTGACCCATCCTGTATCACCGCTGGGTATGGGCCGTGAACAGGTATCCTGCGTAGGAACCGCCCCCAATTTATGTGTGTTTCCGTCGGACTTACTGATAGAGCACGAATTAGACACCAACGGTAGATACCCTTGTGTGTCAAATATATGGAAAGACGTATATGAATAAATACCCGGACTTTAATGAAATAAATTTAATTGTCTAAGAATGTGGACAATAATTATATTTTGACCCTATAATGCATAATAGATGTTTATGCCTTATATATGCAACTTATAAGACTAAGATAAATGGGTATTGGCACTTGAGTGTAGTGATTACATTTAAATATTTAATTATCGATATAGCCATCTTATAAACTTGAGACGATGTCATAATCATTATTAACCAAGCCTCTTGGTAAGGCTACTACTGGGACAGTCTTGGAGATGCATTGGGTTTGGTCCCCAGTTCGATCCCCGGCACTGTCAATATAATGCTTGGCCAACAGAAGCCACGAACCGCGAATGGGGATTAGTCAAGGTGCGCATAAGCTGTCGCGAACATCTCATGATAGGCTACCAAAAAAAAGTCATAATCATTATTTGGGACGTATTGGAATGCGAATAATATCACACTTAGATGAGGGGTGAGGTGTTAAACGCATGAGAGTGACGAAGGGGAAATGTTTATTTTGCATCGACTGTACTATTGCATCATAAATTAATTAAGTTAAGTCGTGCAAACCTCGGGCTCTGACCCAAATTTAAACGTTTTTCCCCCAGGAGCTCCTAGACAGGGATAACTTGATTTTGCCATAACAGTCTTGTAGTCTCACTTGCTCTTCAGACTTCAGAACATTCGATCCTAACATATGTGTTTTTACTGATGTAGCTATTTATTTATTTGGAACATCTGTAAGGGCATAAGCCCTAGATTTGTTGGTTGAGATTTCGATTTCACTGGTTGGATTTATTATTATATTTGTGGTGGTTTGGACTTATTTATTCATTGTGGATATATTAGTGGCATTTCAAATATGGGCCTTAAATAATAATTATTTTATATTCGCATTTGTGCTAAGAATGGTATTAATTGACTGTAATACCCCGTAATTTTATTGATATTTATTTAAGGGATTAATTAAATTTAAATGAGAATTAATTGAGAATTAATCTGGATATAAATACTAGCGAGATGTGAGTTGGTATTTGATTATGATGTGTATGTATGGTAATATATGAATATTGAAAATATTAAAATTGTCGCGAGAGTGAAATACGACAATTTGGGAAATTTAGTTGGGACGCGCGTGCCAGTCGCGTCAGGAATGTAATTATTTGAATTAAAAAGTGAATTTTATTTTTATCAACAAAATGGTCATTTTGACTGCGCCAACGTGTCCGGAAGGGTCGAAATAGTCAAAAAATACTAGCCGGGAGTTTAGTTTGGGTCCCGGGGCACTTTTAGGCCAAACCGGCAACCTAGAAGGGTATTTTGGTAATTTTAAAAATAAGGGAATTAAAACTCACGAATTTTGGAGGTTAATTTTATATTAGAAATAAACCCACTAAGTCCAATATCAGCATTTAACAAGTAGTGAGCTACGGGAGTTATAGGGAGAATCTTAAGAGGTTCCAAAAGAAACCCCTAGCCACCATCACCATCTTTGGGAGAAATCTGTAGAGAGAAAGAGGAGAATCAACCTTCATTCATCAACATCAATTCAGAAGAACGAATCTAAGGCAAGTGTTTTGATGTCGTTATTTGCATTGAATATTTCCTCCATGTGTAGTGTAGAAAACTGTTTATATCTTGAAATTTTGATGAAGAACACCCAATGGAATTATTGTGAAACTCGTGGTTTTGGGTAGGAATTTGCATGTAGAATGATGATGGACGAATTCAATATACAAACAGAACTTTTGATGATCTGAAAACGGATTAATAAAGCGTCTTTTTATGAAATTTAATTTTGGGTTCAAGTTCATAGGGTTTGGGGACAAGAATTTGGAATTTATGATTTTGGCATGTTAATTTGTAAGATTTGACCCCTAAAATATGTTAAGGGATGATCTAGGGTGATTAGAAATAGTTTATAAACGTTAAAACACTATTTGGATGGCCTTAAGGTGGATTTAGAAAAGAGGAAAAGGAAGAAAAACGGATTTTGGGATTTCTGGGCGCAAACTGCCATCTCGTAGAAGACCTGCCCAGGTCGTTCGAACGAGCTTCTAACGAGATGACAGTAACCCCTTCTAACGAGTTGGTAGTTCGTTCGAACGACACTCGTTCGAACAACCTCGTTTGAACGAGACTTCTAACGAGTTGACAGAATGGCCTTTTAGGCCTGATTTTATTTCAAATGTCCCGTAGACTTATTTAATGGAGTAATAACCTTCCCTTATTGACTAGTAGGTATATTTGGGGAGATTGGAGTACGTGGAGGAGTAAACTTAAAATCTTGTAGTAAATTGAATGACCTTTATGAATTAGGAAATGAGTATTACGACGTGAGCAGAGTTGACGACTTTAATGCATATAAATCGGGGACTTATAAACGTATAACATTAAATGATGGTATAAGAACGAGAGGTATACCTCTATTAAAATATTGTGATATCTAAGATGTGCGAATGCTTAGTATATGTAGTTATATGTATAACATACCTACCGTACTTGCTATCATGGGAGGTCGGCGTTCGATCAGGGCCATCTAATCTTTGTGTGCTTAAGGGGGGATTTAGATTGGTACCTCGAGGACATAGGTCAGAGAAGGACTTATTGAGAAGTTAATAAGTCTGCTGATCATGGGAGCGTAGGTATGTGCGTGACCCATGTGATGTGAACTATGTTCGCCTCCATTACTTGTGATTGTTGTTATTTGAGAACGATTCCCGAGAGATTCGGAATACGTGGTCCTTATGTACGTGATGTACCGGGATTGGATAGGAGAGTATGTGTGCACCGCAGCTTAGTCTCGGGGTGCTAGTATCTTATATTTGTGATGAGATTAATATATTGTTAATTGAAATGAACTGTCATGCATAAATGTGAGTTTAAATAATAGCAACGTTTTGTAAAGATAAAATGGAAGATCTCTAGTGATTAGTAGTACTAATATGGGAAACTGTGTAGAAAAGTGAAACACTCTGTTTAAAATAAGATGTCGGGAAATAAACTGGGAATCGCATAGTAATGTTAGATTTTGTATTGGACTAGTTAGATATGGGAATAACTAGAATGGGTACGGGTACGATAGGAGTGCACAATTAGTTGAGAAGTGAGGAACTCATGTGAGTGCACACACTATCATGTACTTTATATTCACTGTTTAATGATATTAAACAATTGCAATTTTTAAATTGTTTTCACAATCGGGCTATAACCCGTTTGCTTTCAAATCTATTTTTGTAAAACCTTTTAGGTGCCCAGCCACAAGGACACCAAGTATAGGAGTTCCATTCAGGTGACGTGTTGTACCTGCTGTGGAAGTTACAGGACCTTGACAATAGACGCCTCCATTTTCGATCTCGACTCCATTATCAGATTATCTCATTTGTTGGGCATGTCGCACCATTCCTTTTAGAGACATCTTACTTATTCAGTTATTTCAGATTTTGGGGTTGTAATTAATTTAGTGATGCAGACTTGGTATTTGTTTATTCCAGTATTCGGATTGTTGTGAGGAGTATTCCTCCAAACTCATTATTATTTTATGGTTCTTCTATTATGACTATGTTGTGGAGTTTATGTTAGCATTTCATAATTTATTTATTGCATGTTAATCGGATATAATTAAAATTGACAACTCACTTTTTAAATATTAGGTGGCTAGTAATTGTTACGAACTGAACCAACTTGACATTTTGAATTAATTTGAATAAAGGAGTAGCTACCCGGTATTTAATTAGTCGGGGTGTCACATTGACAAGCAAGCCCTATCTTCGACGTATCGTGCCTGGCCAACCTTTACGTGAAAAAAAAGGGGTTGTTACAGTTGGTATCAGAGCACGGTTCTAGTGTCCTTAGGATTTGTGTTGCGCTCATTACGTTCTGCGTTGCGTTTTTTTATATGTAGAGACTATACTTAGGGTTCATTGTATTCTTACGATTGATACTAATTCGAACCTTGTTTGCTTTCAGATGGCAAATGGGCGGAGAGGCAGACCGAGGTGAGTAGTTCCACCGGTTGAGCAGGAAGCTCACCCGGACCCACCGTAGGCCCCACAGGAACCACCAGCCCCACAGTTGATTACCCATGCTGAGATAGCCATCATCGTGTCTCAGGCGATCTCTACGGCTATGGCAGCCATGCTTCAGCACTTCCCACTGCCACAGGCACCTCAGCAGCCACCACCACAGCAGGTGGCTATACCAGCACAGGCACCAAGTTACATGTGGGACAGAGCGAGGGAGGTCTTTGTTCAAGGCCAGCCTCCAGAGTTCGCAGGCGGTTCTGATATATTGGTGGCGAGTCGGTGGAAGAAGGATATTGAGAGGGACTTGCGGAGTGCACGCCAGTTCAGAAACAGATGCTAGCTTCGTTTAGATTGGTGGGGGCCGCTCTTCAGTGGTGGAAGGCGGTTACGACTATTGCAGAGAGGGGCAACTTCACTATTGATCAGTTTTGGGAGAGGTTTGAGAGGAAATACTTTTCCCTAGCCATGCAGTATGAGATGAGGACCAGGTTCACAGAGCTTAAGCAGGAAGGGCGTACTGTCGCCGTGTACAAGGAGTTCATCGCCCCCTCGTACTTTGCCAGGGAGGATGTTCGTACTGAGCAGATGAGGATGGATAGGTTTATTGCGGAATCGGCATGACACCTCCGGAAGGCTCTTCTGGGGAATCCAGCAATCACGACATATAACCAATTGGTTAATGCTACACTTCTCCATTGCCAGGATCACAAGGCATTTCTGAAAAACAAGGGGGAGAAACGGCACGGAGGAGAGTCGTCGAGCCAGCAAGGCAAGGCGAGTGGGGGAAGTGGATCTGGGGCCCAACAGAACAGGTGCACCCATCCACTGATCAGAAGAAGTTTAGAGGTGCAAATGACTGACAGAGGCAGGACTAGGGTCAGACGGGGCAGGGACAACAGGGTAGAAGCTAGCAGGGCTGACGGTTTGAGCGGGGTCCGTTTTAGGAAAATAAATTGCGATACATGTGGTAAGAGGGGCCACACTTCGAAGAATTGCACTCGAGGGGACCAGGTAGCCCAAGGGCAGGGAGGTTATAGAGGACAGCAAGCGCCACAGGGACAGCGTCCACCAATTCCGGCTCAGGAAGCCGCTGCACCCAACACCCATTGTCCCACAGAGGCAACAGCCATTACAGTATGGGGGCCTGTGATGTTGCAGCAGCAGACGAGCCAACACCCCCACATGTAGTCTAGGGTATGTTTCCCATTTTTGGCCATGTTGGTCACATTCTTTTCGATACGGGTGCATCTCATTCTTTTGTTAGCACGGGGTTTGCATAGGAGACGAGTATGGTAGATTTTACATCAAATATTGTTTTACATATAAACTCACCAGTGGGTAGAGGGGCACCCATACAGTCAGTATGTCAGGGTATCGGTAATGAGATAGGTCGACTCATCTTTGCTGATTTATTAGCACTTGACATGCACGAGTACGACATCATTTTAGGGATGGACTTGGCTAGCTACGTATAAAGCATGTGTGGATTGCTATGGGAGGTCCATCGCCTTCGCCATTTCGGGAAAGGAGATGTACCTAGTTGCGATGTCGCAACCCGGGGTGGGTCGAGCATGCATTTGTATTACATTGAGGATACTTCTTCGGAGGTTGTGGTGATGCTAAATTTCATCCCTGTGGTGAGTTTTCTGATGTTTTGGGGAGATTCCGGGATTACCACCTAATCGGGAGATCGACTTCATGATCGACTTGATTCCGGGCACGAGATCTATTGCCCGTACTCCGTATCGGATGGCTCCCGTTGGAGATGAGGGAGCTACGAGAGCAAATTGAGCAGTTGTTAGGGTAGGGATTTATCAGGAGGAGTACTTCGCCCTGGGTGCTCTAGTTTTATTCGTCAAGAGGAGGGACGGATCTCTACGGCTTTGTGTCGACTATCGGGAGTTGAACAAAGTCACTATTCGGAATAAATACCCACTGCCACATATAGATGATTTATTGGCTGATGGGTACTGTGTACTTTTCGAAAATTGTTTTGAGGTTGGGGTACCACCAATTGAGAGTCCGAGAGCAGAACATCTCAAAGTCAGCCTTTCTTACTAGATATGGATCGTATGAGTTTTTGGTGATGTCATTTGGGCTAACCAATGCACTGACAGTATTTATGGACTTGATGAACCGAGTGTTCAGGGACTATTTGGATCAGTTTGTTATCGTATTTATAGATGAAATTTTGATTTATTCTCAGACTGCGAAGGAGCACGCAGAGCATCTTACAGACGTTTCGGGATCATCAGTTGTATGCGTAGTTCGAGAAATGCGGGTTTTGGTTCAGAGAGGTACAGTTCTTGGGCCACATTGTGTCCGAGCGAGGAATATATATGAACCCAGGGAAAGTTTATGTTGTGATGGAGTGGGTACAGCCCACTACACCCATCGAGATGCGCAACTTTTTGGGACTGGCAGGGTACTACAGTCGATTCATCCAGGGGCTCTCCAAAATAGCCGGGCCCTTAACGAATTTGACAAGGATGGGGTACCATTTGTTTGGGATGAGATGTGCCCGCAAGCATTCGAGGAGCTGAAGACTAGATTGACTACAGCACTACTTTTAGCGTTGCCTCAGGCAGGGGTTGATTACAGAGTCTATACAGATGCGTCCCTAAGGGAACTTAGTGGGGTTTTAATGCAGGAAGAGAGGCCGATAGCTTATGCTTCCCGAAAGCTTAAGCCTCACGAGGGACATTACCCCACCCACGACTTGGAGTTAGCAACCGTGGATTTTGCCTTACGAGTGTGGAGACACTATCTCCTGGGAGAGAAATTTCAGCTTTTCACAGACCACAAAAGCCTGCAGTACTTATTCACACAGCGGAAGCTAAACATGCGACAGAGGAGGTGGCTAAAATTTGTGAAAGATTGTCAGTTCGACATTCAGTACCACCCGGGGAAGGCGTATGTCGTAACGGATGCGTTGAGCCGCAAGCCGTTTCTGGAGTTGGCGGCAGTGTGGAAGGCGAAATGGAAGTCACTTCGTGGGAACGATGACCTGATCCGAGCATTCATGTCAGTTATCAGCATCACCCCCGAGATCATTATTCGGGTGGTGAAGGCACAGGCGGGAGATCAGCTTTGCCATGAACTGGTGAGATAGTTGCTAGCCGAGGGGGTGGAGCACTTTTCTATTGGGTCGGATGGTGGTTTGAAATACCAGGGGAGACTGTTTATTTCGGATAATGAGTTGAGGTGAGCCGTCATGTCGGAGGCCCACAGTTCACTTTTTACGGTACATCCCGGAAGGGATAAGATGTACCACGACATGCGTCATTAGTATTAGTGGGCCGGGATGAAAAGAGATATAGTTGAGTTTGTGTCCAGGTGTGCCACGTGTCAGCTGGTGAAGGTGGACCACCAGCGTCCTGCAGGTGTTTTACAGTCGTTGGAGATCCATGTGTGAAAATGGGAAAGCATCTCCATGCGTACTTTGCAGAGGGGGCATGATTCGATATGGGTGATCGTCGACAGACTGACGAAGGTGGCTCATTTCTTACCGATCTGGACAGATTACAGCTCCGAGCAGTACGCCAAACTCTTCCTTGCAAAGATTGTTAAGCTGCATGGGGTACCGCTCAACATAGTATCGGACAGGGACAGGACGTTTGTGTCCCACATTCGAGGACGGAATTCCATTATAAATGGGGGAAGAACGCAATACCCCGTATTTTTCTTCTAAAATAAATAATGAAATAATATTTTTGGAATAAATAAATATTTGAAATTGCTTATGCTTTCCAATATATTTCTTGATACATCGTAATGACCTCTTAAATTTCTGGAATCTAGGTTTGAATATGATAAATTTGATGATAATCATTACATGTAGAGGACTGAATTTAATGTAGAAATTGTCCCGAAAATTTAGCTATCGTAAATCTGAAATTGATGGTAGAATCCGTAGGATTTTTGTAGTTAAATTTGGGATATTTTGACTAACTGATGTAGAGATGTCAATGTTAATTAACGGGCTGAAATCTTGGTGTGGATCCCCTAATGACAGCCTTTTATTGGGAATTAAAGATGGTTGGAAACTGGAAAAAAAAGCCTCAATCGTATGACCCTTAACAGATGAAAAATTGTTGGATTTAAAGACATGAATTCTGGGTTAAGTTCTTAGGTTTTTAGTATAACTGTTGTTTTCGAAACTGCTTCTGGGTTTATTATGAATTCGATCTGGGAAGAAGAAGAGATTGGAACAACGTGGTAACGAAGACAGGGTCGCTCAAACGATGCCGTAGGTCGTTCGAGCGACATGGCATGTCGTTTGAACGATCCCCACTCACGTTTGAGCGACGTGTGAGGATTTTTGGCAGTTCCTCCCTTCCACGTATGGGCCTGGGTTTAGTTTGATCAAATGAAAATGTTTAATTACTGAATAGGAATAAAATAGAAATTAAAGAGGGAAATTTTAACTAGTTGGTTAAGTAAGGATGTGCCCACATTTAATTGATAATAATTACAAATAACTAGATGATTAAGTAATTATTAATGGGATGGAATTAATAATTTATTAGATGGTAAATTATTAATAAATGAAATTGTCGTGTACTTTAATTGGGTTTTTTTATGGTAATTATGGAATAATTACCTATACATATTATATGAGATAATAATATGTACTATTATGTATTTGTGTGGACATACCAATATTCGTGGACTGTCCTATCGGCTCGGGGTTCTCGCGTTCGGACCGGGTACCATACGTCAACAATGTATAGGTCATATAGGTACTACATGGAGGCGCCATCTACGAGAGGTAGGTGTTGACGCTAACCCATCCTGTGTCACCGCTGGGTATGGGCCGTGAACAGGTATCCTGCGTAGGGACCGCCCCCAATTTATGTGTATTTTGTGATGTCCGCTTAGGATAAGAGTTTCTTCCGGACTTGCCGATAGATAACGAATTAGACACTGACGGTGGATGCCCTTGTGTGTCAAATATATGGAAGGACATATATGAATAAATTCCTGGACTTTAATGAAATAATTTAATTGTCTAAGAATGTGGTCAATAATTATATTTTGACTGCAACTTATGCGACTGGGATAAATGGGTATTGACATTTAAGTGTAGTGATTACATTTAAATATTTAATTATCGATATATCCATCTTATAAATTTGAGATGATGTCATAATCATTATTTGGGACGTATTGGGATGCGAATAATATCACACTTAAATGAGGAATGAGGTGTTAAACGCATGAGAGTAACGAAGGGGGAATATTTATTTTGAATCGACTGTACTATTGCATCATAAATTAATTAAGTTAATTCTTGCACACCTCGGGCTCTGACCCAAATTTAAATGTTTTTCCCCCTGATGCTCCTAGACAGGAATAGTTGTATTGTGCCATAGCAGTCTTGCAGACTCAGTTGATTTTCAGACTTCAGATCATTCGATTCTAGCATAGGTGCTTTTCCTGCTGTAGTTATTTATTTATTTGAAACATTTGTAAGAGCATAAGCACGAGACTTCTTTATTTTACGTTAGTTGAGATTTCGATTTCACTAGTTGGATTTATTATTTTATTTGTGGTGGTTTGGACTTATTTATTCATTGTGGATATATTCGTGGCATTTCAAATATGGGCCTTAAATAATAATTATTTTATATTCGCATTTGTGTTAAGAATGGTATTAATTGACAAGCAAGCCCTATCTTCGGCGTATCGTGCCTTGCCAGCCTTTACGTGAGAAAATAGGGGTTGTTACAGTGGGTTTGGATCCACCAGTTGCGAAAGACTAACTAGAATCTGGTGATAGATTAGTGAATATGCCTCCTGTTTCGATTTTTTCCCGTTTCTTCTTTTAAGTTGAATATGTTATTTTTCTATTTTTTCTGTAACTAATTTCCTTTTGTACTTGTACAATCATCTTCACGTTAATATTTAATAATATTTTTCTTGTTTTCAAAAACTAGTTAAAAGGAGGTCTTTGAGTATGTACCAGGCTATAAAGCACGGACACTTCCCTGGAGGTCCCGTACGAGTGTCGGGCACTCAAAGGACAAGGCATGGACACATGTCCGACACGCCACGTGGCGTGTTGGACTTAAAAGGCATTATAAAAAAGTTAGACACTTGAAGGACACAGGACTGACACGTAAAGGATACAAAAAGGTAAAAAAACGGAAACTTATTTTTAAAAAAAACGAGGGTAGAGAACAGCATAACTATATAAAAAAATCGAGGCATATTTGTTATTTTAAAAACTTAGTAGGGTTTAACCCTTTTCACGTAACAAGACTTCAAACATTTTACAAACTTAGGGTTTCTTCTCTCCAACCAAAGCCACACCAGGGTCAACCATCATTGGAAGTCTACGTCGGTAGCTTACGACTTCTCTCCTCTCACAACCATCACCGGAAGTCATCAGGTGACTTCCAAAATCTTTTTTTTTCGACTGTTATTTACTTCCAGTAGATTATGGCTCCTTTCCTGTCTTTTACTTTCTTTTAGCGACTCTCTCTCTCATAACACATAAACTGAGCATCTCTTATAACTTACGACTTGTTTTTTTCTTTTTTTATTTAGTCTTACGACTGTTAGTTACATTGGAATGACTTTTTTTTTAGAACTTGACATATGTACATATGGAGCAAGGCTCCTCTACATCATGCTTCTTATATCATCCATACATCACACCTAGTTCTAGGTCTGCGCCAGCAGAATTTTGTGATTTTTTTATGAAAATAGCTAGAGAATGTATTTTTTTAACATGTGTTGATTGAAAGTTTAATTTCAATAGAAAAATAAAAAATTTGAAAAAAAGATTTCTTAAGGTCTAGAACTAGGTGTGATGTATAGAGTGTGATGTAATGTTCATTCTCTTGTTTCAGAAAAAAGAGCAATTTTTTTTTTATTCAGGCAGCATTATCGTGATGTTTAATGAGATTTTGTTTTATTGTGATGTTTAATGTTTAGAATGGATTTGATGATTTATAATTTTTGTTGTTCTTAGCATGGATTAGTATTAATGTGATATTTAATATTTTTTTATATATAAAAAATATTTCTTTAAAGCCGTGTCGTGTCCTCATTTTTTTGGATTTGCCATGTCAGGGCGTCCGTGTCCGTGCTTCATAGGTACCGGGACTAAATATCCCTATCTGCAAGAGGATATTGGGGTGGAATCTTAACATAAATTCAAAGGAGTACAAGTTATCAAAATAATGTTAGAAATTCCATACTCATAAAAAAGGGTACAAAGGTTCTAGACCCTAGTTTATTCGAGTTACAGTGAACACTACATGGCATAAAAGGGCCAACCCAGTGCACGAGGCTCCCGCCACTGTGGGGTAATGGAACAACGGTACATGACATAAAAGAGCAAACCCAGTGCACGAGGCTCCCGCCACTGCGGGGTAATGGAGCAACGGTACATGACATAAAAGAAGTAAAACATAACAAGGGCTATAACTAAAATAGCAAACAATGTAAATCGTCATCACCGTAATGATAAGAAAAGATCTTCCTCCACTATGCATTCTTTTAATTTCGTCTAACGCTGCTATCATTAAAGAGAAATAAATGATATTTTGATGCATAGTGAGATTTTCGACCCTAATACCTCCCCCTTAGTTCAGTCAAAAGAACTTATATTGCCTTGTTTGCCTGTGATAATTGTCGACAGACAAATAACTTAAACTGTTTCAGTCTGTTTTGCATGTTTTGTACGTCCTGACGGAAACAACTTTATTTTGAGGAAACGTTCCCCAGCCACTTTGATGGAAATATACTCAATTCAAGCAAGAAAATAAATTACAAAGACGCTAACATTAAAAGAGAGGATGAACAGAATATACCTGCACAGAACTGCCATTTTGAACATTTTCGAGCATTGTTCCAACCTGCCTAGCTAAATCAGCAGATATGTGAACAAGCCTCTGCAGACGTTTTTCCTTTGCAGTCTTCAGAACCCATAATGGCTGAGGCAAATGTTAGCTTGATTAAGAAAAGGTAAAGAGAGTATTGTCATAGTAGTACAGAGAAGGGGGGGTTGTGTGGGGGGGTATGGGGGTGGTTAAAATAACACAAGATTATGGTACTTCAGATGATAACATTAGTGCAGCATATCTGATCTACATGACACTGTTAAAAAAGAGAGTCAAAATTCATCTAATACACTAACTTCTAATGGTCCACTGATCTAAATTCTTTTGGATGTATTTCGTTCTATCTTTTAACAAAAAATCCAGATTGCATTGGTTCTCTATTATAAATGCACCATAGCACTTACTGTTACAAGATTATTGGAGTGGCCAAGATATTTTCGAATAGAAGGCCCTTCAGAACCCATAATGGCTGAGGCAAATGTTAGCTTGATTAAGAAAAGGTAAAGAGAGTATTGTCATAGTAGTACAGAGAAGGGGGGGTTGTGTGGGGGGGGTATGGGGGTGGTTAAAATAACACAAGATTATGGTACTTCAGATGATAACATTAGTGCAGCATATCTGATCTACATGACACTGTTAAAAAAGAGAGTCAAAATTCATCTAATACACTAACTTCTAATGGTCCACTGATCTAAATTCTTTTGGATGTATTTCGTTCTATCTTTTAACAAAAAATCCAGATTACATTGGTTCTCTATTATAAATGCACCATAGCACTTACTGTTACAAGATTATTGGAGTGGCCAAGATATTTTCGAATAGAAGGCCCTTCACACACTACATGACTGGCATTATGACCAACAAACCATCGATCTACCAATGTAGCACCTTCTCCACTAGCAGCCTCGACAACCTAATCATATGAAAATCCGAAAGTTTTAGCTTATTAATACAAGTGACTAGGGGTTTTATTGACAGTTAACACATAAGCAGATTGCAAAAATAAACTAAAAGAAAATTGATGATATAGTAAAATCCAAAGAAAGCATAAACATGCAAGACCTCGACCGCAATGAACTAAAGAAAGTTTCTATTTCAAATCGAAAATATTGAACAAAGTAGTTTCACCGCATTTAAATTCGACTCTACCTTACTCCGCAGCTCAGCAGAAATGTCTGCGTCAACATATAAGGAATGACCAGACAGAGTTGCACCCATATTTCTATTGAACTCCTTTTCTGTAGAACTTAGTCGTGTTGCTTCATTCATGTTAGATTGATTGGTTTGTTCAAGCATACGAACAGGGAGACAAGAATTCTCAGCACCGGCATAATGAACAGGCCAGTTGAGATCATTCATGGCCTTGCCATTTTTTACAATACTTTTGACACTGTAAAGTGATTCACTCAGCCTTACTGCACCAAACAAAAACAAGGCCTCATTAATTCAACAGGGGAAGTGCATTAATAATTGGTTGTTCACAATAATTTCAAGAAGAAAAAAAAATAGTTAAAAAATATATGATTTCTTTACATAAGAAGGATAACCTTCTGTAATTAACCCAGCACGAGGAAGGCCTACGAAATTCATCTTTAGCAAAAGTATAGAATATAGATACACATTCAGTAATGAACAAGGCAAAATCTACCAATTTAATATTCAGAAGTGGATAATGTGGCAGCCATTTGGACACAATTATCACCTCAGTGTTTTAAGCACTAGACCGGAGTAATCGACAAAAGAAAAGACATAATGACTAAAAAAAATTTTGGATGATCACCCAAGAAAGGTGCAACATGTATTAAGATAATACTCCATCCATCCCAAATTAAGAGTTCCGTTTCTAAAAGTAGTATACAAATACGCGTGAAATTCCAACATCATCTGGAGAGTAGAAGCTCGACATCAGGTGATGTTGCCGTTGTAAATGCCAACATCATTTGATGCGTTTGTAAATTTGGGGAGGGGGAAGTATTGGAAGTTGACGCATACATACAGCTGAGCCATTCGGTGTAATATTGTCCATCACTTGAAGGCAATGTGCATTCTTATATTATCCACCCTCGTTTGATCCAGTGGTAAGGGGCGGCTCGTTTAGACCAACGTCTCAAGTTCGAAACCTCTCAGAGGATGCCTGCCAGATTTTAAGCAGGGCATGTGTTAGAGTGGCTCTAGCACAAGCGTCTTCCCTGTTTAGCTCGCACGGGGGAGTCCAAAAGACTCGTTCGAATGGAGGTTCAGGGTTACCAAAAAAAAATATATGTTCTCATATTGATGACCAAATGTATCTCCAAACATACACTATTAAATAAATTCAAAAGCATTAAACTTCAGACGTAGTGCTTTCAAAGTTTTCAGGATATTAGAAACGGTTTAGCTCCCAACTTAAAGACGAGCAGAAACAACAGAGGAAGACTCGCTCAATTAGTATGAGACATGGTAAACAGAAATGATTCGGGAAATGGGAAATTGGTTCCCAGAATCACCATTCTCAGTCCATATCAATCAAATAATAGTCATCTCTTACCATTTCTTCTGACGCTGTCCACAAACCAGCCAAGCGTAACGACAAAGAGACCATTTTTTGATCCATGTTTCAAAGCATGTTCAAACTTGCGTCCACTAGAGCTGTAAAGAGTGTTAAGAATTCACAGCAGCTTGATTTTGAGTGCAATAGAATAAAAAAAATGCTGACATGATTCTCTGGAATGAAATTTTTCCTTGTACACACCCCAACTTGTATAAAACCAATTCATCCAAAAATACAAGTAATCACATAGGGAAATAAAACAATTGCTTCCCAATGCCAGAGATAAATGCAACTGCATATGCATGTTAACTAAAATTTACAGTGCAAAAAGGACATATTAAATAAATAAATTAAAAAGGATATCTGAACCACCAAATGAGTACACTGAGGATGCAAATGGGGACTGTATTGACCACCCAATTTCTCTGTTGCGTCCATGACTTGTTTCCTTGCCTCTATTGATCACATCATGAAGCACAAATAAACAATTGGCGCAAACGTAATTACTTACATATAACAGCGATTCTTTTGTGTTAACGCAGTACATCAAGTGAACTAGACAAATTAATTGGCAGTATTCTTCATATAAATCCAACAAAATATAAAAGTAGCTCTAGTTGATGAATAAATGGGAAACAATAAAGTTCAGAAACCTATCGTTGTTATATGAGATTACTGCCTTTAGAGAGACTATCCAACATACCTAAAGAGCATACCTCAACTTTTAGGGATAAATAAATGAAATTTGGTGAAGCTGATCTCTTCACCATGAAGACAATCTCCAACAAAGTTCATTAAAGAAATTCATTCATTTAGTAGGTAAAATGCAAAATATATATATGTACACATATACATAGATAGATATATATATATATATATATATAGCAAGGCTCTTATACATCATGCTTCCTACATCACCCATACATCGCCTAGTTTTAGGCCCTATAAACTTTTTTTATTTCAATTTTTTATTTTACCCATGGAGTTAACGTTCCACTCAACATATGTTCAAAAAATTAGGTCAAAATATAATTTCTAGCTATTTTTTAAAAATCCAATAAAAAAAACTGCTGAAAATACCATAATTATAAGGTCTGTGCCAACAGAATTTTGTGAATTTTTTAAAAATAGCTAAAAAATGTATTTTGACCTAATTTTTTGAACATGTGTTGAGTGAAAGATTAATTTCAATAAAAAAAATTGGAAAAAACATTTCTTAGGGCCTAGCACTAGGTATGATGTACGGTGTGATGTATAAAGTGTGATGTAAGCCCCTCTCTCTCTCTCTCTCTCTCTCTCTCTATATATATATATATATATATATATATATATATATATATATATATATACACACATGACACTTCTGCGAAGGTGACGTACCCGTGTCGGACACTCCGACACTCATACGACATTCCGCGAACACTCCGCGAGACTTGTCAGAATTGTTTGGCATTTAAAAAAAAAGTGAACACTTAACACGAACACGACACGAACATTTCGTGGACACGACAGGGTGCCAAAATTAAAGAACACTACGAAATTCTAGTGTCATCTTGTAAAATTAAATCGTGTAAATTGGTATGGATAATAAGAAGAAAAGCTAAAAGAATAAAGTTATGATCTCGCTTAATTTAAATGCATATTTTTTACTTATGATTTAACTAGACCATGTTAATTTTAATAAATTAGTTTCACAACTACTTTATGTTTTTGAAAAACGAATTAGATGAAAGTATATATATATATATATATACAGGAATAAAAATATATTTATATGTCGACGTGTCTTTGCCGTGTCGTGTCCTAGCTTTTTAGGTTTGTTGTGTTGACATGTCCGTGTCATGTCGGACACGACACCCATATCCGTGTCCGTGCTTCATACATTATAAGACTACTTACAATTTCAATAACACGTGGGATTCATACCTTTGGATAATCCGGAAACGCATATAACAAGACCCGAAAAGGGTCCGATGGGTGGAAATAGCCGTTGGGAGAGTGCAGATGAAGATGAAATAGGGGACATGGGAGGCTCAGATGAGGATTGAATACCTCTAAATGATGGAAATGCAGAGTTTGTAAAATCAGCAAACAACCTTGAACATCCCTTGCTATTAATCACCTCTACTCTTCCACTTCCACCTCCAACCATTTTTCCTTATCTAACTAATCAATCATGAAAAACAACAAACAAAAAATGTAGAAGATATTCAGTAATTCTTTGTGGAAAAATTGAAAACAAGAGAGAACAAAAAAGAGACAATGTGATCATTTTTTGAATAGATGTGTCTCTTTCTCTCTTGGAATTTTTCTTTTAAAAAAGGAAATTTGGGGTCATTTTAAATTTGGACCTAATATTTCAAAAATTGCAATGCTAACCCTCATAGTTGAAAATTCGTGCAATTTGTGCCCGCCTTCACATCTTTCTTAGGATAATTAACGAAATGGGAAGCCGAGTCATCCATTCCATTAAATCTCCAAATGCGTAGGTGACAAAGGGCTAAAATTGTACAAATTTCGAACATTAGTGTCAATATTGAAACGTTTGAAATATTTGGTCAAAAATTAAAAATGACCTCAAACTTTAGGATTGATCTGGTCCAAAATTAAAATTGACCCAAAAATTAAAAAAATTTGGTCAAAAATTAAAAATGACCCCACAGTTTAGGATTAATTTTGCATTTTATACTTTGGGGAATGACAAGTTTAGTATTTTCAGGAGAAACTAACTCTCACTATGTGACAAATGAAACAAAGAAAGTTCGAAACAAAAACAAAGTGAATTTTTTCAGGTTCTCTCTCTCTTAGTTGATCAGCAAGGCAAAAATAGAAAGACAAAAAATAAATTGTTGAGGTAAAAATAAACTAAGTCTCAATCTGAACCATTATTTTTTTAAATCATAAAAGGCTAACTATTATTTTTGTCTCTTAATCATTAAGAGGTAAATGTATCTCTAAAGTCCGATGACACATAAAAACAAACAAATTTTTAAGATTCAGACGACTTCGGATGAAAAAACAAAACAAAGGGTTTTTATACTTAACCCCCACTTTTTAATGGGTTGCTTGACTTAACCCCACTTTGTTAATCTCTTTAATATAACCCTAGCGCTATGGGTTATCACGAAATATCAAACAAAATAGGGATCTCTTTGATATAACCCCTAGCACCAGGGGTTATCTCAAAATATCAAATAAAAATAGGGGGTTAAGTCAAAATATTTATTTGATTCTGCCCCTGTTTATAACGTCAAATTAGACTTAACTCCTATGTCTGGAGCAAAATCAAAGAATTATAAAAACAGGGGGTTAAGTCAAATAATGCATTAAAAAATGGGAATTAAGTCAAAATGGCCCAAAAACAAATGCAACCTGAGAATTATCAAGTGACAATTAAAAAAAAAAATGTGAAACAAAAACATAATTTATGATCAGCATCAGAAACACTTCAGTTTCAGGACAAAAATTGAAGAACTAAAAACAACATAGGTAAAAAAAACAAAGTAAAATTTTACCCTCTCTAAGTGGAGAAACTCTACTCTTTTTGATCAATCAAATGGCAATAACAAAAGTTGAAAAAAAAAGTAATTAAAAACAAATTATTGACAGGCTGTGAAATGAAATTATCATAGTACTAAAGTTAGGCTTTGGAAAGGGTAAAAAAAGAGAAGGTTAAATTGGAATTTGCAATAGAAACAAATAATGTTACATAAAAAGAAAGAAAAAGGGAATTTATTTTTTTATCAAATCAAATGACAGCTTCAGTATTCTCTCAAAAGTTGGAAAAGACACAAAGTGAATTTTGTTCAAATATTTGCCCCTCTCTCTAAAATCTGCTTTTTAAACTCACCTTAAAAAACGTGTCCCATTCGTATTGACACGTGTTTCGATTTCACAGGACATGTGAATTTTATCAAACTTTTGTGTCACGTTTTTGTATCTTTACCGCGTTACTAAAAAAACTTACCCACCTAGACCAAAAGAAAAGTAGCAAAAGAATACAATTTCGCAAACGTTGACGTGTCGCGTCCTCGTTTGCGCGTGTCCGGACCACACTAAAAATATAGTTCCGTAAATCCGGACACGCACGAAGATGGGCGCGGCACGTCGGGCCGACAATTTTCACGAGACTCGTGATTTTCATGTGTCGATCGCGACACACTTACGTTCCGTGTCGCGATTGGTTATGGACTTGTAAACGCGGATTCGCGTCAACAGTATTAACCAATCGCGACACGATACGTCACTGCGTCGCGATCCACGCATGAAAATCACGTGTCTTCGTAACAAAAAAAAGGGTTGGAAAAGAAAGAGAGTGTTTTTAAAATATGAGAGATTGTGTAATATATGGGAAAAACTCACCGATTCATTAGTTGAGAATTTAAGTTCTTTGTGGGAAGAGAGTGGAAACTGGGGAGTGTTTGGTTTGTTTTGGGTTTGGGTTTAATGGGGTGGGGATGGGAAAAAGAGGGGTTGGCGTGGTGTGAAAACTGGAAAAGAGGAGGACTGATGGGGAGTGATATTCTTGAGTGTGTTTCTTTTTGCAGAGATGAGTAACAACGGGCTTTTCTATGTTCAAATGGGGTTATGGAAATGGCCGTGTTTTTCTCACATTTTACGGTCTTGACCTTATATTTCGATTCATGAACCCGACAACTTACAACTTTAGTAGATGACATAACCATGATGACCAAAATTTAGGGAAATGATACGAGTATAAAATAATTTCTTTCAAATATTTTTTAAATTTGATGTGAATGTCATATTATTCTCTTACATATTTATTAAGTATTATCATGTGCTGCGAGTCCCGTCTGGACATAAAAATCAAGTCATTTTGAGAGAAGTTAGGGGAATTTATTTGGGGTATGTAGCATTACTCCCAAAATTTAAGGGCATGGAGGCACTTAAAATGAAAATTTTAACGAGGCTTTGAAAATTATATGCAAAATTCAAATTTTTTGTTTTTTTGGGTTGCTCGGAACATTAATTAATATTTGTTTGATATATCACCGAGTTTTTATTTTGTGTATAATTTGAGGGTTTCCTTAGAATCACTCATTTTAAAATATCAAAAGACTTAAACATGAATAATGATATGAGTTTTAAATATTTTTTTTTTTAAATTCAAAGTATATTAAGGTATAATTTGATTGTGCAAATTATTTGATTATGTAAATTGATTTATTGTGAATTAGTGAAGTATAATGAATGGTTTGAAATAAGTTTGAATCCAATTTTAGATGATATTTGGCACTGTTCTAAAAAACCCGTCTAGGCTCCGCCTAGGCTTGAATCTTGGGAGAAACGCCCCGCCTTAAGATTTTGACACCTTATGCTTGGTAAAACCCTTAAAGCGTACTTTTTCTCTAAAAACAACAATGTTTTAGTGAAACGATATCGCCTTTTAAAGATTTTTTTACAAACCGAGTCATTATCTCATCCAAAATAATCAAATAGTATTTTTATTTGCAAATATTCAGACATATTTTTATGATATGTACAATTTTAGTATTTTAATAACTTTGTTATGGTTAAAAAATATTAAAATATATTAAAAAGGCCTAAACGCCTTTTTACGCCTAGGCTTCTAAGGCTTAAGGCTTGGCCTCCACGCCTTGATCACGACCCGCGTTTTTTAAAACCTTGATATTTGGTAATCTGAAATTTATGTTAACGTCCAATCAGAAAAAAGTTTAAAACGAATTGAGAGAGAGAGAGAGGATCAGCCAAAGGCCAAATGAATTTTATGCGGATCATATTTTAAATGGATGCATTTCATATTTTTACACGGGCACTAAAATGAGTCAATTAATGAATCATTTCATTAATAAAATCAAACGCAAATATTGGACCAATCTATAAATTGGTCAATTTATAATTTTGAGACTGCCAAAAGAGGCCTAAGTATTTGTACATTGGGGAGGATCCCACATAGTGACATATGATACAAGCACTTAATGGATGTTGGGGATGTCTTGGGATGCCTAGTATTATTCTTTAAACATATTTTTGCTAAGAGCCAACACATAATATTTTAGTCTTTGTTAAGCTCCCAACCATTCTCTCTCTACCCCCCCCCCCCCCCCCACTAAGCTCCCAAAATATTCTCTATCTACCCATTAAGCTCTCAATTATTTTGGTCCCCACTTTCCCAACAATCTTCACCGTTCAAAGTGGATTGAATACACTTTGGTCTCCACTTCACCAACAATCTTCATCAACTATCATCATTTTTGTCCACACACAATAACTATGGTTTAAAGTCATCAAAGTTATAACAACCAACGCAAGGTGTTAATAATGGGACTGGCACCACTAAAACAAATGAAATTATCCCAAATAATATTTGTGAGGCAATGTTTGCTACCTAAAAAAGGTTTTCTGTCATCCCAAATAATATTTGTGAGGCAATGTTTTTAACTATTGAAAAAATTGAACGTGAAAAGTTTAATTGATAGTGGTTCGGTATCGAGGCCCCGAGTAAGATGATTTATCTCGGGGTGATCCTACCAAAACACTATCGGTTTAATTCTCTTAAAAGCAGAGTTTGGATAGGGGTTTTATCCCAAGTATAAATATATAATTCGTTCGAAACATCCCAAACCATCGGCATACTAATCTATTGCTTGTTCGGCATGATACTAACGAATACGAGGCATTAATTTGAATCATCATGCCGAGGTAGAGACAATTATTCGTCTTGATGATACCGAATGGGAAACAATTATTTTTGTTGGACTATTTAAAAACGCAGACATGATTTTACTTATGTAGGATGCTTTTATGGATTTTAACTTGGTATTATTTGACAAGGTGTTGGTCAATATTGACTGTGAGAACAAAGGCGATCATGGTTCTCTAAGAGTTGATGTTAGTGAAATTTTTTTTACCAAACAGGTATTTTGATTACACACAACCTTTGGAAGTGTATTAAACCCATTCTGGGTGTTAAACTTGTGTATTAAAATGTAGTGATTAATTGATGTCTATATTCTTAGGTATTTTTCACCTATCAAGCGTTGGTCAGTTGGGCTCAAGCGTAAGCGCGATCGGTTAGAATAGTAATTGTAATCACCAACTCCAACGCACCTTCGGTGATGCGGAAAGGACATTTACATTTGGGTTGTAAGAGGGGGAGGGAGTATCGGGACCATCATGGGAAGAAGTGTAACAACGAATCGGGAACTAAGGGTGATAAAAATATGAAGAAAGATATGACGACTAGAAAGTGCAATTGCCTGTTTTTGTTGAAGGGCATTCCACTTGATAGTGGGAGTTGGATGTTACATGTTGTAAGTGGAGTTCACAACCACTAATTAATCGATACATTAATTGGGCATCCACACGTCGGGCGTCTTACTTTAAAGGATAAAAACATCGTTAAAGAGATGTCGTTGAGTGGGTTGAAGCTAGACTCAACTCTAACGATGATAAAATATCAGAATGTACGTAATGTGTCAATAATGAAGACTATTTACAATGCCAAGGGAAAGAGAAAGTTAAGGATTAGAGAAAGAAAAGGGTAGAATGGCGATGTAATATTTAATGTAATTGATTGGCTACAACCATTATGTATATTGGTATTGCATGAATGAGTCTAGAATGGAGATGGAAGGCATATTCTGGGCTCATCCGAACTCCATTCAATTGGAGCAGTGTTTTCCCTCAGTCGACATTGTCGATTTCACTTACAAGATAAATCGGTATAAGATGCCATTGTTTGAGATGGTAGGTGTAGCCTCTTGCGAACGGACATTCAACAATGCATTTTTCTTCTTTTGTTATATAGAGAGAAAAAAACTACTGGTGGGCTTTAGGCAGGTTGAAAATGCTATTTGATTCATTTTCATGTCCCACTATCTTCATCATCGATCGTGAGTATACGTGCATCAATGCATTGCGGGTGGTGTTCCCCGAGGCTAGATATATGGTGTGAACTTTCCATGTTCACCATAATGTGAAAAACTATGATCGTGAAGAGATTCACAATAAGGATTCACTAAAAAAATTCTTGAGAGATCGGGTTCATTTGGTAGAATCCCCAACGGAGAGAGATTTCAACAAATCTTGGTCGTTATTCCGCGTGGATTGGGTGGCATACCCAAACACTCTAGACTATATTGACTATATATGGTATAACTTGAAGGAGACCTTCATTCATGCATGGACTGATATGATAAAACATTGTGGCAACCGAACTACAAACTGGTGTACAGGTGCTCACGGTAAGCTTAAGAAACACTTGGAGAGTTCTCAACTAGATTTTGACAAGGTGTTTCTCGGTATACACAATTACATTGGATTGCAGGTTATGGAAAATAAGAAGGAGCTTAAGGATTCCTTAAATAAAATCAAGCACTCACACAATCTTCCTTTCTTATGCGAACTCGTTGGTCGGGTTTTACATTATGCAATTGACTTAATTCTTGAGGAGCTAAATACATGTGACAATGTTGGCATGGATTTTAAAGCGCGCCTCCATGTCGTGCGCAATGTTTATTATATAACTTTTTCTCATAAGTTGGTCAACTACCGAATGAAGGGTCGGGTTATACTTGAAGGGGATTTGGATGGTCATTAGCGCAAATTATCTAGGGTGCCCAATTTAGCCAAATACCATATGGTTGATTATGAGCCAGAATTGATATTATTCAAACAAATGTGGGAAATGCCAACTGTAGATTAGCAAATGGCCATGTTACGTAAGTTGAAAGACATAGGGTGTACTACCGCTACGAGGCTATTTGAGTCGTCTGTGCTGAAGAAAGGGAATGGTCGGTCGTAGGGTCAAAGACCAATTTCTCATGAGAAAACACATAAGAAGTCAATGAAAAAGGATCTCTCTGCCTTCAAACACGTCAGGGAATCGACCGAGAGGGAATGCCTGCTATCCAGAGACCTAAAAAGAACATGATTTTACGGAGTTCAAGTGTTCGGCCTCGTAGTGCCCTAAGTACATACCCACGTACATGAAGTACCTGAAGGGGATACTCGAGTTTTACAGAATTTTTATAAAAGATATTGGGGATGTGGAAGGGGATGAAAATTGAGACTTTATATGTGTGTCTAGTTGTCTAAGGATGGGGTCTGAAAGCAAACACATCTAAGAAGGTTGGAAAGATGGTTCTCAATCCCATTTTAGGTAGAGGTGGGAGTTTAGGAATAAGTCATGACGGTGCGTCCACTTCACAAATTGCACCTGAGCCGATTCCCACTTTAGTATTAGATTCATGTGGCTCTCAACCCAACCCACCTAGGCATCCCGTACCTGATAAGAGAGCGCGTAGGAGACGTTTTGTGAGAGGTGTACCTAGGCCTGTTTATGTTTGCACATACTACAAGAAGAGAGGACACCTTAGGGAGTTTTATTTTAAGTTGGGTTATGTGTCACATTTTGCTACTACACGTGTTCACACAAATGCACCCACACCTGATGCTCTGGATGACAACACGAGAGAGTTTGCATATATTAAGGAGCAGGTAAAGTTTTTGGTCAAAACTTCACATGATTTAGTGGAGGTTTTTCATAGGATGTCACCATCTTTGAAAAACTCCACCGCACCTAATGATTGAGGTTTCGACTTTTTTGCTAGCATAGGTTGATTTGCATGATGATATTTTTTTTGCCGATTGCTAGTATGTATTTTTTTGTATTAGATTTTTGGTTTTGAAAAATACAAAAAGATTTTATTTTGATAAAAATTTTGAAAAAGACAAAAAGAGTTTTGTATTTTGTTTTGCGCCATATATGGATGGACATTTAGGATGACCGAGTCACAATTTCATTCCATATCCATGTGACGATTTGATAGTGTTTTGATATGCGTCATCATTTTATTTTTGTGCTTTACAATGTTTTGAGTCATTGAGATGTGATTAGTTGTTACTACCTACATGTTTGACTCATAAGTTCCTTTAATGCACACTTGCATGGATTTGTTAGTGTTGTCATCTCAATTCTGTCTTTAAAACGAACCATATGCGATATAACTTGACAATGGAAGTAGTGCATGTAAAAAACGTTTACCGTGAGGAATTTAATTATAATAAAATATGACGAGTGAATCACGGGAAAGGCCCATGAGAGTACAAAATTAACTCATCGTGAAAGCCACCGTTTTAAAAGATCCATAAAAAATTTAAAGGCAATAAAAAGATAAATATGCCAAAAATGGGCCACCTCAAAAGAAAAATAAATTATTATTATTTATGAGGGAGTTTGGATGGAAAGAAATGAACATTGAGTTTTCACGTCCTAACAGAGTCGTGAAAAAACATTCATAGTTTAGATGTTATTGGTGTGGTAATCATTCTTGACTTTGATGTGTTGATGGAATGAGTTGGCGTCATTAAAATTCAACACTTTAAACACCTAAGGACAATTTTGTGATTCATTCGATAGGAGTACACATATTCATCGTGCACATATGTTATGTTTGGTTGCATTGATTTTCCTATTGAATATGTTCACACCCATTCATTATGTTTTCATGATTTAGTTGTCTTAGTGTAAATTCATGGTGTGTGATTTTTGTAAAATTATTTTTGCATTTTAGTTTGAAAAATTGAAAAAATTGAAAATAGTTTGTGGAAGCTTTTGAGTTATTCTTTGCATGAGCGTAATTTGATTCATTTTTCTATGCATTTATATACTCCATGTTTATTTTGTTTATTCGTTTCCTTGTCTATTTCGGACAAATAAAAAGGGGGGAGAATGAATTATGGGAGAGTTTTTGCATTATGAGGGAGATTTGAATATATTGATTGATTTATTATTATATCATTTCAAACTCGATGTGTCATGAAGATATTTTCTTTATCTCATGTGTGTATGTAAAAAACTAAAGATCATTATTTTGCACACCCTGATGAGAAAAACTTAAAGGTTTGAAGATTTTTTAAGTTGAAGATTTTAAAGAAAAGTTTTGAGACTTGCATGTTTAGTGCCTTTTCAGTTTTGGGTTCATGGAAGGGTATTAGATTTGTATAGGCATTTTGATTTGATAATTCGGATGTTTTTTATTTTGTACCAGCATAGACATATGGGGAGATTTGTAAGGACATATTTTATAAATGTCCGTTCACAATTAAGTATGTCGTATACCGCTACAAACGTCAAAGAATGTTCAAGATCACATATGCAACAAGACGATTCCGAATATCAAGTTCTTCTACAAGAAAAGCCTCCGCGAGACAGATTATGGTAAGTTTGTGTTTTAGTCCCTTAACGGTTCACTTAAGGTGTTGGGATATTTTTCTAACAAAAATTTTAAGTGTTGGAGCGGAGTTTTTCATCAAAATATTTTTTTTAAGTGTTGAGGTGGACTGGAATAAAAAATTAATATACGCTCCAGTCGTTCGAGCGAGATTGTCATGTCGTTCGAGCAACAGAGGCATCTCCCGTGAAGTCGTTCGAGCGACAACTGGCATCGTTCAAGCGACAGCCCTGTTTTGTTCGAGCGACGCGCTGCCTTAGCTTTTTTTTATAAAAAGGGTTTTCCAACTTCTTTTTTTATTAGATTACCTGTGAAATTTTTCATACACGAAACTGCTTTAGCAAAATACTTTGTATTCTCACCTTTAGGGTTTTAAACCTTTTTATTTTCAATTCACAAGATCCTAATAGTTTGTGTGAATTATTTTGGAACCCAAGAACACATCTTGTGTCAATTTTCTCTTGTAGAGAAAATCTCTACTACTGATCTAGGTGCTCTTGAGGAGAGTACTGGGCTGAAGACGACTGCATGTCAATAGGGAGTGCTCGTGGGCGTTCCTGGGCTGAATTAGAACTGCGGTTCTGGCTGACTCTAGGTTGCGGTCTATGTGGATTTTTTGCGGTTAACTCATTGCGGATTTCATTGTAATTATATGTATTATAGTGAAGTAAAGGTTTTACCCAAAAGGTTTTTTCTTTTCTAAAATCTGTGAGTTGGTTATTTGTGGTTATTGGTTTGACACACACACACACACGCGCGCGTGATTGCTTATTTAGGGGCTAGTTTAATTTGATTTAAAAATTGGCTCCAATTAAATAAATTTGTAGTTGGAATTTGCGAATTTATTTAAATAAGTATCGCGCACTCTTTTTACAGCAATCAAAACAAAATTAAGTAACATATTGAAACGTGCTAAAGTAAGATATTTCTTACATGTTAATGGTGGTTGAAGGTTCTAACTTGATTCATTCTCTTTAGATCTCTATGTTCTTCCCCAAAAATATTTCTTAGCTTTCCCAAAACTTCTCTGTTATCAGGGCTTGTCTATTGGTATAAAAGTTAATAACTAAAGAGGTTTAATGCTAGTTAAATACTCTTAATCCCACAGGCCTATAAAAGGCCTAATTTTGGACCCCCATGTGGGCCCAAAATACCACCCAGACATACCCAAAATTTAGCCCAAAAATGTACCTAGACATGTCCCCCAATTAACATATTATAAATACTTCTTTGGGCCTCTGTATCATACTAGAGTCCGATCCAACGATAATACCACAAAACGAAAATATAAGATACACAACTTAAATATTTGTACGAGTTAATCGCACATAATTAATTTCATCGACTAATTAATTTATAACATTCAGTATAAATGTCATATCACACATAATTTATGCATTTATTATTACTATTTGGTTCAAGTAATAATCTTTCCAATTTATTAATTTACTCATTGAATTAATAATAATTAAATACCAAATAAAAATACGAGGTATTATATAGACCTTGCACACATTGGATGTTAATGTCTGAATGTGGTTACCTCGTCGAGAAAGCGTATAGTTGAATTTTTTTTGTCTTCATATCCAAGGCCCAATGCCTTACTTTGAGACTTATGAGCCATAAACAACAATTTTTTAGGGTTTCATCCAATAGCCCTTGTAAGTTATAATAATTATTTCGCTTTTAATTTAAAGGGGGCCAATGGAAGCAATCGAAGGTTATTGGCATAAAATTGTCACGCTTAAATCTCGAATCTAGACAAGATATGCCACACATATATAAATGCCTATGATGTCCAATTGACCTCACCTAATAGGAGATAACTTTTAGGATTCTATTATAACAAATAATTTATAATATACTATTTTTAAGATTGTATTTGGTACTTTTTTTAGATACTTCAACCTTTGATATGTAAAGGATATTATGAACATTGTAAAGTGATTGCATTAATACGATTAATGAGATTATAAGGCAAATGGTGGTAAATTTAATTTAGTTACAATTTTTTCTGATCAATGATGTCTTGGCATATTATTTTTTGCCTTACACATTATATTATGACAATTAGTTATACTTTTAAATAAAAATAATTTTGTGCCTTTAAAACCAAAACCAAAATCATATAATTGAGTAAGGAGATTGTTGTTAGGTGAATAATGATAAGAATGACAATATTTGGGATTTAAACAACGATTACTTTTTGCCACCACATCACGTACTAAATTCATAGGCAAATGGAAAAACTTAGAATTGGGGTGAATAGTGAGACTATAGCTCATAATTTGGTATATAGGCCACTAACAAGAGCTAAGTATTTAAGATATGTTCTTATAAGGGACTACTCGAAATCCGCTAACATATTTTGGCATTGATGCCTCTAATCCAAAAACCACCAAACTAATTCGACATCCAAACCCTGATACTTCTTCTACATCTCACCATAAGTGTGATGGCACTCGATTTTCTAATTTTTTATAGATAAAAGAATTACTCTTCATAGAAATATTTGCAATATAAATTCATTAAAAATCACATCATTAAAGTAATAAAACAATTCCATAATATTGTCTAACATCTTTAAAAGTTGCATTATAGTTAATGAACAAACAAATTGTACAATTGTTAATATTACACCATTACAAATTTTGAAATGGCAACCTAAATTATTCAATGCTTCTTTTTGGGAGTAGTTTTCTTTTGAGCTCCATCTCCCAATTTGTTGTGTTTTTCTTCATATGTTTTCACTTGAAGTTCCATTCCTGTTGTCGTGCAAGGAATTCATATTCATGTGCCCTCTCGTGGATGTTTCCATCGAGCAATTCCATTACCCTCTAAACTTTATCAAAATATAACAAATATTTATTTATAATTTATCCTAATTAACGAGTTTTAAATTAAATAGGACAGGTTTTTCTTTTTCACAAGCAATGCATTCCTCGCACCAGATTGTTAATTGTTAGGATTTTTAATGATCGAATGGGAGTATGTCAAGAACCAATGATTGTGACCCTTGTTAGATTCCCACAGTTTATGCACCGATATTAAACTTGATTTCTTGTCATGCAAATTGTAAAAGTATTTGAATACTCATGCCCACCCCATCCCAACCAAATGGATTATCAGATTTTTTGTTACAAAATATATATTGAATTCCTTGTCCTTAAGATGTTTTTCGCAAAGCATCACTTAAAGTAATAGTCATTGTAAATCTTCATAAAATATTAACTGCAAATCGTACATGATCACACTTGATGAAATTCCACTTAGATTGAGGTAACGAAGTTGGTATACTTGCTCTTTTGTCATACTCAAATTAAGTTTTTTTATCATTGGAAAATGGTTTTGTCTATGTGTGGTTTTATATAAATTTTTTATTAGTGATATAATTATGCAAGGATATGTTCATAAAAATATTTTCAAAAGGAACGTTGCATAACTATATCGTGTGTTTTTATTAAGGTTAAAAAATTACACAATTGTTTCCCCTTATCAAAATCCTGGGACTTCTAGTGACTTCTTTCACGTAAGCATAAAGACTTTTCGCGTCCGTGAAGTCTCTTAGATGGTCGTGGATAATGCCCAAAACATTTCCCAATTTTGAAAATATCACGAGTGATTCAAGTCGATGAAGGTCTTTGTCACGTCCAAGATAATTTATCGAGGGCCGCAATTTTTGTCTGTGAAGGGGATCTTTTTTAAAAATCACTAACTTTTCTTTTGGAAGGCTTGCAAGAATTTCTTCCAACCATATATTTCCTTTTTTAAACACTTGAGTGGACTTTTGGTGCGAGGAATGCATTGCTTGTGAAAAAGAAATTTCATATACGTGGAGGGAGTTTCCTCATTATTATCATTTTTGTCAAAAATACTAAAGAACATAAATATTGACAAATTTTATAAGAGTGAGAAAGATATTGATTAAGATTCATTTTTAAATAATGAAGTTTTTTAGTACAAATACATTAGAGATTAAAACTATAGTTTTCTTCACTTACATCTATGAATTTTTGAGATGTTTGTTTTTAAACTTTGATAATAAGTTCTATTAAAACTTATAACCTTTCTACCTTTATTACTAAAAAATATATTTATTACTTTATTCCTGAGATACTTGTGCAAATATCTTAAAAATTAATTGTGAGGTTTGAGGAAGCCAGAGTATTTTTCAATATCTTTAAAACCTTTAGGAAAATTCAAATACTAGAAATTGATACACAATAATTTGGTAGCTTCTCAACAAAATCCATCTTTAATTGCAAAAAGAAGATTTTATCGTAGCTACAATTTGAAATTAATGGTCAATTCCATTGCAAAACTCTCTCGCAAAGCATTTTTTTCATTTAGGCCTAATTTTTTTTCCCCTTTAGATGGTTTTTTTCCTCGTACGACTTAGTATTGTGTTATTGTCATAATCATTCCGCTTTTAAATTAATCACATGGTATTGAAGATAAAAAACTTCTTGTAATATAATTTGTATAATATTTTGTCACATAGACCCAAGTTGTATTATTTGTTCCCAAAAAGAATTAAAAGAAAAATATTTCCTTTATTACGGTAGTAATTTTCATTTGAGTAACCTGGCTTCATCCCATATTCGAGTACACCCACTCCCAATTATTACTAAAGCCACACCTCACTTTTATAGGTTTAATCGCCTTGAGGTAGATCTTGTGTTTATATCAGTGTTCTAAAAAGCTTGCCTAGGCGAGCCTAGACTTGAGGCTTGGGAGAAATGCCCCGCCTTAAGCTTTTTACACCTTATTCTTGGTAAAAGGCTTGAGGCGCACTTTTTTAAAATAAAAATGCTTTAATGAAATGATATCGCCTTTTATAGACTTTTTTATAAATCAAACCAATACCTCATTCAAAACGATCAAAAGACAAAAGATATCCCAACCTCTCTGTTTCTCGACCAAAAAAACATGCGTTTTTTCTTTCTTTTTTTTGTTTTTAGTATTTAAAATAATAGTATTTCAGTTTGCATATATTGTGACATAGTTTAAGTTATGTACGATTTTAGTATTTTTAATAGCCTTATTATAATTAAAAATGTTAAAAATATATTCAAAAAGGCCTAAACGCCTTTTCACGCCTAAGGCCCGCCTAGGCTTCTAAGGCTTAAGGGTTGGCCTCGACGCCTCGATCATGCCCCGTGTTTTTTAGAACCTCGGTCTGTACTATGGAGTTAAGCATGTGTGACCATAATAGTGACTTACTTAGTTGTCATAATAGTCATCATTTTACCGAACTTATAACTCGGTTTAATTTTTTGAATCACTCCACAAGTGACATTGAAAAGGTTTATGTTAGTAGTAATGATAGTAAAGAAGATAATCTTCTTAGTTCTTATGGTAAAATATTTTTTTAAATCCAAACTCTTATTAAAAATAAATGTAATGCTTTTTGCAAAAGCGATTTTCTTACAAACAGAAAGTACTATGAAGAGTAACGAAGATCGTGTATCTTTCGTGCTTTTTATTGAGAGGGAGGATTTACTTGAGAAAATTAATACCCTTGAAAATGAGAAAACCAATTTTCCCATGAGATAAAGTGTTTACAGGAACAAAATGAATTCTTGCAAGTTATGGACTCTCGTGAACATTCTCTTTATCCTAGGCTTAAGACTTTAACTTATGCTTTAATTATTCTTGGAGTTTATTCATGAACTTGTAGTAGGTTAGAATTTACCCATGGTTGAAGATAAATGTGTGTCCACCTTGAAAAATGAGAAAGATGATTTGATCACTTCTTTGGACAATTTGAAAATGGTGTTTCAAGTTTATGAATAATCTTATGTTAACCTTTTAAACGGGATTTAAAAACTTCTTAGTGACATGTATTCTAACAAATAAGTAACTTTTAGAGGAGAAAATTTGTCTGTCAAAGCTTCATCATCAAATGAATCACCGTTTGTTGAGCATATTTCCACAAGTGTTAAAAAGCCTAGAATATGTAGTAGTGTGAAACATTTGAAGGATAATATGTTATTCCTAATAATTTCGTAAACAAAAACTAATCAATGCATATAAGGGAACCAATGAATGATAATTTTTGTTCCTACTATCATAAAAAATTCTAGATTAAATATTTGTATTTCAAGTTGACACAAGTTCAACTTTATGAGAAGAGTGTTCCCAACAATCACGTGCATGTTTATGGACCTAAAATGTTTACATGTCATTATTGTCACAAGATAGGTCATTTAAGAAAAAAATTGTTATTTTCTCAATCGGACCTTTAGTTTTCACAATGTTTTGGATAATACGAGTCTTATTGGGAATAATCAAAAGGAAAAGAAAGGAAAACATGTTTGATATGTTCACAACAAGATGGAAAAATATATTAAAAAATTGGACAATGTCTGACCTAAACTTGAGATGCCAAATGTGAGTCATGTGTGAATTATAAAGAATAATATGAAAAGGATATACGTAGAGATCAAAAGGTATTCCAACTTGGTTCCCTCAATGTCTAGTAGATAGAACGGGTTCTTGATGCACATAGGATTCATCTAACACTTATCTCGTTCCTCTGACTATCTTATTGAATTTATTGTGCTTTCAACTTTGACTTTTTTTTATACAATTATTGATTATGTGCTTGTAGGTTAGTTAGTTAATATTCTAAATTAATAGATGGTCTCTTGTGTAAAATATTGTAACTTAGTTTCATTTATGCCTATGTACTCTCGAAATAAAGATTTAATGCTTGATTGTCTTAAAATTATTAAATCTTGATTAATATAGAGTATATGTTATAACTTAATGAACTTAACACCCTACAACATTATTGACAATTATCCGATTGAAAGAAAGAAATTTGATACATGCTTTATGGTGTCTCAAAATAATTGCAATTTGAAAAAGGCGTGTCATTTTTGCCTTGTGTGTGTCAGGATGTTCCATGGTTGTGGATGAAAATATTTATGCAAGTCTATTCAAAATCACATGTGTTAAAGTGGTTGGGACTACAAGGTAAGTAAAGTGGGCTGCATACTTTGAAAATAAAAAATAAGTTCCTTTCCTTTTTGTAAAGTGTGAAAGTTGCCACTTACAAAAAAAATTGAACAAGCAATGCTTTAGAAGATTTTTATCTATTCAAAAATGAGGTAACACCAAGGATATGATACCAAAAAGATTTTAATCATAAATTTCTCATTTTAGAAAGTGAAAAGTGGTAGTTAAAATTTTTATATTTTCAAGGAAAATGAAACTTTTTCATGATAAAGATCATTGTAGATTTTCAAAAAGAGTATATTATTATATAATTTAAGTTTTGAATTCATTATTCAACCTTCAAATTTGTTTACTTTTTTATTCACACGAGTTATAGTCATTGCGCCCTATGTTATTAACTTTAAAAATGCATTAAGCCTTCGTAAGCTTATTCCTTTTAATTGTGGTGTATGTTGTATAATCTTAAACCCTTATTATGATTTAAAACGGGTATATTTGGATTATTAATCACGCGTTACGGTTAATGGGCCTTATTGTATATGGTCGCATTTCATTTTGGGTGTTTTTCCCATATTTGGAAAATAATTTTTTTCTAGTTTCATTCGTGACTCGCGAAATAGGGGCTTCACGTCTATGAAGATAAATATTTGCATCACCGAATGGGCGATTTAAATCGCAGTTGACCTCGCGAATAGCAAATCTGCTAATTGTCACTTTAATCTTCATTCAAAAGTCTTGGTAAGCCATTTTCACCCATTAATGATCATTTTGGTTAGGTTTTATTGCGATTTTGAAAATTGGGTTTGTTGGTTTAGATTTGGGCTAGAATTCATTCTTTGATAGAAATGCTTCAATTTTTTTAACTTAAATGGATTTATTAGAGTATCTATCTAAATTATAGGTTAAATTTCATAGTTAGACCCATTTTCATGTCAATATTCTATTGATTTGGGATTTTTGAGTCAAAGATTCCTATATGGGGGAGTTTATAGTTGAGAATCCCATTTTTTTTACAGGATGTTGATTATTATCTTTAGGTTTATCTCTTGCATATTAACACCTGACAATGTTGTTTACTAAAAATGAACATTCATAGGAGATGGTACATCCTTTTCCTCATCTTTTTCAATATAATTTATATACACCGATGTTGAAGAAATGTTTGAGATCAGATTTAAGGACCGCATTGCATTATTTGAAAGAATAATAGATAAGGAAACTATTCGGGCCAATATGTTTGATGTATATGATGACTTTTCAAGATAAAATATAGTAGACGGTGTGTTCACATGGGGAGGATAAAAATGTGGTTGACTCTAACCTTGTGAGAGACTTATACACAAATTCATCATCTAGTGACTCTCACAAAAAAATATTTTACTACCATGGTGAGGGGACTAAAACTTGGGATGTCAAAGGAAGTCATAAGGGACCATCACCAATTGCCCCAAATAGACCAATAAGGTTACCCATGAGAGGTTATAGATTCACCCTCAATGGATCAAGTGTGGAGAGACTTAGCAGACGGCCTATAAATCCGCTTTGATTAAATTCCCCTTTACCATAAGAACTTGTCAAACATCTTCTACCTCCTCCATATGATTGTGGTAAAACTCAGTTTTCAAAACTCCTACCATACCACTCTTCCCTACAGCTATGGTCGACAACTCCACTCCATTCGTGTAGGTTTGCCAAAGGAGTTGGTAAGTGAGAAGTACAACGACATGGGAGACGTAGTCGGGATCACGGGAGAAAAAAGATGTCACTACCGTATGTGCGGTAGACTGGTTGACTACTAAAGAGTCGAAATGTACCTTTCATCCTTAGAGATCACTCGAAGGAGGCGTCCATCAAATTGATGTTTTTAATGTTTGAGAATGGTTGTAGGAAGAGTTTACCCGAGCCTTAGATAAAGGTGGCTGAGGTTAGAGAATAAGGAGATGACTATGATCATAATATTTCCCCACCCACTAATGGTTTGCTTGAGTTTGCTACCACTAACTCTCCTTGGAGATTCTATACATGTGGCTATACACGCACATTAACTTTTTAGAGACGAACATCATCTATCTCATACAACTTACCCACTCACCACCTCGACTAACTGTCCAACTGAGTTGTAGATATATTACACCTATAGTCGGTTGTTCAAACTAAGTTGATATGACATCTCACTCAGTGAGTGCATTTTTAATTGGACTATTAGCATCAATCCATAAACTTGAGAAGGAGAATGGACGACTTTAGTTATGAGTTGCACTCGTTTAACATTATGTACAAGAAGCAGAGTGACAACAACGAGGAGTAATGAGAGGTGGTGGTAGTTTGTGTTGGTTGTGAATCTGTTATAGTTGTGGTTGTATCGAATAATTGTGTTGGTATGTTTCTCTTTGTTTATTTGAATGAGTTAGGACTAATTTTGTAATTATATTTTTATGTCTAAAAAAATTCCTAAAACTCATTATTTTTTTGTATCTTTGGCTTGATACAATGGGTGGTCCCTTTGTGACTAAAATTTTCTCTATTATGATCTTATTAGTTGCCATGATTATTTTGAATATCTTTAATGCCTTATATCCTTATATCTCGTGTTTCCATTTTGTTGAGTCACCTTAATTCTTAATTAATCTTTGATGAATTGGTTTACATTTCTTTATAATATATGTTACTTTAATTATTTTTATATAAAGAATTTAATATTATCATTAGCTAAATCTAATTATTAACTTAATTTTTTTTTCCTTTGCCAATTTCATGACAAAAAGGACTATAAGGTTAAATTAAGGGAGAGGTTTAATCTAATGACACTGTGATTTATTTTATATGAAAATGAGTTAGGAGAAGTTGTGGCGTTACGGGACCCGAGCGGCTGGTGCTCCCAGGAGAAAGAACTTGTTGTGAAGTCAACAACGGAAGCAAGAGTGATTTTCCCCCTTTCCCTCACATCCCCCTGAGGTCGAGTTATCAGTTCGGCATTGGGTGGGTCATTTTCTCTAGATGTCGTTTGACACCATGTCCAGTTTTTGGTGCATGCCCTTGTGACACCCCGACTAATTAAATACCGGGTTACTACTCCTTTATTAAATTAATACAAAATGACAAGTTGGCTCAGTTCATAGCATCACTGTCGAAAAACGTTTTAACAATTACTAGCCACCAAATATTTAAAAAGCGAGTCGTCAATTTTAATTAAGACCGATTAACATGCAACAAGTAAATTATGAAATGCTAAAACAACCACCATAATGAAATGACAATAGTATAACCATACCATAATAATGAGTCTGTAAGAATACTCCTCACAACAAACCAAATACAGGAATAACAAATACTAAGTTTAAATCATAATTAATTACAACTCGAGATCTGAAATAAATTGAATAGATAAAATGTTTCTAAAATAAGTGGGGCGACATGCCCAACTGATGAGGAAATCTACTAATATAGTCAATATCGAAAGTGAAGGCGTCTACTGTCAAGGTCCTGTAACTTCCACAGCAGCTACAGTACGTCACCTGAATGGATATCCTATGCATGGTGTCCTTGTGGCTGGGCACCTAAAAGGTTTTTACAAGAAAATATATTTGAAAGCAAACGGGTCAGATCCCGATTGTGGAAAACAGTTTAAAATATAGCAAGTGTTTTAATGATAATAAAATAATGAATGCAAAATACATGTTAGGACGTGCTCTCACATAAATTACTCACCTCTCGACTATTTGTGCACTCCTAACGTACCCATACCCATTCTAGTTATCCCCATATCTAGCTAGCCCAAAATAAATTATAACATTACTATATGATTCCCGCTTTAATTCGGACATCTTCATTTAAATAGAGAGCTTTACATTTATTCTCGGTTTCCCATTATTACTAATACTAATTACTAGAGATCATCCATTATATCTTTACAGAATGTTGCTATAATTACTCACAATTAAACATGACAGTTCATTTCAATTAACAGTATATTATTCTCATCACAAATATACATTACTAGCACCCCGAGACTAAGCTGCGGTGCACACATACTCTGCTATCCAATCCCGATACATCACGTACATAAGGACCACGCATTCCGAACCTCTCAGTAATCGTTTTCAGATAACAACAATCACACAAAATGGAGGCGAACATAGTTCACATCACATGGGTCACGCACATACCTACGCTCCCATGATCAGCAGACTTATTAACTTCTCAATAAGTCCTTCTCTGACCTATGTCCTCGAGGTACCAATCTAAATCCCCCCGTAGGCACACAAAGATTAGATGGCCCTAATCGAACGCAGACCTCCCATGATAGAAAGTATGGTAGGTATGTTATACACATAAAACCACATATACTAAGCATTCTCACATCTTAGATATCTAGTATTATTAATATAGGCATACATCTCGTTCTTATACCGTCATTTAATGTTATACGATTACAAGTCCCCGCTTTGTATATTAAC
Source organism: Sambucus nigra (assembly GCA_949130495.1). NCBI lineage: Eukaryota > Viridiplantae > Streptophyta > Magnoliopsida > Dipsacales > Adoxaceae > Sambucus > Sambucus nigra. Next base: position 28,345,314 of record OX422208.1, on the reverse strand, counting down.
ATCATCACCCATTCTCACGTCATAATTAGATACTCGTTTCCTACTCCACAATTGACATCCGATTTTATTATAAGGTTCTAAGTTCTACTCCTCAACGTAACCCAATTCTCACAGTTATACCCACTAATCAATAAGGGAAGGTTAATACTCCAATTAAATAAGTCTACGGAACGTTTGAAATGAAATCAGGCCAAAAAGGCCATTCTGTCAACTCGTTAGAAATCTCGTTCGAACGAGGTTGTTCGAACGAAAGTCTTTGAATAAACTACCAACTTGTTAGAAGGGACAGTGTCATATCGTTAGAAGTCTCGCTCGAACGAGGTCGTTTGAACGACCTGGGCAGGTCTTCTGACGAGATGGCAGTTTCAGCCCATAAATTCTCTACTTCGTTTTTCTCAATTTTTCTCTTCTCTAATCTCATCCTAAGATCATCCCAATAGTATTTTAACGTTTATCAACCATTTTTAATCACCTTAGATCATCCCTTAACACATTTTAGGGGTCAAACCTTACAAATCAACATGGAATTAGCATAAATCTCTAAATATTTACCCAAACCCTATGAACATGAACCCAGAATTTTATGAATACAATTTCTCCTTATAAATCCGTTTTCACATCATCAAAAGATATATTATGTATATGACATTCGTCCAATAACATTCTACATGCAATCCCTATATCATATTATGAATCCTACCTCCAATTACATGGGTTTTCATCAAACTTCCAATAAAAGACAATTATTCAATTATAAGCATGGAAGAAACATTCGATTGAAATTAAGGTAATTAAACCACTTGCCTTAGATGTTCTGATTTGATGTGAAGGATTGAAGATTGATTCTCCTCCCTCTCTCTACAAATTTCTTCCAAAGATAGTGATGGTGGCTAGGGCTTCCTTTTGGAACTTCTTAAGGCTTTCCCTATAACTCCCGTAGCCCTCTAACTTCCCAAATGCAGATAATGTCTTAGTGGGTTCTTTTCTAATATAAAAATAACTTCTAAAATTCGTGGGTTTTAATTTCCCTATTTTTAAAATTACCAAACTACCCTTTTTGGTTGTCGGTATGGCCTAAAAATGCCCCGGGACTCAAACTAAACCCCCGGATAGTGTTTTCTGACTGTTTCGACCCTTTAGGACACGTTGGCGCACTCAAAATGACCATTCGGTTGATAAAAATAAAATTCACTTTTTAATTTAAATAATTACATTCCTGACGCGACTGACACGCGCGTCTCAACCAAATTTCCCAAATTGTCGTATTTCAGTCTCGCGACAAATTTAATATTTTCCATAATCATATATTACCGTACATACACATCATAATCAAATACCAACTCACATCTCGCTAGTATTTATATCCTGATTAATTTCCAATTAATTTTCATTTAATTTAATTAATCCCTTAAATAAATATCAATAAAATTATGGGGTACTACAACCCTGTTAAGTGTGGCTTTCATTCGAAAAAAGGGGGCTTTGTAGGTTATTCAGAGTTTCCAGTTTATTTTATATAAAAATAAATAAAAAGGTTCAGGTTAATCCTTTCGGGCAAATCCTAAGGCAGATTTTAAAGTATGTGGTTGGTCTAGAAATTCTTGTTGTATAGGTTCCGGAATCGGGTTACGGGTGGGGAAGGTATTAGGCACTCCACTTATTCTGTATGCTTCTTTAATTCGATGCTTATTATTGCTCCTTACATTAATTAATTACTTTTAAGTTTTGTTATAATTGGTTTAGAGACCTTAGCATGAGGGTCCTTTCAAATGTAAATTCGTGCTTAGGTGAGAAAACGATATAAGTGAGAGGTGTCGGAACATCACTCAACCAATGTAGGTACACAAGGGTTCTTGTGTATGACTCCATGGTTTCTATAATGGGTGGTCACTAATGTGTATATAAACGCGTGGGAAGGCTCGACTTGGACAACGGGTGGCTGTAAATATGTGTGAAGGTGTGAGAAAGATCGGCTTTGAGATAGTTTGATACCTCGTTCGGGTTTGAGGACAGTATCTCTGTGGTAATTAGTGTATAGGTATTTGCATGCTTTTCTATATAGGATACTTTTGGGCTGTCCCACCTTGAGATAGTTTGATACCTCGTTTGAGTTACTTTATTATAATGGATAAAATTCAAGAAATGGGTGTATATTGATGGAGACAACATATCATGAGATATATTATTAAGGCTCGAGCTCACGAGAAAGACTCGATATTGCGTGATATTGCGTCAATGAACCCAAGAGGACTTGGGACTAAAGCCTACATAGTTTAGTTGTACACGTGTTCAAAGAAGATGTGTATGCAATTGTAAAACTTGGCTTGGGAGGAGAGGACTAGTGTATGGAATATTAGGATGGGAGTAAACCCAAAAATGTCTGATATTGGCACATAACCTTATAATAATCGGGTGATTACTAGTCGGAAGTCCTGTTCTTCTGACTTCTTTGGAGGTGCAGAATTGGAAGGAGTTGGGCTACTAAGCGGGGAAGTTACTTCAAGGATATCATATTTTATTGCTAAGAAGCATATAATAACCCTACATCTTAGTATCGGGTGTACCAGGAGAAGTCGGGGGAGTTTAATATTGGGGATGGATGCATCCCTAGTATATAATATGTCAAGAGACATATTATAAGGCTTGGTCTTCATGAGTTAAGCTCGGTATAGCTTCTACATACCTAAGAAGACTTCGGATCACAACCAATGTAGTTCTAAAAAATGGGACATATTTACAGGTGTAGGCAATAAGATATAGAGTATACAAGATACATCGATGCGGTATTTATGGATCCTAGTCCTTAATATAGCCTTTTCGTTGTGTTAGATGGATATATTTATATGCTAAGAAAATATATTAATAAAATGTCGATGTTTGAAAAGTATTTATATAAAAACACATATTCGGGGTGCCATCGCCTTGACAGACTTAGTTCGCTCTAAGAAGTGGTGAGAGTATTTGGGTTTTGGACTTTGGCCTACAAAGTTTTAAACTGATATGACTCAATGGCACTTTTCTAATAATGTATTTGAAAAGTATGTTTTCGTGTTAGTGTATTTTGAAATCATGACAATTGATTTATATTTGTTTAACATATGAGTATGTCAATACAGTATACAAGTAGAGGTGCTGGATTGGAAACTAAGATTTTGAAATATAAATGATGTAAATTGCAAACCCGATCCTGTAAAAGTGGGTTGCATTAAAGAAGATAAATAGGTACGTACAATTTATCACAGTACATATACGTGTGGGTTATTGCCCTAAAATTTTTATAGATGTTCTTTGCCCTTACGACGAAAGTCGACTTCTTTTACGGAGGGTGTGGGGGGTCCCTATTTTGAGGTGTTTTCAGTCGGGCAGAGCTTCATTTAAAAGTGATGGCTTCTGCCGAATTTGCGCAGAGGTTCGGCTCAGTTTATTTCTTAGAGGTGACATTTTAAAAGTACGAACCTCATTTTGGGACTCAAAAGTGACTTCACGAAAGTGCAATATTTTTTCAGGGAAAAATGACTTTTCAAAAGTACGAGATTCTTTAGTACTTTTAGAATAAGCTCGAATATCTCAGATGATTAAGGGATAAGTGGTTAAAAAAATCGAATCGAGGTCGGGTTTTAGGATAATTTGAATTGGTAAGGGGCTAGGCCAGTCGATTAATCGATTGGTTAACCATTTTGGATCCTCGATTTTAGTGATGTGACATGTGTAAGATTGAGATTAAATCTTCAAAGATATTTTAATGATTACTTTCTTGGATGGATAACTGATTGGTTATCTAATGGGGAAACGGATAACCGATTGATTATCTGAAGGGGAAATGTTTAATCAATCGGTTAACTTCATGGGGGTTGTTTACTAATCAGTAAAATGTCCTAGAGGGATTATTTGCTTGCTATTTCAATGGGTTATTTGATTTTTTATTATTTGCACTTTGGCCCTATATACTTTAGTTATTGGTTTTTTTGACACTTTGAACTTTGGTGTAGGCTTCTGAAAGTTGGTATTTTCGGGGGTTAATCTGTGGTTCGTGCCCGGGGTTTATTCTGGTCAGGACGAAGCGTCCTCAAACCTTGATTGCCGATTGAGGTGTTTAAAGAGGCGTTCGACTAAGAGTGTGCGCGTGCGAATTCTCTTCATTAAAATTAGAAGGACTGCAGAAATAAGTTTGCCTATTATAGAAAAGATATGGGGTTTATGGATGATAGTTTGAAAGTTTTGATGAGAAAAATAGGATTTTTAACAAGTTCCCAGGGTTAATTAATTTGTCAATGGTGGGATATGAATAGTTAATCGATCAGTTAAATGTTTGAAGCGTTTAATTGATCGGTTAACCGTTCTAGTTGCCCAAGCATATAAATTTTGATTGGCAGATTTTTTCTTCCTTCACCCCTTCATTCTCTTCACCTCTCTCGTATTTCTCTATCTTCTCTAAAGTTTTAGGATCTGTGTGAGTGACTTTTGAGATTTATAGCTTAACTATGGGCCCCTATCATTCCATTTTGGTGGAGGAGGATGGTGAGTTTGAGCTGAATTCGGTTGTGGAGGTTGTGGGAGATATCGGGGAAGCGATTACGTCGGAGGGAGTTACTGTTGTAGAAGACTAGCCAGAGGTGTTCGTCTCGGAGTCGAGGAGACATAAGGTGGCGGACACTCACGAGGAAGACTGCGCTGGGGTTGACTGGAGGGATAAGTATGCAGTTCCCCGGCCACGTGTGTTGGCATACTAGGCTCCTTTGTCGACGAATGGAGAAGACACCGAGGTGTTCTTTCGGGAGTGTGAGAATCATCGTGTTATCGGCGAGTGCCTCATGGGTGCTCCACGGGTAAGTTACTCTATATTTACATTTTTGCTACATGTTTTTGTTCTATTTGTATATGGTATTTATCTCATATATTTTAAAACTAATATGGTAGTTATTGGTAGTATTTTTTACCAAAGTGGTAAAAATATAATAATGGTAATGTGGAGATATGTGATAATAGTGTCATGATATATAATGCAAAATGTGAGTGGGGAGGATAATGATATATAATAATGATGATGATGGTAAAAATACTGATAATAGTGATGCAATAATAAATGATAATAATAATAATAAAGCGATTATTTATATTAATAGTAAAAATAATGATATGATAGTAGTAATGAGAATTGATATGCTCAAAGTGCACCCTATTACTCAGAATGACTAACCTCGGTCAGTCTCATAGTCGAGTTGACAAAAAGCGTATGTCAACCATCATAAATGTCGTCTTTTATAAGGTCGACCCCTCATACACCAACCTCGGCTGGCCATCAACCGAGGTCAGCAGAGTCTCATGGGCTCAAGTAATTGCCAACATCATCATCTGCCTCAGTCGACATTACAGCTACCTCATACTTAACCTCGGCCAACCCTACTGGCCGAGGTCATCATGGCTATTGACAAGAAAAAGTAACACCGTCGGACTTCACCAACCTCGTACTCGTCCAGGCCGAGGTTACATCAGTCAAGGACACAGGGTCGAGCATTTACAAGCACATGTAAGGTTCGGAACACGTGGACAAATCAGTTATAACCGAATCATTTCCCTCACGTGAGGGAATATTGAGGTCATCATTATCTACATAAGATCAGACAGGTGTCATCCTCATACTGGTTCGATCCTTATGCACATGCTCATTTCATGCTTGGGGGGTATATTACACCCCCCAAACACTATATAGAGGCCATACTTTACCTTGTAAAAGGATCCATAATTATAAACCCTAGCCAAACTCTGGTGCATTTACAGTAGAGAGAGAAAGTGGAGTGATTGTATTACTAAGGCTATTAGAGCCCTATTCTGATAGTCATACTTACACTCACGTGCACAGTGGACGTAGGCAATTGCCGAACCACTTATATTGGTGTGTTTCTCCTCTTCTCCTCATCTCCTTCTACATATCTGCGTTGTTATTTATTGCCATTGTTATGTCTGTTTGAGCTCTACTACCTCTTTATCAGGTGGTGCTGTTTATAGCATCATTATTTTGGCGACGTTTATGGGAACGAGAAGATTCATCTATTCCTCTTTTGCTGCTTAACCTCACCGGAGACTCTGGTAATGAACCATCCCTCACCCTTCGCGTGAAGCTGTTTCACCATTGAAAGAGGTACCTTAAGGTTTCCAAACTCTATAGTCCTCTCATAAAAAACTCAAGCATATGGAACCGGAGTTATCACCACATCCTCCACCATCTGGTGTTGGAGTACCCAATTCCAGATAGGCACCACCCCAGTCCGAGATGGCTGAAGTGTTGGCAACCTTGAAGTCCTTGGTTGCAACTCAGCAAGTGATGCAGGAAAAATTTGCCTAACTCAGCCAAAACATAATCAAAACATTCGGGGTCTCACCGGAGATGATTAATTCAGCAGCTGCTCAGCCACAGCATGAGGCCAGGGACCACCCCAAGCACCACGAAAGGACCAGCTTACTCCTCAACGGAGGAGGTATGTTACTGACCCTAGGCGTTTATACATGGGGAGGCAAGGAAACCCTTGCCCTGAGGATATGTATGATGACATTGAGGTAGAGGATGCACTGGCGGACTGTTAGGAGTCGTATGAGGTTTCAAACAACACGGTACATTCTATACAATAGGGAAGAGGTCAGTGTGAAAGACGAGACGGTGATGCACAACAAAGAGGGTCTGATTTCGATAGCTTAAGTAGAGGGTCAACCTTTGAAAGGCTCGGCCCAGTTAGTGATCTGAGACAGAGGCTATCGAGGTCAAGAAGCATAGCTAGCTCATAAAGGGAAGATGGTGATCATCGGCCCCGTCATGACCGACCCCCACATGGCCGAGACTGTGGTCAGGGGGAGGTCAACAATCGACGTTGCGCAGCAGCTGGGGAACCCTCAGTTCACCCTTTAGAAGTGGATGGTGACAACCTCAGCCAAACCGACGTTACCAAACCATGGAATGAATCTATTTAGAGGTTAGAAGAGAAGATAGCAAACCTCATAAAAAGTTGAGACCCATTACAGAAGGGTACTCAGAGGGCTCTCCATTTGTGGCAAGGATTGTGAACTTCCCAACCCCTACCAAATTTAAACCCCTGGTGGTGTCTCCCAAGTACGATGGTAGTACTAACCCAGTCTATCATATTGAAATGTATCAATATGCCGCAAACATCTATTCAATCTCTGATGAGATGAGGTGCCGAGCTTTCTTAATCACTTTGACTGGGGCTGCACATATCTGGTTCACTTCTCTTCCTAAAAATTCAGTTGAGAATTTCAAAGGTTTGGCCGAGCGATTTATTCATAACTTATGTTTTGGGATAAGACCCCAAAAGAAGATGACTCACTTGCTTTATGTAAAGCAAGGGAAGAATGAAAGCTTCAGAGACTATATCGCGAGGTTCAACAAGGAAAAATTGGAGGTAGAAGATTATGAAGAGAGCATAGCCTTGGCAACCCTTATTGGAGGACTTCAGAAGGGAAAGCTACTTTGGAAGCTTGCTGAAGACCCTCCAAAATCTATGGCCGAGTTGTTAGCAACAACTGGAAAGTTTATGACTGTAGAAGAAGCAATGGCTGCAAAGTATGAGTATGAGAATGGAAGTAGCAGTGGGAAACTTTAGAGGAAAAATAATGGAAAGAAAAGGAATGCAGGCGATAAGTTTGCACACTATACACCTCTAACTGTGAGCTGTGAACACATCCTCAATGAAATAAAGAATGATAGATCCCTGAGATGGCAGGAGAAGCTGAAAGCCCCTTCACATAAGAGAAACAAGAATCTATGGTGCGAGTTCCATTAGGATCACGACCATATGACTGATAAGTGCTTCGCCTTGAAGGACGAGATTGAGAAGTTATTGAAGTCTGGAAAGGTCATAAAGTATGTGGATGGTAGAGCTTCTAAGGGTGGAAGAGACGACCCTAAAAAGAAAAGAAATGATAAATGTTGGGAAGATGTCCTTGCCAGAAGAGCTGATGACTCAGATGATGATGATGATGATGACCCTGACCTCCCATCAAAAGATGACAATGCTTTAGTGAAGAGGGTTGGTATGATCTCTTCCGGTGTGAACACTATATGTGGGGAACTAGCAGGGGGTGGCTTAGAGGTAACAAATCACAAGGCTCATGTGGCAGAGGCTAAGGCTGTGACTAAAATCGAGGTTATGAACCTGGCATCTACAGAGGGTAAACGCAAGAAGAGAATGAAGGTAGATATGAACACCCTCGTGGTTGGCTTCTCACGACTTGACTTCAAGGGTATCTTAGCTCCCCGCGATGACCGTTTAGTCATCACCACAAGGGTGCATGGGTGTGAAGTTCAGAGGATCCTTGTTAACAGGGGTAGTTCTACAGATGTTATGTTTTGGCCCTGTTTTAAGAACCTAGGCCTCGGCAGAGCTAGGCTTGTCCCTTATCATCATCATTTGATTGGGTTCAGTGGTGAAAAGGTTCATCCATTAGGCATGTACGAAATATATGTAAGAATGGGAGATGAATGGCCTAAGAGGTTGACTAGAAAAATCAATTTCTCTGTAATGGATGAAAACGTCTTCTCATCTTATAGCCTCATCATAGGACGAGTAGCACTAAATTAATTTGAGGTCGTGCCTTCAACAGTCCATCAAATGCTAAAATTCCCAACTCCTTATGGAGTAGGGGAAGTGCAAGGTGACCAAACATTATCACGGGAAAGTTACTTTAATTCTGCGGAAGAGAGAGGCTCATACGAAGGCAATAACCACGTACAACATCGACACACTTGATCCTAGGGATGAAACAAAACTAAAAAAGGGAGAGGCCGCGGAGGAGGTAGAATCCATTGTCCTCAATGAGGACAAGCTGGAAAAAACCATCCAAGTCGGCAAAGCCCTAAGACCTGAGATAAAGGAGGAACTAGTAAAGATGCTAAAGAAGAGACAGAGTATCTTTGCATGGAGCCATACAGACATGCCAGGTATTTATCCTGAGATTATGTGCCACAAACTCAATGCTGTAGAAGATGACAAACCCATCAAGCATAGAAAAAGAGTATACTCAAGGGAATAGTATGATGTCATTAAAGACGAGGTTAGAAAGATTGAAGAAGCCAAGTTCATAGAGAGGTCATATACCCAGAGTGGTTATCTAACGCTCTCATTATGCCCAAAGCTAATGGGAAATGGAGGATGTGTGTAGATTTCACTAATTTAAACAAGTCTTGCCCAAAACTGTCTTTTAAAGAAGTCTTGCCCAAAAGACAGTTTTCCCCTACCTCGTATAGATCAGATGGTGGATGCCACGGCAGGACATGAGATCATGAGCTTCATGGATGCATATTTAGGGTACAATCACATCTTCATGGACTTATTAGACTTAGAGAAGACAACTTTCATTACAGATAATGGGACCTATTGCTACAAGTCATGCCCTTTGGCCTGAAGAATGCAGGGGATACTTACCAACGTCTTGTAAATAAGATGTTCGAAGATCAGATAGGCAAGTCCATGGAAGTTTATGTGGACGACGTGCTGACGAAGAATCTGAAGGCCGACACCCATGCGGCCGACTTTAGAAGAACTTTTGACACCATGGATAAATACAGAATGAAGCTCAACCCGGCCAAATGTGTCTTCGGGGTAGGAGCAGGAAAGTTTTTAGGATCCATCCTCAACCAAAGGGGAATAGAGGATAACCCAGAGAAGATCAAGGCTTTGTTGGAAATGAAGACACCCAGAACCATCAAAGACGTTCAGAGGCTAACCGGACGAGTCGCATCACTTAATAGGTTTGTCTCAAGAACCACAGATAAATGTCTTCCCTTTTTCAAAGTTCTTAAAAAGGCATTTGAATGGAATGAGGAATGTGACAGCTTTTAAAGAGCTCAAGTCCTACCTTGGATCCCCTCTACTCCTATCTCGGCTAATTCAGGGAGAAATTTTGTACGTGTACTTAGCTGTCTCAGAGTCAGCCATCAGTGCTGTGATTGTAAGAGAAGAGGATGGAGTGCAGAGACCAATGTACTTCAATAGTAAAGCTCTCCAAGGGTCTGAGCAGGAGTACCCTCGGATAGAAAAGTTAGCCTATTCTATGATACATGCTTCAAGGAAAATGAAGCCATAATTTTAAGCCCACTACATGGTCATCCTTACTGACTACCCACTCAGATAGGTCCTCCATAAGCCTGAGAAGTCAGGCAGGCTAATGACCTGGGCCATTAAGTTAGGGGAATATGACATTGTCTATCAACCCAGGGTTGCCATCAAGGGATAAGAACTCACGATTTTTTTGGTCGAGTTTACCTGGGATGAGGCCGAGGTTGAGATTAATCAAGAAGTTGCATGTGACCCTGAAGAGAGAAACGTCGGCCAAGAATCGGACAAGGTTGAGTCAAGCAGAGCCAAACACATAATACTTGAGAATGAGGAAGAGAGGTACCTCTTTAAGTAAGGGACCCTATCAGAGGGAAACTTATCTTCAAATGCAACCATTTGGAACCTCTTTGTTGATGGGTCGTCTTATGAAAGCGAAAGTGGAGCAGGGCTGGTAGTGTCAGCACTAGATGGTACCAATATTGAATATGCGTTGAGGTTCAACTTCAAAGATTCCAACAATGAGTCAGAGTATGAGGCATTAATAGCTGGTCTCTCTTTGGCAAAATCCCTCAATGTCATCCAGCTCCTAGTCCATAGTGACTCTAGGTTAGTCGTGAACCAAATTTTAGGGGTGTGTGAGGCCAAAGATGAAAAGATGGATAGATACCTGAAGAGGGTGAGAATGATGCTAGAAAGCTTTAAGAAAGTAAAGATGAAGAGGATACCTCGGCTAGAGAACAACCGAGCTGACGCACTTGAGAGGTTGGCCTCAGCAACAAGAACACACATAAGGAGAACAGTACCAGTTGAGATTCTGCTCAAGCCGACCATCGAAAAGGAAGAGGTTACTAGAATTTGCCTAAATCTGGATATGGGAGCATCATGGATGGACCCTTTTATCAGATACATCAGAGAGGGAGATTTTCTAGAGTCGAAGTTAGAAAGGAGAAAGCTGAGGTTTAGAGCTGCCAAATTCTCAATTGTAGGGGATATCTTGTATAAAAAGGGGTTCCTACTCCCTCTCCTCAGATGTGTCCATCCTTCAGAGGTTCCACAAATCTTGCATGATGTTCATGAGGGCTCGTGTTCAAGTCACATAGGAGGAAGGCCATTGGCTAAGAGGATAATCACTCAGGGATACTGGTGGGCGACCTTGGCCAAAGATGCAGCTGCGTATGTGAAGAAGTGTGTTAAATATCAGAGATTCTCCACCATCTCTCATCAGCCACACCAACCTCTTACTTCTATCAGCTCCCCTTGTCCATTTGCAATATGGGGCATTGACTTGGTAGGACCCTTACTAAGAGCTATAAACAACTATCGGTTCTTAAAAGTGGCAATTGATTATTTCTCCAAATGGGTGGAGGCTGAGCCAATGATCACAATCACTGAGCAGAAGGCCTTTCAGTTCATCTAGAAGAACATCATATGCAGGTATGGTCTTCTAAACACCCTCATCTCAGATAATGGGACCCAGTTCAAGAATGTTTCCTTAGAAAAATACGTGAAAGAGTAGGGATCAAGAAATTCTTCTCTTCTCCCGACCGACCCTAGGCAAAACGGTCAGACCGAGGTCACAAACTGAATAATCCTTGATGGGATAAAAAAGAGGATGGAAGAGGCCAAATAAATATGGATAGAGGAGGTATATGCTGTGCTTTAGGCCTACAGGACGACAACAAGGACACCAACAGGAGAGACTCCATTTATGTTAACCCAATGCTCAGAGGTTGTCATCCCTACATAGGTAGGACTTCCCATTCATAGAGTTCAGACCTATGACCCTCAAAGGAATGGGGAAGAGAGAAGACTTGATCTTGATTTGATCGAGGAAAGAAGAGAGGATGCAGACATAAGACGAGCAGCCTATCAGCAGAGAACTGCGAGATTCTGCAATCAAAATGTGAAATCAAGGCCTATAGATGTGGGAGACCTAGTCCTAAAGAAGACATAATAAAAGGCAAATAAACTCCATCCAAATTGGCATGGTCCTTATAGGGTAGTTGATGAGGTTGTGCCTGGTACCTACCGGCTAAAAAATCTTGAAGGAGAACCTTTCTCCAATCCTTGGAATGCCGGTCACTTGAAGAAATATTACTTATGATGTTACAGTCATTTCTTTTTGTAATGCATGTATTAGTTTATACGAAAGATGTCAATGAAAAGATAACAAAGTTGTGCTAACACTATTACATTGTGCTTAAACATCATTATTTGATGAAATTTTATGAGGTGAAATATCATAATATGCTGACCTCAGACCTTAAACATCATTAATTTGATCAAAATTTATGAGGTGAAACATCATAATATGGTGACCTCGGACCTTAAACATCATTAATTTGGTAAAAATATGAGGGTAAACATCATAATATGGTGAGCTCAGACCTTAAACATCATTAATTTGGTGAAAATTTAAGAGGTGAAACATCATAATCTGATGACCTCAGACCTTAAACATCATTATTTGGTGAAAATTTATGAGGTGAAACATTATTAATGTGGTGAAAATATAAGGGTAAACATCATAATATGATGACCTCAGACCTTAGACATCATTATTTGGTGAAAATTTATGAGGTGAAACATCAAAATATGGTGACCTCAGACCTTAAACATCACTAGTTTGGTGAAAATATGAGGGTAAACATCATAATATGGTGACCTAAGATCTTAAACATCATTAATTTGGTGAAAATTTAAGAGGTGAAACATCATAATCTGATGACCTCATACCTTAAACATCATTATTTGGTGAAAATTTATGAGGTAAAACATCATAATATGGCGACCTCAGACCTTAAAAATCATTAATGTTGTGAAAATATGAGGGTAAACATCATAATATAATGACCTCAGACCTTAAACATCATTATTTGGTGAAAATTTATGAGGTGAAACATCATAATATGGTGACCTAGGACCTTAAACATTATTAATTTGGTGAAAATATGAGGGTAAACATCGTAATATGGTGACCTCATATCTTAAACATCATAATTTGGTGAAAATATGAGGGTAAACATCATAATATGGTGATCTCATACCTTAAAACATCATTTAGTTGGTGAAAATATGAGGGTAAACATCATAATATGATGACCTCATATGTTAAAACATCATTTAGTTGGTGAAAATATGAGTGTAAACATCATAATATGGTGACCTCGGACCTTAAAACATCATTTAATTGGTGAAAATATGAGGGTAAACATCATAATATGGTGACCTCATATCTTAAACATCATAATTTAGTGAAAATATGGGAGTAAACATCATAATATGATGACCTCAGACCTTAAACATCATTATTTGGTAAAAATTTATGAGGTGAAACATCATAATATGGTGACCTCAGACCTTAAAACATCATTTAGTTGGTGAAAATATGAGGGTAAAACACCATAATTTGGTGAAAATTTAAGAGGTAAGACATTTCAAGCAAAACATCTTATGAAGTAGTAGAATCTGAAGAAGATTGGACTAATGATTATCATTAAAAAGATTCAGTTACAAGTCAGCCAGTATCAAGGAGCCATCAGAAGTTCACAAAAATAAGAGTTATAAAAATACAATGAAAAGCTTCACAAGAAAATGGCCTATATCTTTGCAGTTGTAGTTGTCTGGACATGGCCGACGTTCTCCATTTCAATACCATCATCATGATGAGTGGCGTCTTCTGTCTTAGTGACTCGAGAGGAGTAGTCTCGGTAGGGGCAGCATCGACCTCTTCAACTTCTTGCAAGGCCTGAGTGAACTGAGGGTTCCCCAAAGTCGAGACCCACAAAGTCTGATGCATGCAAGACACCAGACTCACTCTCCTTTATGGCTGCCCATTTGCCAGTCGCCTTGATACCTATTTCAAGGTATTCAAAACCAAAGCTGACAAATTCATCTGAGACCTTGTAGTCTTCGATGGCCTTCTCAACAGTGTCTTCCAAAGTAGCCTTGATTGCAGTATCAACTTTAGACTGAAGGGCATCATCCTTGGCCTTCAGAGCTACGTCATGGTACTTCTTGAGCTTAGATATGTCATTGTCCCTCTACTGGACAACTCCCTTAATCCTTTGAACCTCTGCATTCAAAGAGGCCTGAACCTTCTCAGCTTCCCGACCCTTCTCTATAAGGGGAATCCTCTTTAGAGTCCAATCAACAAAGCGATGGAAAGACAAGACACCCTGCAGAAGAAGGTCAGATATAAGAATATAATATCTATAATTTCTAAAAAGCCTAGGTTACACTTTTGAAGATAAAATGATCAAATGAACAAAAATTAGTACCTGAATTGACTTATGAAGAGCAAACTCGGCCAATAACAGGATGTCCCATTAGCGTAGGAAACACTTGTCCTCTTCGGTCATTATTATGCCGATAACATCGGCAACATTCAGACTGTGGCCCATCAAGATATCCCTGATTTTAGGCTGAGCAAGGCGAGCAGCCAGGGCATCATCTGTAGAGATGAGAATGACACGATCCCTGGCCTGAATCTTTCCCGGCCTCATATGCTTAGGGTTAGTCGTGGTCTTCCTCTTTTTATTAGCATCGGCCTTGGAGGTGCCGATGTTCTTCATGGTGGTATGAGGGGGTATATTTTTTCCACACTTTTTTCCCGTTAACTTCACAAAACCAGGAGGAGACATTTTCCAAAGGTCGTCTGATATGCCTGTTGGGCGCTCTGTGAAAGACAAGTATCTGAGTTAGTCAGTCAGAGATATAAAACATAAGCGGTATAAGAGAAAAATTAACTTATGAAGATCTTCTAAGGGACCACCCCCTAAACCTGTCTGAGATAGGTAGTAGAGGGTCAGGTGTTCGTATTTAACGAGACGACCTTTCTCGCCCTGACTGCGAAGGTCTTCAACATTTTTATAATTGTCCTGGATAAGTCTAGGGTTGACTTTGGCAGCAAGGGAAATATTCCCCCATCTCAAGGGGGTCCTTAGAACCGACGTTTTAGAATCCTCATCTGAACCAAATTCCCATACCCCGGAAATAAAGAAGTACCGAGATTTCTAATTATGGTTTGAAGTTTGGGTAACCAACAACATTTTCTTCTCTGATTTCCTGGCAAAGAAGTGGTAATAGCTAGGGTGGTTTTTGGCAGATGAAGGGACATAACAACAAGTGAAAACTCGAACTGGAAGGTCTGAGTGATGGACAACCCTCCAAAGAGCGATGGCCCAAATCATAACCCTCCAAGCATTAGGAGATAATTAGAAAGGGGCAAAATTTATATGGGAAAGTATGGCTCTGATGGTTGGGTGAATAGGAAGATGGACGCCCAACTTAAACATCTACTCATAGACGCAGATCTCTCCATCTCGGTCATCAAAGGCCCTCTTATCCCTCAGAGGTTTCCTAAGGATGATTGATTAAGGGTGAAAAGTAGCGCGTGTCAAGATGCTAATCGTTGTTTTAGTTTCACCGCCTTAATACAAAAGAAACCTAAGTTACGACTACACTTGTGATACAAGTATAGCGGTAAGTCGGGTATCGAATCCACACAGAATGTTCGATAGATCTTAATTGGATTATTAATTCAGGAATAAAAGTGTAAAAAGGTGATGTAGGCTAGTAAATAAAAGAAAAGAGAGAAGTTAAGTCTAAATAAAGTAAAAGCGAGGATCGGGATATCATCCAACCATACAGATCTAAACAACTACTAATCAGTATTCCGACTCGAAAGCTATTTAATCGAGCATTAATAGTTAATCATAAACTTCACACAATAAGGGATTTATGCCAAAGTTGCGAGAATAAACATTTAACCGAAAATTGGTCACATGCGGATTAAATTTGGATTATCGCTATAAACACTAACGTTGCATGAGAAAGAAAGTTAAACGCATAATAATCCGACTTTAATTCACACGGGTTCAATTAAACGCAATTTTGCACAAAACCTAATTTTCGAAGCTCGAGGCCCGAAAATGGCAGAATGAAATCCCGACCCTATTTATCTAGGGGCAATACATAAATTAAACTAAATTCAGCCAATTTAACTAGGAAAGAAAGAAATAAAGCAATTAAACTAACTACAAAGCATGGAAACTAATTTACAAAGCAAGGAAAATGAATAACAAAACTCTATTAATGGAGAATATAGTGAATAGTTAAATCTTACAAAACCAAATGGATGTCACCCCAAGAAAAAAAGAAGACGAGCTCTCAAAAACAAACCCTAACCTAAAATGTCTTCTAAAACTAAGTATATCTGATATTACAACAAAATTGGGTTATATAGTAAGTTGGAATAAAAGGAGAAAAGAAAAGCACAGCCAAAATATCTGCAGAAAACAGGGAATCGATCGATCGACCCCTTTTGGTGGATTGATCGATGGATAAAATTGTGGCAAAATTCTGAAGGATCGATCGATCGATCAAGCAGGGCAGAATCAAGGCAGCCTACTGCATTCCTTTTCTTCCTCTTCTCCCCTCTTTTGGTTTCAATGCTTTTCTCTTCCGCCAAAAGTGTCGTAACTTCTTCGTTAGGGATCCGAATCACGCACCATTCGTGGCCACGCGAAACTTGTGAGGAGGGCTACAACTTCTGTGAGATGTCGGTCCAGGTAT
Source organism: Sambucus nigra (assembly GCA_949130495.1). NCBI lineage: Eukaryota > Viridiplantae > Streptophyta > Magnoliopsida > Dipsacales > Adoxaceae > Sambucus > Sambucus nigra. The sequence goes on along the minus strand of OX422208.1, from coordinate 28,328,671 downwards.
CCAAATTGTGGATTGACCAAATTACCCTTGAACGTGTGAATGCGTACGAAACTTTAGCGGAATGTGTCTGAACTCCATACTTAGTACCTAAATACCTACAAAAGCCCAATTATACCTCATATAGCATGTTAACAATATAAACCGAGGTTTTCTGGTTAACGGGCTTAAAAATAGAGATTTAGGCACCCGAGGGGGCTAAAATGCGTAGGATCGACGGATGAAATACGCAATATTTGCGTATTATCACACCTCCTAACTTACACATTGCTAGTCCCTAGCAATGAAATAGGATGCAACAAGAAAAACAAGTAAACCAAAAGCAGGATAAGTAGAAAAATATGGTATAAACGCATAAGGCCACTTTCGCGGGCTATTCGATTGCATTTAGCATATGCAATAAGCCGTTAAACCCCTAGGTTACCCTAGTGGACGAGTGTAGTCTCGTGAGGGTTTTCAGGGATGAAACCCACAAATATCATAAAGTTTCCTCGAAATATGCCCAATCACATGCGACAAACCCAATAATGGCGAAAAAGATTTCATACTCATTATTATCAAAGTGAATGAATTCAAACAATAGTCCAAATCATTAACATTATATGATGCACCTCATAGAATTGAAACCTTAAAATGTGGGAGGGGGAGCGAGCACATGCAAAGTGTGATTTGGCGAAAAACTTAAATAAATCGGATAAACATTAAATCAGGCATACATTCAATCCTAACGGGCATTACACTCATCAAGTGAATTCACTCAAAACAGGGAGGTAACACACGAAACATGCGGGCATAAAGAGTAAATGTAAATGGAAATTAGGTCGCACACATGTCACAAATGAAGAACGCTATATAGGAAATAAAAACTGTAATCTCAGTGAAAGGATACTGCACATATAAAAGAGGCGAAATGCATTTTCACAGATTATCAAAACTATTTAAACCTTTGAATTACATCTACTTAAGATCACATAGGACTTTAATAGGGTTGTAATGTAGGCTAGGCTAGGGTACGAAATTAAAGGGATGTATATACGGATTCAAAGTGTTTGGGGATGAAACTCGGGATAATGGGAAAAAATGGGAAATTACAAAATTGGACAAATGATTTCCAAACGAGCATTAGGTATAACAATCGAGAGAGTAACAGGGATTATTGAATCAATATAGACAATATATACAAATTTCTCTTTCTTTTTCTTTTCTTCTTCTTCTTCTCACTTTTTTCTTTTGTTTTCACTTTATCTTTTTCTTCTCTTTTTCACTACATTTTCTTCGTTTCTCACTTTTTTCATGCTCAAATGGCAACCACAAAACAAAAATATCTTTCAATCCCAAGTAACAATACAAACAAGGGTATGTAAGGTAATATGTATGGTATAAAACTCCAATTTGGAGTTGGTTTTGGGATTTTTGGGTAATGAAACGAAAGGCTAGTATTTAGGCTCAAGTGGGTTGACTAGGGAATATATAAAAGGTGAGGTCAAGGTCATATGGGTGATATACAAAGATGGCTTATGATCATTTCAAAAAGTTTACGCAATTTGTGAGTCAAAACAATAAATAAAAATCATGCTCAAGTAATACATTTCATATATGAACTCAATTAATGAACGATCAAGGAAAGAATAAAGAGATTACCAACGACTGTAACGTTTTCAAAGAGGAAAGAATAGTGTATACACTCACAAACTATGAAAGGTACAAAGCTTACTCGGTGTAAGTATATACAATGCAAAAAAATATTACTGAGTTATAAAAATCTTAAACCAAATTAATATAACAATAAAAGTGCATGTGCTCATGGAATTAAAGTTTAATTCATGAAGTTATTCATAATATCAATAAGTGAGACTAAAGTCTAATAACTTCTAAAATTGAGAACATGCATCGTTGGGTTGTCAATTGGATCGGGCAATTATTGAAATTTATTATCGGAAACAAAGGCAAAAATGCCCAAAAAAGGAGAAAAAAGAAAGAAAATCTTTTTAAAATTTTTAATTTTTCTAAGAAAAGCATACTAAGTAACTAACATGTGAGTAAAAACATGGACACTACCAATGAATGGATAGAATATCCCACACCCCCCAAATTAAAACCTGATATTGTCCTCAATGTTAATTAAGAACCAAATTAAAGAAGAAAAATAGCGATATTACCCAAAATGGAGCGATCTCCGGAAAGTGCGAGTCCGGGGATTCTACAAAACAAGTTAGTAACAAGCATAGCGAAAACAAATAACCAAAATTTAACTAATTACATTAGACTAAAATAAAAAGAAAGAAAGAAAGAAAGAAAAAAGCTAACTATGTACAACCTACCATTTAGACTCGTAACTAACTATACACTAGAAGTCTAAATTTTTTAGGGTCCACCCGAACAACATTTTGAGTTTGGAAGATCAATGGTGGACCTTCCCTCTCATGCATGCCTCCCGGAAAATAGGAATTCCGTTCAAACGACGCAAGGCATGTGGGTGGTGAAAAAGGTGAACCATCCCCAATTAAAAATTTGGGAGGGAGGATGGGGGATTTGGATAAGACGGGTGACAAATACACTAGGGGACAAAAAAAAACTGAATTTCCTCCCAAAGATTTAGCAAGCGAAATGGGAGGTGGTGCACATGAGGGAAAAGATGCCTTCATGGAAAGCAACTCGAGAATGTACTCCTCGTCGGTGAAAGGGTTGAACGTTTTAAAGTTCGGTACCGATTCATCGGGTACTTCTGACGGTGTAATAACGGAGAATGAAAATGGGGAGGAAAGAAATTCAAACTCGAGAGATGAGTTATCATCACTCAAAGTTGGAATTTCAAAGGAGATAGGATCACTTTCAATGAAACTTTCTTCTTTGGGATCCAAAGAAGAAATCATCTCATTGAAAATAGATACTACATCCATTTCATCCTCGTTTTCATTATCAATTACAAGATGGGCCAAGTGACGAATGGTTTGTTCCAAAGTAGGCATAAAATCCTCATTTGGTTCAAAACATTCCTCGACTTCAAAAGTCTCGGAAGAGAAATCATCGTCGGATTCGAATAATAAATCCAAGTCTTACTCCCAACAACGATGTTCTTCCCGATAAAGTTCTTCATACCTCTAGTTCTCAAGCATAAGCAAATCCTCGCCGAAAGTCATAGGCCGAGGTGCGGATGGTTGAAAATGAGGAGTTTCAAAATCGTTATCGGCACAAAAGTTAAACTCATTATTATAGGAGTTTTGAAAACTATTGCAATTCGTTTCAAAACTCCTATTATAAAGAGGTAAAGGCCCAAAATCATTATCATCATCCTCAAAATATACGCACTCCAAAGCTTGACTTTTGTAATACTCGCCCAAAGTCATTTTAGATGTTGCAATTTTTTGGGATTCTATGTATTAACCAAAAGTCATAGGAGTATGGGGATTTTGAGAATTATCATAATGATTACCAAAATGATTGGATTAAGACATGCTTACCCCAAAGATGGCTCGAAATGGCTATTTCCACAAAGATGATGCGCACACAGCAAAATTCAAGCGGTTCTTGGCGCTCAAATGTAGAAGTCCTGCAAAAAAGGTTGAAAGAAAGAATAAAAATACAAAAGAAAGAATACTACGAACTAATAAGACAATTACAATCTATAAAAAAACACTCCCCGACAACGGCGCTATTTTAATTAAGGGTGAAAAGTAGCGCGTGTCAAGACGCTAATCATTGTTTTAGTTTCACCGCCTTAATACAAAAGAAACCTAAGTTACGACTACACTTGCGATACAAGTATAGCGGTAAGTCGGGTATCGAATCCACAAAGAATGTTCGATAGATCTTAATTGGATTATTAATTCAAGAATAAAAGTGTAAAAAGGTGATGTATACTAGTAAATAAAAGAAAAGAGAGAAGTTAAGTCTAAATAAAGTAAAAGCGAGGATTGGGATATCATCCAACCATACGGCTCGAAACAAATACTAATCAAGATTCGGGCTCGAAAGCTATTTAATTGAGCATTAACAGTTAATCATAAACTTCACATAATAAGGAATTTAAGCCAAAGTTGCGAGAATAAACATTTAACCGAAAATTGGTCACACGCGATTAAATTCGAATTATCGCTATAAACACTAACGTTGTATGATAAACAAAATTAAATGCATAATAATCTGACTTTAATTCGTGCGGGTTCAATTAAACGTAATTTTTCTCAAAACCTAATTTTCGGAGCTCGGGGCCCGAAAATGGCGGAACGAAATCCCGACCCTATTTATCTAGGGGCAATACATGAATTAAACTAAATTCAACCAATTAAACTAGGAAAGTAAGAAATAAAGCAATTAAACTAACTACAAAGCATGGAAACTAATTTACAAAGCAAGGAAAATGAAGAACAAAACTATATTAATGGAGATGATAGTGAATAGTTCAATCTTACAAAACCAAATGGATACCACCCCAAGAAGAAAAGAATAAGAGCTCTCAAAACCAAACCCTAACCTAAAATGTCTTCTAAAACTAAGTATATCTGATATTACAACAAAATTGGGTTATATAGTAAGTTGGAATAAAAGGAGAAAAGAAAAGCAAAGCCAAAATATCTGCAGAAAATAGGGCATCGATCTATCGACCCCTTTTGGTCGATCGATCGATGGATGAAACCGTGGAAAAATTCTGAAGGATCGATCGATCGATCGATCAAGCAGGGCAGAATCAAGGCAGCCTACTGCATTCCTTTTCTTCCTCTTCTCCCCTCTTTTGGTTTCAATGCTTTTCTCTTCCGCCAAAAGTGTTATAACTTCTTCGTTAGGAATCCGAATCGCTCACCGTTCGCGGCCACGCAAAGCTTGCAAGGAGGGATACAACTTCCATGTAGATGTCGGACCAGATGTCCAAACTATGAATTGACCGAATTTTCCTTGAACATGCGAATGCGTACGAAACTTGAACGGAATGCGTACGAACTCCATACTTAGTACCTACATACCTACAAAAGCCCAATTATACCTCATATAGCATCTTAAAAATATAAATCGAGGTTGTCTAGTTAACGAGCTTAAATATAGAGATTAAGACACCCAAGGGGGCTAAAATGTGTGGGTTCGACGGATGAAATACGCAAAATTTGCGTATTATCAATGATGGAAGAATTTATGGAATAGAGGTGCCTAAAAGTAAGAAGGTCGTACTCGCTGATGGTGCTCTCATACTCGGCCACCGCAGATGTATCGAGATCACTCTCCTCCCCATTTTTATAATCCCCAGCAATATCGTCCTGGGCAGGTGTCGGAGCACCACCAGGAAACCTGTGAGCAAATTCGGCCCTAGTGCCAGCCGATAGGGGAATGGCATCAATGGGAGGTGGAAGTGCCACACTTGGCCCTAAGATCTTAAGGTCAGAAGACCTATGCGAAGTGCTAGCACCTTGGTGAGATGAGGCACGACTTGAAACCTCGGCTTCCTCAGGAACCTCACCCCGTCTAGGAGAATAGTCCATAGCCTCTTGAAAAGAGTCTACAGATTCTTTTACTTCAGAGGTTGACATGGGGTTTGAGGAAGATGACTCAGACATTAGTGCAGGACCCTCAGGAACCTCTGCAGGCTAAGTAGGCTCGACTGGCTAAAGGTATATAACCTTCAAAGGTGGAAAAAATATTAGTCTCAGAGGAAAGGCTTAAGCCCTACGAGCTTCCTCTTGGGCTAGCTTTATTTGCCTAATTTTCTCAATGGTCTTCTCACCAAGAGATGGGAATTCTTTTATTAGTTGGTATAAGGGTCTGAGCATAAGGAACAAGATACTAAACTTGCCCAAACCACAAATAGGTACACAATTTAAAAGAACCCAAACTAAAGATCAAACTAGGAATCTGAGAGGTTTTCGCCAAGAATGTCAAGAACCTTCAAGAACTAAGTCACCGAAGAAGACGATCGGAGGGTCACCGATAAACCTAAAAAAGGGGTGTTTATGGCTAAAACAACCTCGGAGCAGCCTACAACAATCCCAAAACCACCTAATCACTACAAGCGTAACCTAATAGCCACTTGGCAGTGGTGGAAAGCTTCGCCGAAAAAGAAAAACCTCGCCGAAAATTCAGAATTGCAAAACAATGAGTAGAAATGGAAAAGAGAGGTGGAAAATAATACCTGGTTAATCCCGCGTGAGGGAAGAAGAGGTTAGTAAGCGAAGGAAAGCTTTGATCACAACATAACAATGGAAGGCTTAAAAAGAAGATTAGTTGTAGAAAGTCTAGACGGGAGAAAATTGGAAGAAGAAAGAGAATGAGGAAAGTGGAAGGTTTTAAACCTACTCAATGATGGGGCGCGATTCCCAACGCCCCCATCATTACCCTAGGGAATCCAAAAGACAACTGTCAGAATCATCTCACCTTGGGGATTGCGTTTCACTTTAATAAGTGACATGTGTCAAGAAAATATTGGAACCCAAAGAGACTCAGCCCCGGCCTAACACACATACCCCTCCATCGTCTCTTCACATAGAAGATTAAGGGCTAGGGGGTGATTGATATGCCCAAAGTGCACCCTCTTACTCAGAATGACTAACCTCGAACAGTCTCATAGCCGAGTTGACAAGAAGCCTATGACAACCATCAACAAGGTCATCTTTTATAAGCTCAGCCCCTTATACACCAACCTCGGCTAGCCATCAGTCGAGGTCAACAGAGTCTCATGGGATCAAGTAACTCCCAACATCATCATCTACCTCAACCGACATTACAGCTACCTCATACCTAACCTCGGTTAACCCTCATGGCTAAGGTAATCATGGTTATTGACATGACAAAGTAACACCGTCGGACTCACCAACCTTATACTCGTCCATATCGAGGTTATATCAGTCAAGGACACAGGGCCGAGCATTTACAAGCACATGTAAGGTTCGGAACACGTGGATAAATGAGTTATAACTGAATCATTCCCCTCACGTGAGGTAATATTGAGGTCATCATTATCTACATAAGATCAGTCAGGTGTCATCCTCATACTGGTTCGATCCTCATGCACATGGTCATTGCTTGCTTGGGGGGAACATTAAACCCCCCAAACACTATATATAGAGGTCATCCTCTACCTTGTAAAAGGATCCATAATTACAAAACCTTAGCCAAACTCTGGTGCATTTACAGTAGAGAGAGAAAGTGGAGTGATTGTATTGCTAAGGCCATTAAAGCCCTCTTATCATAGTCATACTTACACTCACGTGCACAGTGGACGTAGGCAATTGCCGAACCACTTATATTGGTGTGCTTCTCCTCTTTTCCTCTTCTCCTTCTACATATCTGCGTTGTTATTTGTTGCCAGTGTTATGCCTGTTTGGGCTATACTACCTCTTTATCAGGTGGTGCTGTTTATAGCATCATCAAGAATGATGATAATAAAACTATGACATTAATATTTAATTTGATGATAATAGTGAAACATAATGTGATGTTAATATTCAATGTGATGATGACAGTGAAAATTAATGTGATACTAATATTTGATTTGATAATGATAGTGAAAATAATGATATTAAATAATGGCAATAATAGTAGTAAAATGGTGATAATGCTAGTAAAAATGATGAGATGATAATGAGGATGATGATAAATAATAATGATGGTAAAAATAATAATGATGTAATGATGCTGATAGGTACGGAGGTGACCTAGAGAAAAAAAATGATGCATATTTTTGTTTGTGATAAAAGTACATATAATAATAGTAATAAATAAAAAATATAAAATAAATATAAAATAAAAAAATAAAAAAAATAAAAATAATATCTATTGAAGGGTAATGTTATTGTAGTGTTAGTAGTTTTATGATGGTAAGCCACAAGGGGGGGGGGGGGTAGGAGGGAACGGGCACGAGTTAGTATATAGAGATGAGAGGCGCATACATATTTATGAAAATAGGCATAAACCAGTTGGTAGATTTTGTGATAGTAGGTCATAATTGTTCGTCACATTCATATCTCCTTCTTGGCGAATATATAGGATGTAAACGCTGGGAGGGAGAGAGCTCCGGGGGTGGGGGTGAGGGGTTTTATTTTTACCTCATGACTGGTTATCCTTCCTGATTAGCTGGAACTGAGGGTTAGGCGATTAAGTGTGGGAATAGCGTGCGTGACCCAAGCACCTGGAGGGAGAAAGATCCAAGAGATTCCTGGTCACCTCATGACTAGCTATCCTTCCTGGTTAACTGAAACCGAGAGCTAAGCGATTAAGTGTGGAAATAGCGTGACCCAAACAACTAAAGTGAGAATGCTCTGAGGGATATCCTGGGCACCTCATGACTAGTTATGCTTCTTAGTTAACTAGAACCAAGGGTTGGGCAATTAAGTGGGGGAATAGCGTGACCCAAACACCTAGAGGGAGAAAGCTATGATTTTTTTTGTGACCTCACGACTGGTTATTTTTTCAAGTTAGCTGGAACCGAGGGTTACGCAATTAAGTGTGGGAATAGAGTGACCCAAACACTTGAGAGAAAAAGCACCGTGGGGTTCCCTGGTCAGCTCACGACTGGTTATCCTTCCCGATTAGTTGAAATCAAGGGTTAAGCAATTAAATATGGGAATAGTGTGACCCAAACACCTGGGGGTAGAAAGCTCGAGGGGGTTTCCTAGTCAGCTAATGACTGGTTAACTTTTCCGGTTACCTGGAACCAGGGGTTAGACGATTAAGTGTGGGAAATAGCGTGACCCAAACACTTGGAGGGAGAAAGCTACAGGTTTTGGGGGGTTACCTCATGACTAGTTATCCTTCCTAATTAGATATAATCGAGGTGGTTAAGAGATTAAGTGTGGGAATAACGTGACCTAAACACTTACAAGAAGAAAGATCTAAGGGATTTTCTGGTCACCTCGTGACTAGTTATCGTTCCTGGTTAGCGGGAACCGAGTATTAGGTGATTAACTGAGGGAATAGCGTGACCCAAACACCTGAAGGGAAAAAGCTCAGGGACACGACTAGTTATCCTTGCTAGTTAGCAAGAATCGAGGGTTAAGCGATTAAGTGTGGGAATAACGTGACCTAAACACCTGAATATATATATATATATATATATATATATATATCATGACTGATATATTTCATTTTTGTGTTTTCCCCTTCTTTGCAACCTAAAGGAGTGCTAGATTCAAGGGCTCTATAGGGCATGTGGCTAGGGCTTGGGCGAGGACTCCTCCTTTGGTTTGCGCCTTCATATATATTGTGGGTTTTGGTTCCTTGTTGGAATGTTTGATTATGGGGCATTTTAGGAGGTGTTCGTCGATCACTTCTGCACTAGGAGAGCGCTGATGGAATAACACCAGTACCTGTTATTTCTCGATGGGGGAGATGACAATTAACCCCTTAGACTTCTTTGTTTTGATGGGGCTATCATTTTTGGGGTGAAGTTGGTGATGGATCGGACGGTGGCTATTACTGCAGAGGGTCTATTGACGGCTTTAGGGATAGTTGTTCTTCTCTCTAGGGGAGAGTATATAGACACCAGTACTTTGTCTGCTTATTTAGAGAGGGTGGTATAGGAACCGAGGTTAGACGTGGCATCAACGAGACGGTACGCTCGGAGTATACTACTGCTTGTGACTAGAGATTTTTTGGTGTTAGGGATGGCTAGTGGGATCCATTTTTGGTGTTTGCCATTTTTTATGGACTTCTCTCATATTTCAGTATATGCATGGGGATGAGTGGGGCTAGCTGAGATGTACCGTTCCATGTTCCTCTTTTTGAGGTATCGTATGGATAGCTTCACGGGGTTTTCTTATTTATGGGAGGTACGTGTTTACCGTGTGTCTTTTCTTTTTAGTTAACTCTTACTTTTTGTATTATTGATGTTATTTCTTGTTTTCATATTTGTGTTGTTATGGTTTTTTTCTTATGTCACTATGTATTAAGATCCTTCTTGGGTTACGGTGCCGATAGAGGGTATTTTTCCTCTTTTCATTTGTTATGCTAGGGGGAATTTGATTTTGGGGTAGTCTATGACTTTAGAGGCGGCTAGGGCGCTCCTCAACAGGATAATTATTGACACTGTACATACTTTAAGTGCTTTATACAATAATGTTTCTTTCATTATGTTTCATTATTAATGTGTTTGTATTGACTTGATTTTCTTTATGATTTTTTCCTATTACAGGTGCATTTTCGCTTAACCAGTTATATGACAAGAGCTGGGATAGTGACGGAGGACATGTTGGGGAGGAGGTTATTGATGGATGAGCCTTATGGGTTTGATTTTTTTATTTGGGTGAGATAGTGACCCGTTTGTACATGTGGGGTGCATCGATTAGGGTACCATTCCCTCTCATTACCGTATGAGGCAAACGAAAGGGCTAATCGATTCAGATCGGCAAGTGTTTATGAAGGGGCTACCTAAGAGAGACCTTTTTAGGGCAGTTATCGACTATTTAGGTTTTTTGGGGCGACCAGTGATGTCGATGCCGCTTCATGTACCTTTAGTAGTATTGTTGGCCCAGGCTGGCATGGTACCGATGAAGGAGGTGCTCGTGGTGGGGGATCCAGTATTTTTAGAGAGTGATCTGGGTAAAGATCAATAGGAAGACGTGAAGGTGGTTTTTGGGCTTAAGATATGTTGCCTCGAGTAAATATGGAGGCCCAGAGGGAAGCTATGTGGTCGATTTTGAGTGTTCAAAGGGTAATTCCTGAGATGGATGATTGGGGCTGAGATGCTGCAGGGAGAGAGGAATATAGGGTGGATCTTGAGCCCTCGAGGAGAAGATTACAGCCTGTGTCGAGGGACTTTATTTTGGCATATGATGTGATGGGGTGGACTTACGGTTGGGAGGAAGTATTGTGGGTCCCTCTGTGCATGTTCAGTGAAGTATAAAGACACCTTCTTATGTGAAACTTTACTCTTTAGATGGTTGAGGAGACTTTGGTGCCTTGGATTTACCGTTGGTTACTGAGGAGAGGGCCCAAGTTGTGGAGAAAGGCATAGCCTATGGGAGGACCAAGGCAAAGGGGTTTGCTACGTCTCATATTTTTGCCCTCGAGGATAGGGTAAGAGAGCTAGAGAAGAAGGCTCAGTGGAGGGGAGAGGAGGGAGCGGCCTCTTAGGAGGGATTTCTTGTTTAGGGGGAATTCCCGTTTGGAGGGAATGCTTGCTAGCAGGGTGGATCTTCTTGTGTTTTCGTTAGAGTTGGACTTTATGGAGGACGATTTCCCAGTACGGTTCCCTATTCGTATGTTGATCCGTCATTTGGACCACTTGACCTCGAATTTCTAGATGACTCTAGGATTGGAAGGGATATGATCCTTCCTTTTTCTTTATCTATTTAGTGTCTTTCCCTTACATTCTTCTTTCATCCTTTTGATTATTTTTGCTGATTTTAATGCATTTCATGTTGTGGCAGTGTTCGCGACACGTTTACTGGGGATGATGACCCATTGGTCATCCTTATACTTGGAGCTCACTCATTATATTCAGTTTCATGGTCCCGTAATCCCTCGAGTAGGCCGGGTGCCATCACTCTCCCATACTCAGACCTACCTGCCATAAGAACGTCTCAGATTCTGTTACCAGGTCGTTACACCCACCCGGGTCGTCTGTATGGCCCCTCCTCATGCTCAATCGAGTTCCAGGTGACCTGAAGATCCTTCCATTATAGGAGATGTTCGTGACGATGTGGAGAGGACCAAGAAGTCCCGTCATGGTTATCTTTCTGATTTTTTACCGGTTAGGTGGAGGTTCTGTCTCCACCAATTTATAATTTTTTTTTATTCATGCATTATTATACATGCATTATTCTTTATTGGGAGTTTGGATACTAAAAATTGGAAATTTTTCAGATTTTTTATGGTATTTAGCAATATTTTACTCATGTTCATGCCTTTATGCTTCTCTATAGTTAATGTCTTGATAATATGCATGCAATTTACTTTTGAAGGATAATGAATTTTGAATACATGTATGAAACAGAGTGAGCCTATGCTCTTTTTCTTAGAATATTGGTGACGTATTTGATTACACCTTTTTCGTGCCACACTAATAATACTAAAGATAAAGGAGAGAGAACAAATAACAAAAATGAATAAAAAAAATATAAAGAAAAAAAGGTGGAAACAAAGATGCCACGTTTTTTGGGATTTTTCTTTTGAGGAGAGACAAATTTATTTACTTGATGGGGAGCCACATCTTTTTGAACAAATGTCGGAGTGAGAGAGGTAAATTTCCTAATTTTCTTCTGTTATAGAGAGCGAGCCTTTAGACATGGCTTTTGAAGTCGGAGTGCAATCCTCCTGCTAAGAAGAGGGCATCATTTTGTGGGGAGCCTTTAGTAAGTATGTACATCTTAATCTTTGTCCCGGGTGGCAGGGTGTTTTGAGAGTAGGAGCGGTATGGGAATTGGAATGCCGCCATTTCCCTCAAAATAGGGTGCCCCTTTGTGGGGAGTCAGCCTGTTTTGACGATCCTTGTCCTGGGATACGGAGGAATTTGAGGGAGGAGTAGTGTTTTGTTATTTATTTTTCTCGGTAGAAGTTTATATGGATGGTGTATTTTCCTTTTTGAGGCTTTTTTCATTATTAGCCTTTGTGTGTATCTTAAACAATGATGACCATACAAAGTCTTTCAAATTCCTTAGATCACTGCTTTGTTACGTGATCTTTTAGCCTATTTAGATCACGCTGAATCTTTAAGAGTAAGGGCGCAATGACCATATACAGTGTTTTCCCATAACATGGGATTTTTTTGTGTTTATTTTGATCGGGCCCAAAGTGATATCTCAAGTTGCTTACATATCTCCAAATTAAAGACAAATTGGTGTTTTTAAATGAATGTGATAAAAATATAGCGTAATTAAGGTCCACATAGTTCTCTCTAAACAAAAAAAAAACGTTGGGGGATTAAAGTGGTTTAACTGATATGAAGCGAAAGATTGGTAGCACAAGTGGACTTTTTTATGTGGGGTCGGGAATGTGTATGGGCTTGCATGGTATCCCCTCCCCTTGACAACTGATTATTCACCCGTTTTTCCTTCTTTACCATGGGTGTGTTCAAGGAAAGAATTTCTTTAATCGATCGAGATTTTAGGGTTGGGAAAACATAACTCTGTCAAGATCAGCTAAGGTAGCTTACTCGCCTGAGTTTATATTGGTGACTATGTAGGGTCTTCCCCACTTGGGTGGAAATTTACCTTAGGGAGTCTGTGTTGGATTGAGGTTTTCTTTTTGGACAAGATAGCCCTCTTAAATATTTCTCTTCTTGACTCGTTTGTTGAATGACCGGGTGATACTCTATTGGTAGATCTAGTTGTGGTAAGAAGATTTTAGGCTCCTTTCATCGAGGAGAGATAATTCGTCATAACGGTCTTGGACCCAATTAGATTCAAATACTTGGATTTCAAGCATGGCCTTTAATGAGGGTACCTCAATTTCAATCGGTAGGACTGCTTCCATGCCAAAAACTAGTCAGTAAATGGTATCCTAGATGGGGTTTCGTTATGTCATAAGATAGTCACTATAGGTTTCGTCATCTTACTGATAATATTTTTGAAATTTTTCTTAGTAGCTTCAACCACTCCATTAGTTTAAGGTCGGTAGCAAGATGATTTATGCTGAATGGTACCATACTCTTGCAGTAGGTTTGAAACCTCTTTCTCGAAGTGATATCTGTTATCCAATACTAACTCGTGAGGTACACTGAAGCGGCATATGAAATTTCATCTTATGAATTTGGCCACTTTCTTAGCATTTAGAACTGCGTAAGATTTAGCCTCCGTGACACCCCGCCAAATTAAAAACCGGGTGATCAGGAATTTATTAAATTAAAACATAATTTCCAAATTGGTTCATTCTTAGCATCACTATCGAAAAACCGAATTAATTACTAATCACCTATTAGTTAATTAAGCTGGTGCCAAATTTTATCTTGCACTAAACAAATACTAATAATATGCGAAAAAACTGAATTAAAACATTCACACAATACTAGAGTCCAAATCATCTCAAGTAAACAAATAAATAAAGTCTTGCCGAATAAACCATGGGCTAAAATCCCAAACCAAATAATGAATCCAACAAATAAGAAAATATGAATACAACTCTGACACTGAAATACTAAACGAATAAAGTCTCAAATGTGGCAACATGCCTAAGCTGAAATACTGGAATAAACTCCTACGCTAGGAATGAAATGATAGATGCATCTAATCAAAACCCTGCAAGCCTCCAAAGTGATGCAGCTATACGTCCCTATAAAGAATCATCCAGTCTGGCGTACCTTTGGTTGGACACCTAAAAGGTTTTGAAAAGATTTTTATAACAAGGGTTAGAACCCAAAACATTTTGAAATATTTAGTAAGTATTTATCACAATTTAAAATCAGTTATTGATTACACATGTTAGGTTTATGTACACTCTCTTGAGTCTCCTTACCTCTCAACTATTGTGCACGCTTAAAATCTCTACTTACCCCACCTAGCTATTCCACCTAAGATAACTAGACTTAAGTATTTCTAAATGTGAACACGTCTCTGTTCCCGTACCATCCATACAGTAGTTTACCCGATAGTTAATGTTTCTCATACGTTATCAGAGTTGAAATTAACATTTCACTTATTATCTTATTAATCAATTAATTAAGTTTCACTACTTGATTCATTCTTTAGATATACACTATCTAACTGTCTACTGTCATACATAAGTGGAATATTCACATCGGTATATATATATATATCTTTATCTCGCTAATATATATATATATATATATATATATATATATATATATATCATTACGGCATCTCTCAAAACGACCACCGTGAAACAAGGGCATACTCTGCTATCAGTCCAAGTACCTCTCGTACTCAGTAGGGACAAATGGTTCGGTAAACCTCGTCGAACCCAAAATCAAATAACAAGTGGAGGTGAACATAGTTCTAAGACTTTGGGCTACTCACATATCGAACGTATCCAAAGGACATGCTAGACACACTAATATACGACACATAGTGAGCCGCCCTAAGTCCTATGTTCTGGGGCACAAATCTAGACCTCCCTGGAATCGGCAAGGTGGCATCACCCACTACGCGGGAACCTCCGTGATAGCAGGCATCATAGGTATGTTAACATAATTCACCAATCATATAATAGACACACACACACAACCTATATATATATATACATATATATATATATATATATATATTCAGTAGATATTCACTCAACCTAATTATCATTATTCGAACGTAGTATATATCACTCGAATACTCACCGTACTTTCAATTTATGATTATTCTCACTATCGTATTTAACGAAGTATTATTCTCTACTCAAAGGGCCCTAGTCATCCCTTATTTTATTTTAGTAGCTAAGTTTTCCTTACCCTAATGGTCCATACTATAAGCTCAATCACGCTTTCCCGTAATTACATTCTCATTCTCTCGAATTAATTACATAAAAATTTAAGCCCGAATCATTCTAGTCTTAACTTTCTCCCTAAGACTACCACGTGCCCTTATCAAGGTCCTATTATTCTCCCATAAATCTCCCAGAAATGACTTAAAGAGGCCCCGGCGGTTACCCAATTATTTATACAAAGTTTCGAGATTTAAATAAGCAAAATAGTCAAATTTGACAGGACCGAATCGATTTGCCCAAATACCAACTCAATTCGCCTTGCCGAATCGATTCGGTCTTGGCCCGAATCAATTCGGTTTGTACCAGGTCATCTTTTTCCCCTACGCATGTGCATTTTTCACCATTAACACCCACATAACTTACATGTTTCTCCATTAAACTTTAAACCAATTGTCCAAACTCTTCCCACATGTATTAGGACCGTTTATAACATAATTTTAACATCAAAATATTATGATTATCAATCAATAACGGATTTAATCATCTAATCCTCAAAACCCTAAGTTTTTCATTTTCTCCATTAATAATCAACATAAACCCAGATTTAATTGATGGATAACAACACATACTCTCTAATTTATTATACTCTATGGATATCCAATCCTTCTACATGATATTCCTACCAAAACATGCATTTAAATTATCCTTTTCTTCCAAGAATATCAATTTAATCAAATTATAAAGAAGTCCTAATCACATAGGGATTATAACTTCAAAAAGCTTATATATAAACACTTGCCTTTGATCAGCCGGGTCTGATTTCATGGTTGGGTAGATGGTTTGATGGTCTCCTCTATCAATCCTTGCTCTAAGCTTGATTTTGGTGCAAGAACACACTTTAATTCTTCAAAGACTCTTCAAAACCTCCAAAAATTCTCTCATTTTTTTCTCTAATTGTCTCCCTTTGTTTCTAACATCTTTACCCTAAAACCTTATATCTAACATCTAATATAAGGTTGGGAAATTCGTAGGTCCCTCTACCCTAGGCTATCGAAAGACTAAAATACCCTTATACGGTCCCGATTTAGTCTTAAAATGCCCCTGAATCCAAACAATACACTCGGGTATTCTATTCTGACTATTTTGACCCTTTCAGAATCATCCGTGACCTCAAAATCATCATTCGAATCACTCTACAGAATTTTACTATCTCGACCTCAATTAGTCTACACGCGCCCTCCGGTTGAGGTAAAATCAAATTACGCCAATATCACTCGCTGTTACGCGTAATAATTCTCATAAATTATTTACTATCCACCTAGTAAATTTAACATATAACATTAATCATTCTCTCTCTTTCTCTCTCTCTCTCTCTCTCTCTCTCTCTCTCTCTATATATATATATATATATATATATATATATATATATATATATATATATATATATATATATATCTATCTATCTATCTCTCTTGATTAATATTTAATAAACACATCATCATTCAATTTACTTAAAGAATAATTACTGAATTAATTAAATTCAAATACGCAGAAATACGGGGTATTACATACCCCCCATAAAGGAATTTCGTCCTCGAAATTAGGTCATTCCTGTAATAAATAACTCTGGATACTGCTTTTGCATATCATCCTCCCGCTTCCAAGTAGACTCATCAACACTGTGTTATCCCACTGAACTCTGACTAGTGTTACCACCTTAGACCGCATCTTATGCTCACTATAATCCAAAATAACCACAGGTTTCTCCTCATACGAGACGTCTGACTGCAAATCAATTTCCTTGAGTGGAACGTTCCAGAAATATCTCTCGATCCTCCTATATTTCTTCAGCGACGCTACATGGAACGCATCGTGTATCCGCTGAAGATGCTCCATTAAACCCAGCCTATATGCTACTGGACCCACTTTCTTAATAATAGGGAAATGTCCCACATATCTCGATGCTAGCTCCATTTCTTATCGAATCTCATGACCCCTTTCATGGGAGACACACAAACCAACACCTGGTCCCCAACCTTTAACTCAACGTTCCTCCAGTCTGCATCAGTATAGCTTTTCTGCTTGTCCTGAGTGATTCGAATACGTCCTCGAATTGGCTCGATCTTGGTAGTCATCTCCTGTATCATCTCTGGCCCTAATAACTTGTTGTCCCCCACATCTAACCAGCAAGCGGGTGAACGACCTGGTCTCCCATATAATGCCTCAAACGTTGCCATGCCGATAGTAAATTGGAAAGAGTTATTATATGAAAAATTTACTAATGGAAGGTATCGCTCCCATCCTCTCCCAAAATCCAGAATGTACATCATCAACATGTCCTCTAGCATCTGATTAACTCTCTCAGTCTTCCCGTCTCTCTGTGGATGATAAGTGGTACTCAACTGCAAATCTGTACCCATGGCTTCCTGAAATATCTGCCATAAGTGAGACATGAAAATCTTATCTTTGCTAGACACAATGTTACTCGGCACCCCATGCAGCTAACTATCTCAACAATGCATAGTTGCGCGTACTGACTCATCTCGTAGTTGGTACGGACCGACAACTAGTGGTCCACCTTGGTCAACCGATCCTCTATCACCCAAATAAAATTGTGACCCGTTTCGATATTGGTAGGCCAGTAATAAAATCCATCGAAATACTCTCCCACTTTCACATAGGAATCTCTAATGGCTGTAGCATCCCTAAAGGCCTCAATGGTAAACTTTCACAAGCTGACAAGTAACACATTTTGAGACAAACTCTGCTATGTCTCTCTTTATCCCTGCCCACCAATATTATCGATGGGCGTATAACTGACATTTGAGTGACCTCCCGATGTATTTAGTGCAGTCTTTTTGCATGGTAATCTAGTATTATGGTCGTCTGAGGATTTAACTAGATATGGTGTGACCACTTATATAAGGGACACATTTGCCACTATGGATTTAGTCTATAATCTCACAGATTTCAGGCTCTTTGATGCATCATAAATGTATTTTGTCAAACCCTATTTTATAGAGATGGACCGCACAGATGATGAACTGGTCAGCCAATCTTCTCAAGGCAAGATGATCAGTGGGACAGGCACCAATGGGTATTAGCTTTTATCGAGTAAGTTCCATATGTCGTAGTACTAGACTATGGGTCCTGTTGTTATTTCCCCAAGGGTGTTGACCTCAAAGTATTAGGAGAGTGGGTCTCTACTGGTCACAATGAACGTGATGCCTGTAGCGCCCTCTGGCATGTCTATCATAGAGGCTAGAGTGTCAAGTGCATCTGTGAAGTTATTTTTAGCCCTTATGAGGAAGTCAAATTTGAGGTGTTCAAATCGAGTGGATACCTCTTCTAAGTAGGTATAGTATGGTTGGATCTTGTTAGGTCAGATCCTCAATTTACCCAATATTTGACTAATGACTGGGATGGAATCTCCGTAGTCCTTGAGGTTGATGATCCCCTTTTCCAAGGTGATTTCGAGTCTTGTGGTGCAAGCCTCATACTCGGCCATGTTTTTTTATGCAGTCATTTGTAATTTTGATAACGGTGAGGAGTTGTTATGCGTTGGGGGATATAATGATCATTCCTATGCCAAACCCCCTTTTGTTGGATACCCCGTCAAAGTAAAATTCCCAAGTTTTTCTATCTTTTAAGGCAAAGAGATCCTCATCTCGAAATTCTGCCTTATATTGTTCTTCATCTGAGAGAGGTTTTCCTACGAGGAGGTCGGAGGTGTCTTTCTCTTTGGTGGCCTTTTGTGTGACATACGTGATTCAAACCCATACAACATTGATATCCATTTGGCCATTCGTTTAGAGATAGCGGATTGATGAAAAAGGTATTTCCAGGGATCCATTCATGAGATGACTCTTATATTGAATGACATCATGCTATGGCACAACTTATGAGTAATCCATATGAGGGATACATAAGCCTTTTCCAAGGCGGTGTGTTTGAGCTCATGGGATATTAATTTTTTTGCTAACATAGTAGATGACACATTATTTATGAGAACTTTCCATATATTGTGCTAACATGGCTCTGGTAACCATATCAATTATGGCCATGTAGAGAATTAGAGGTTATCCTGGTTGGGGAGGTACTAACACGGGTGGGTGAATGAGATACTCTTGTATTTTCTCAAAATCTGCTTAGCACTGAGAGTTCCACTCGTATTTCTTGAGTATTTGGAAGATTATGTCACAAATGGTAGTAATCTGGTTGATAAACTGGCTTATGAACTGTAATTGGCCTAGGAATCCTCGAACTTCTTTTTCAGTTATGGGTTCGGGCATTTCCCATATGGCTTTAACTTTTGCACGATCTACCTTAATTTCGTCCTTACTAATAATGAATCTGGGCACTTTTCCTTTTATGACTCTAAAAGTGAATTTCTGCGGGTTTACCCTCTTTTTGAAGAGGCATAATCTTTAAAAGAATTTTTGGAGTTCCGAAACATGCCTTTCATGATCTTTCGACTTGATAATCATATCTTCCACTTAGACCTCCACTTCTTTGTGTATAGGGTCATGTATAATGGACATGGATGCTCTTTATTAAGTTACACCAGTATTTTTTAGACCGAAGGGCATAACTCAATAATAATACGTCCCCCGGGGGTAATGAATGCAATTTTCTCCTAATGGTTAGGGTGCATTTTGATCTGCTTATAGCCCGTGAATCTGTCTGCGAAGGATATGAGCGCATTATTTATCATACTATCTAGTAATAAGTCAAAATGTAGCAGAGGTAAATCATCCTTAGAGAAGGACCGATTGAGATCCCTACAGTGTACACACATTCGAACTTTGTCATTGTCTTTGGATACTGGTATGATGTTGGCTAGCCAAGTGGGATACTCCACCACTCATATGAAAATGATGATGAGTTGTTTCTCCACTTTTTTCTTAACTTTCAAGGATCATTCGGGTATGAACTTACAGAGTCTCTCTTTTATGGGGTTGGCGTTAGGCAAAGTGGGTATCTCATGCATGATGATAGAGGGATCGATGTCAGCCACAATGCTTGTGAGTAGATTTACGAGTTATTTTTATTCGCTCTAATTTAGGGAGGACCCTATTTGTAACTATTTCAAGTTTTAGGGAGTTCATAAGTTTATGGTAATTGTGTCATCCTCGTTGGGATACATGCAATTATTTTGAATTTGTTCAAGTTTTTATAAGTGTTTTAAATATTTTAAGTTCACAGATTTATCATTATTAGGGGTGACTTCTAATCCATCGTTGGATTCATAATCACCACATGTAACACACAAAGGCAAATACTGGAAATCACTGTTTATTATGCCATCAAAGGGAGGAAGGATAACATTGATAATAGTAGAAAAGTCTACTTTATAAAAGGATACATTAGGGTAGGGGACACGGGGGGACTCTTTAGCTAACAGGACAGACTGAAAGGGCCTTTGTATGATAAGAGATGGGGTGCATCCGGTTGAGGTCCAATTTTTTAGTGTTACAGTTCCTTAGACATTGGTGATGAGGTGAGAAGGATTCTATCGAGGTACCTTTAGAGTGACCTTAGGGAATTTAGTGACCTTGGTATTAACTAAAGGACGAGCTAGGTGGTGTTTTTTGAGCTTGTTCCTTTTCCCATGGGGTGGCCTTCGGGTTTCTGGTCGGGCCAGTAACATGATCATTGTATGGACGTGCCTTGGAGAGGGTTTTCAGCAAGACTTGATGTTTTTTCTCATCACATTGATAATCCCATGGGGGTTCGTTGGTCGTGTCTTGAGGCACGACCAAAGATGGTGTTTCAAATGGGAAGGTAATAGAGTCCGGTACACTGAGGTAGAGGTTGATATCAATAATACTGACCAATCATCCTTTCTTTATAGTGGTGCCTCAGGTGTTTGAGGTGGTGTACCAATTGTGGAAGTGTTCAGCGGGGGTCAAATCAGTGGATCTCAATATGGCTATTATAGTTGTCTCAATGAGGAATAGTGAGTGTAATTCCCATTCGGGCTCTACCTGAGAGGTTTCTCTATTTCTGCGATAACTCATAATACGTTGAGTGAACCCCGATTAACTATATGGGTTTTCCTATAATCCTTATATATAGAGTATTTCCATTCCGAGCATTAAGGATCTTTTTATTTCATCCCACCGTGGCTCAGGGAGCCCATGATAGGGGACGTGTACATGGAAGTGTTCGTTCGACCCTTGATGTTTTTTTAGGTTACTAGCTATGGCAATATTAGTGGGGGTGTACCCAAGGCCAACTTTTCCCTTATGTTCTATAGAAACGATAGCTTTTTGGGTTCCCTGTTTATTCTTTCTGAGTCTGAAACCGAGCACATATACCATCTTATGGACGATTCAGGCTGATACATTATGAATAATCGACTCATACTTTGTTGTGTGAGCGAGTGGGATGACCCATAATTCATTGAGGAAGATATTGTTGTTGTTATGATGGGTGTATACTAGAGACGGTGGTAGTATTGGCTACAATGGCCCATCCATGATCTCCCTGAATGGTGATGACCTCGGTGTAGCCATCCATTGTCTCCATGGATGGTGATAACCTCGGTGTCGAATGGGAACCTGACCTTCATATAAAGTGATAAGGGTAAGTCCCCCATGGGGTGTATCTAGTCCTTTCCGAGAAAGAGGTTAAAATTGGGCGGACCGTCGAGTATTTAAAATTTGGCATCGCATTTTATAGGCCCTATCATGAGAGTAAGAGTGATTGCCCCAAAGTCCTCTCCATGAATATTATCATAGGACCAAATGGCTATGGAAAATTGTCCAAATTTCAAGGCAATGTGTCCCAAACAGGTAGCAGTGCAAAGGGCGCATATATTAATGTTGGAACTATTGTCCACTAGTATTAAAGGTAGAATTTATTTGCGAGCTTAAGTGGTAAAATGTAACATAAGTCGGTGATTGTGGCCTTATATGGTAAGGTCTTCATCAGAGAAGATGATGGGATGTTGCATTAGTGATGGAACTGATGGTGGCCGATATCTCGATCGGGGTTAGATTTGTGGGCACTGAAGCTTGGGATAACATACATATGAGGGTGATTCGTAGTTCTCGATATATAGCTAGTAACTCCTAGGTGGTTATGTTAATTGAGGTTTACTAGATCTACTCTTTGATATTATTATTCTCCTGAGGAGGGGAGGGGGTATGGTGGTTAATTTGGGGGAACCTTTCTCTTTGTCAATAGGATTTTGAGGAGTGAAATGTCGTCCTGACTTGGTGAGGAAATCAACCTCTTTTTCTAGGGTGAACATGGGTTTCGCCCTGGTTTATCATTTAATTATCTCTAGGCATAACAGGAGATAAATTAAGGATGTGGGAACGACGACATGTGGTGTTGTCTTTGGGGCTATGACTCCGGTCCAGTCTAAGGTAAGGGTTAGTTTTGGGATCTTGGGGGATTCATTCTGGGTCTTCGAGAGGGCTCGGGACATGGAGTAATCTATCTATCGTACAACTACATTTGGTTTTAGAGTAGGGTGGGGATTTTTTCCGCCCTGGCTAGGACTTGGTCGTTTATTCGGTGAGGTTTCCTTAGTGAGGGTTACGTGGATATTGAGGATCCCGACCAAATGTCATCGTTTGAGGCAATTTCTTAGTATTTTTCGTCATCAGATAGGGGTCCATTCTAGACAAATTTTTAATTCTCTCTACCGTGGGAATGATGTTTTGGTTCCGCAAAATATACTTCTTTCACGGTGTTGGTGGATTTATAGAAGATATATTTGTAGTAGTATCGATATTCTGCATATTTCAGTCCCCATGGCAAGATTTCATAGACAGCCTAGGCAAGAGTTAGTGCAGATACCTCGTATTGCAGGATGTCAAGTTTTCCTTGAGCATGGTTGTGGGGAGCGGGTATGACTAGTTCCTTTTCGGTTATGTACGAGTACCTATATAAGGGAGGAACTTATGGTGGAGGATGACTTTGTGCGTCATCTCATTTTGGAGTTTAATAATACTGACTATATGGGTTGCATCCAGGTACGTATTCTCGTAACTGTATCAATTGCCAGTGTAACGGTGGGACCAAGGAGATATCTATAGGATGAAGAGGTTACAAGAAAACTGTGAGATGAGAATATCTAGGTCACTATTAGAATCGACGGGGTCTTCCTCGAGTAGAGGGATCTCATGGTTATTATTTAATGTCATGGAGTTGCACATGGTATTTGATAGAAAGAACTTTTGTGTGTATGTTTTTTATCGTTGCTTGAAAAGCTCCTCTAATCAAAAACCTTAAAATACCTGCAAAATATAACGAACTCAAGTGTAGAGATAAGTAAGGGTATCAATCCACATCAAGGGGATAAGCTAGAGACAAATTCAATTGTAATTCACTTTTTCTTTTCTTTTTGGGCTTTTGCTTTTTCAATTTTTTTTAGCTTTTAAAAATATTAAAATAATTAGGTGAGGTGAGGTGAGGTGAAATAACACTAAACTATATGAACGATAAAATTACAAACTAAAAAGTGACTAAAATGGAAAATAAAATCTAATATTAAATATGAGATAAATGAGGTAAATAAATTTGAGAACAATTAAGGAGTGGATCTACACCACAAATTTTAGCTAGTCTAACTAATTAATTTAATTATTTGAATTTTCCCAAATTAATATTAAATTACAACCCAACTCTCGTTGCAAATGTAATTTTAATAGTAACCTTTTAGAAAATTAAGTTTAACCCCCCACAACTCTAGAAAATAGATCTACACTCCTTTTAATTAATCACCCGCTAGGATCGATCAATTAAAATTTATGTAAATCTTAGAAAATAAAAATAGAGTTAAAATGCAAGTAATAATACCCCAATTAAGAAACCCCAATCTCTAGTTCGAATCTAAAATGGGTATTATAACTAGAATTTTGATTTTCTCTCGAAAACCATTTACCCTCTCTCGAGGCGTAAATTTAAGGGTGAGGGATCAAAATTAATATTCAAGAGAATTTTCAAGTAATCAAACTAATTAAACTAAAATAACATGAAATAAGGGTTTTCCCCCACCCCTTGAAAGGGGATTTAGACTAACATGGTATGGAATTTGACAAATTAATAATCAAAGGCATAAAATAAATAAGAAGAGAAAAGAACAATCAAACCCAATCTCTTGATGCTTAATTGAACTTCAATCCATGAGTTGAAATTAACATTCCTCAATTTGAATGATCCAAACAAAATTACATCAAGATTTCACTCAAATTAATCCTCACAACAATTTATTTTCCCTCACTATCTAAAAAAATAATATAAAAATTCTAATCTAAAAACCTACACTAAAATTGTATTTCTCTCTCTAAAATTCTCTCTACAAAATTGATATATCTTCAAAAGGGGTCTTCCATCCTTTAAATAGTAGGCATGGAGCATGGGGGTAATTTGGGTAGTGTTTAAATGGACATGAGGGGTGTGAGGAAATGTTGGGGTTAATTTAGGAAAATGCACAAATGTGCATGGGTTGTGTGAGGTCATGTGGGTGAGTGGATAAAATCAGATTTGGTTTAGAGGAGCAGTTTTTGAATTTGGGATAGATGTGGTAGTTGGGGGTATTTGGGTAAAATGGTTTTAAGTGGTTTAATTGGCTTTTGGGTTAATAAGACATGTGGAGTATATTTGGGTTTGTTTGACTTTTGGTTGTTTTAGCTTGAAATAGGTCGTGGCTTTTGAAAATGGGTAAGGTAGGTGACATGGGTTTGGCATGGAGGTGGTTTAGAAGGGGGGTCGGGTTTGGGCTTCGGGTATGGAAGGTGAAGGTTTGGCGGGTGTGCCGGAGATGTGGCACCGGCGGTGGCAGGGGGTCGCGAGATGATGAGAGGTAGGTGGGTGTTGGGCTTGGTCGCCGGAGTTGAAGGGGAGATTGGGTTGATGAGCAGGGGTTATCTCCGTCAGGGGTTATGTTGGTGTGGAGGTGGGTCGCCTGGTTCGAGGATTTGCGATCGAATCGGGTAAGGCAAGGTCGGGTTCAGAGAGGGCGTTGGTTGTTGATTGGGGTTCGTCGGCGCCGGGGTAAGGGACAACGTCGGCCGGAGTTTGGCTTTGTGAAGTTCGGGCAGGGGACAGGGTGGTGAGGTCGGGTTCAAGGCTAGGGGGAGGACGGGTGGAGGTTGGAATTGTGCCGACGGGTTGGGCTAGATTTCTGGTCGGATATAGGTTCGATGGCGATGGGTTTGGTTGAGGGTTTGAGTGGTGAGAGGTGTGGAGTAAGGGTGTATGGGATATGGAGAGGGTTAGGGGTTGGTTGGGTGTATTTAGGTGTATGGGTGTTGTTTGTGTGTGTGAGTGGTTGTGTGTGTTTAACTTATGACCCTAAAACTAAAAAATAAAATAAAACAAAATAAAAATTTAACTAAACTAAAAAAAATAAAAATTAACTAAAATAAAAATGACACGACACACTAAAAAAAACTAAACACAATTAAAATAAAAACTATAAAAATAAAAAACTAAATAAATAAATAAAATTAAATAATAATAAACTAACTAAAAAAATAAGAAAATAAAAGAACTAATACACGACGCGCTAAACAAATATATATGACTCAATAAAATAACAAAATAAACCCTAAAAATAAAATGACACAAATAAAATAAAATGGGACAAAACTAACACTCACGGTTCGGGACAGGTTTAGGTAGGCTTAGGGTAGGCTAGGGTAGGGGCCAGGGTAATTAGCTCCATTATCTGCACAATTACCTTGAAATACGCATTTGAGCACTGCAACGTGCATTCGACCTACAAAATACACAATAAAGCACATTAGACCCAAATTACCGAGAATTAGCAACTAAAATACGTCTATTCAGGGTATAAAATGTACACTTTTGGGTGCTTATCACACCACCCCCAAACAGAGCGTTGTTAGTCCTCGAGTAATAAGATAGAGAGAAAGAGAAAGATAAGAAACCAAAAGTGTGCCACTTTCGCGGGCACTTGCGATTGCACTTAGCATGTGCAACAAGCCTTTAAACCTATAGGTTTCCCTACAGGACGAGTTGTGTCTCGTGAGGGTTTACAGGGAATATACCCACAAAATTCTTATTTGCAACGGCAGTCAATCTCTTATTAGACGTAGAATAATCGTACAATCCATCATGAGATAAATGATTTCAGAAGTACAAGCTAGAATGTGTAAAAATATTTACCTAACTAAATACACAAGGCACATCATTCCTAGAACTCAACGTGTGTAGTGTGAATCAGTCAAAACGGGTCGAGTATCACAAGAGTAATTCCTATATAGCCTTTTCAAAATCAACGCTTCAACTTCAAAATCTCACAGGATATAGTGTGACAACCCGCTCACCAAAATAGGGGGTGGCCAGCCCAATACTCCAATATAACGGAATCATAGATGGAATCATTCTCAGCATCACAATAAAAATATAGAGTATCCAGGATAACCACCCAATATTTCAGAAAACGGGTTGCCAAAAACTTTGATTTGAAAGTAAATAAATGAAAACAAACAACCCAATTCCTGAAAGATAAGGGAAACCCCAAGACTTATATAAATAATACAACAAGAATACAATAAAAAGACCAAATATGATACCGGTCACCAACTGAAACTCCAATAATACACAAGTTCAATAAGTTACTTATTACATTACATTAGACATTTACAAAAGCTTGGGCACCTCGCCCGAATAAAGGACTTGATCTTAACTAGGATGCAAAAATGAAAACGTCTATACCAATGGTGTCCCGTAATACCCGCAATGCATCACGGCTCGCAGAGGACATCGGAATAGGAATTCAAATCAGGCATCCCTGCGGAGGAGTACCTGAGCAGAGACAAGATGCATATGCAACAAGAAGTGTAAACGGGTCAGGGCCCGGTTCTATATGATTACCAGATGAATAAAGAGTATGAAAGTTATGAATATTATCATGCTAGGAAGAATAAAGTCTATCTACACAATTCTAAAACATAGGTTAAGACAGTAAAGAAAAGCATGAGTTTAATTTTAACTAAGCAGGAGAAAGGAAAGATTAACATAAATAAAACTTCTATCATATACCCCGATTCATGTCATAGTTTATTCCTCAACAGGAAAATAAATCTATAACTATAAGCTCTTTATGGCTTTTATCTCAATTTTAAGCTCTTTGTGGCTTTTACTTTTAATTACATGCCCATCCTGGCATTACCATTCCTTAGCAGGAATATTATTATCAACAAATGCTCTTTGTGGCATTTCATCGTGCTCTTTATGGCACTACATCATGCTCTTTATGGCATATCTCGTACATAAAGTCCCACTTGATTATGAATAGTTATATTAATATACATATAAAGATTCTAAGACCACCCCTCCGAGTTTCCCCACTGGGCGCGCCCCTAAATGACCATCATCTTCCAGGGCCTATCTATACAAGACAACCTGGGCTCATAACGCAAATGTCGGGAAGCGGCCATATGCCTGCGGGAGAGTCAAGACCACACCTGGAATCTCCTCACCAGCGCAGAAAAATATAACATAATCGCTCATATGGCCTATGGACTATATCCACCCTGCATTCACTAGCCAGGGGGCATCACCAAGCGCGCGAACTTCCCTTATGATGTCATTTAGAGAGGTGTGTAACAACCATTTTATTTATCATTTTTCAAGAATCAAGTAAATTATCATTTACCGAGTTCATGATTAAGTAAATTATCATTTACTAAAATCAATACCATTTCCACGTACATGTTTCATTTATATCCGAAACCTTTTTCCATTTACTTTATTTGTAAATGATATAACTTATTATCCGGAGCCATACGTATATCATAACGGTATTACAAACTCAATGAATAAATGAAATATAAATCTATTCTCCCAAGATTTACTTGTGAAGTTATTATAAACCATCAAGACGGATCATAGCTCTATTGAGCTTCTGAGGTCTCTCAAACGTAATATTACATCTCCTAGTCTTATTTTAGTCAACTAGAAGAAAGAATGCCCTAACATTAATTGGCATAACCCCGGAAAAGTCCCCCCTATCCTATTTCTAAAGTAGGGTGGATAGCTAATACATCTAGGACTCTAAAACTCTAAATTTACTTCATTCAAGAAGGATCCTAGTCCCTATTGAAGAAAATAAATCTAGGAAACAAAATAAGATTTTAAAGGTGAAAAACAGGGGACCGGTCGACCGGTCCCAAGACCGCGGTCGACCGCGTCTCAAGGTTTTGCCTACGGAGAAAAGCAGAAAGTTTAAAATAGAGGGGCCGATCGACCGGTAAAGGAATCGCGGTCGACCGCGCTCAAAATTTATACCTTTGTAGGAAAGCAGTAAGCCCTCCCACGAATGCCCGGTCGACCGGTCCCGAGACCGCGGTCGACCGGTCGTAGCAGACCTAGGGTTCTTCCTTCTACCAAAAGCTAAACCCAAATCTCAAATCTCTATCATTTTGAACACAACCAACAACTTTTATCTACCCAAAGATTATCCTACATGATTTATAACCATTAATACTCACCATTTTATCATCAAAAACTAATATTAGGGTTTAAATCCCATAAATTCCATTTGTGATCCATAAATGCAAATACACAACTATCATACAAATTATTCAACTTATATCACATATTAGCAAGTAGAAAACTTGCCTTATGGTTGTAAATTCAGATTTCATGGTGGTAGAAGCAATCTCCCATCTTCAATCTTCATTTCTCTCTTCTTTCTCCACTATTCTCTTCTTCTTCCTTTCTCTCTTTGTTCAAGACATAAAATGGGGGGAAAATAAGGGATTTAGGAGACTAAAATCGTGGCTTAGGTTAAAATTCCCAACTTAAATGGTTAACACCACATTAAAATGACTCCCAATTACGCATATAAGTTAAAACCAGGTAAAAGTGCCCGAAATGCAAAAATACAATAGGACACTTATTTTGACTGTCTCGCACCATCCGGGACTAACTACACCCTCTAAACTGGCATCCGGAAATTTTATAAATTATTTCGAGCTCCAATATCATTTAAATCAAAATGTCAGTTGAAATACCTGACACTACAAACATGCAACCTGATGATATTTACTTTCACCTACAGTAAATATGCATCAAAATAGTAAATATTAACTTCAAATTCATTAAATTAATATCTACTCCAATCCCGACATTTTATATAATTACCTTATGCGGTAAAATTAGTATAAAATGAGCCTCCCAGAATCGAGGGTTGTTACATATAGCTCTCTCAAACGAACTCACGAGATTAGGGTTAGTGTATCGCTCTTGTGTGTAAGGAGGTAAGTAAGTGTAATCAAGTTCAAACATCTCACACACATATAAGAAAGAACGAACATTAGGAAAGAAAATGATCTCATGAAAGAATGCTAATCACTATAGTGAAAACGTCGAGTTATTCACCACATTGACTTTCATTTGCCCCAACACCTAGGAAAGAACATGGATTCATATGGGTGAGGGGGAAATGAAATGAGGTAGGATGGTATGTGGTAGGATGGTGATGGATACGAAGGATGAAGTATGATGGGTGAATGTATGATGGATGTGTGAGAAGAGTGTTCTATACTTGAAGAACAAAATGTCTTTATTTTACAAGACTTGACTTCAAACTCTCTTTTTAGTTTCTCTCTTTTTTTTTCTAATTTTTTTTTCTTTTTCTTTTTCTTTTTCTTTTCTTTTTTTCTATTTTTCTATTTTTCTATTTTTTTTCTTTTTTTATATATATTTTTTTCTCTCCATTTTCAAACTAACAATGAAGACATTTAACATTTGGAATTAACACTCTTTTTCTCAAAAACTGATGGAAGATATATGAAATGAGTGGGGAATGATGGTGAGAGGAATATATATGAATAGGGTAGAATATGGTAATGTAATTGTTGAAGTGAATGGTAAATGATATGGGTGAAAATCTAATGATCGGAACAAATTTCAAGACACGCGTTTCTTACAACTCGAAAGTGATGTTGTTCTCAGTGATCAAGTCAAAAATTGAAGAATAATGAGATCATACAATAATTAAGTACGGACCCAAAGAAGTTGAATCAACTTGTGACTTGTAGATTGCATAAAACTCTTTGAAAGGGTGAAAGGCACAAATCTCACAAGCTAAAGTCTCTACTAGTGATCCTTAAGGTTCTCTTGGGAATTGTAGTACTCCTCAACTCTAAATCGTAGTGACGTGATACGTGCGTAAATTTTATTGAGTCTAGAAATTCATGGTGCAAAATTCCTTGTTATGTGTTACATAAGCTATTTAGAAAAAAATATTCTCTAGCTTGATTCCTAGACTTTAAAAGATGGATGATTGAAAATTCACATCAATAAATGAGATGAAAGAAACTGCACGAAGTTTTAAAAATCAGGTTTAAAAATCAAAAAATTTCAAAAGAGGTACGATTTTGATAAAATTCCCCCACCCCCAAACAAAAAGGAACATCGTCCTCGATGTTAAGTAAAATGATTTTCAAAATGGAGAGCATAAGGTAGGAAAGAGATTACCAGAATCAATCGCTAATAAAGTGGACAAAGGTAGCCAAGAATAAACCTGAATAAGAAGTGAGAAAAAAAATGTGTACAAGTCTGTAACATGATAAAGCATTGGGTGGTGTGAAACACCACCCCCAAACAGGATGAGACTAGTACAAGAAAGGACGGGCTGCCTCCCGGTAGCGCTAAGTTTAATGTCTTCAGCCAGACCGAACTATTCTCACCCTAAAGATAAGATATATGAAAGCGCGGGGTGACAGAAAAATTGGGTGATGAGAATCACCCCCAAACAAGACTGAAGCGCCAGTCTTGTTGGATAATGGCTAAAAGGGTTAATGATCTTGTATGGCAAAATGCATCACGCGATGCAAAGCATCGGTGGACCATGGGCTGGTGGGGATTAGGGAAAGGGTGAAGTTGAAGAGGTATCGGTCTCGGGCCTTATTGAGCCGGAAGGTGAGGGCAACAAGGGACCTATACGCATGGTGCTCTAATTGGTGAGGGAGGAAAAATGGTTTGAAAAGTGTAATGGGGCGGGACTCATAGAAATCACACGATCGTTCTAGGAATGGGCGATGATAATGGTCACGCGGTAACATGCTAGGGGGCTGTCGATGGAAAAAATTAACACCACAAGAGAGTGGCAGGCATGGAATAACAAGCTCGGTGTCACGGAAGTGGATAGTATCACCACATATACTCTCGTGGATGGTGGAGGATGGTTTTAGGTGAGGATCTAAAAACGTAGATGAAAACTTTAAATATGTAAAATCAAGATCCAAACCAAGTGGTGGGGTGTACAAGATAATGGGTGGGTCGGGTGGGATAAATGGTGGAGCAAGATGATCCAACTCAAGCATGGGAGACACACACTCCTCATGAGTCACGGAGTGATCCTCAAGGGCACTCGCAGGAAGAAGTGTGGTATGTAAAGATGGAGTGGTCAGCTTCTCCACAAGAATATCGTCGGTGAATGTGGTGGGTGGGTAAGACGAGGCACCAAGATCTAAGATAGAGGATTCACGAAAAATATCGGGCTCAAAGGGAGCCATGCATGGGGGGATATCATCCATATCCAGATAGGTAGGAACTATCACGGATTCTATCTCGGGAAAATGGTGAGAACTCGTAGCCGGAGCTAACCTAAAAGATATGGGCATGTCAGAGACATATGCAATTGGGGCATAAGGTAAAAGATCAGGCATATTTTTGGATATTACGGGAGTGGGAACCTCAAAGTGGGGTTCATGTGGACATGATGGGATTTAATTAGGCTCACTAGCAATGGATAAATCAACAAAATTGTCGACTTGGGACCCGGACCATATAATGGTCTCAACTTCTAGATTCTCGAGAGGATAAGGTTCGTCACACTCAAAGTTAGTGGCACAAGGCAATGCATCATCACTCCACGTGGGGGAACAATGGATTAACATGGGGTGAATTTTGACTCTCGCTCACACTCAATTTCATTAAAGCGTTGTTCAAGCCGTTTGAGGGCTTCATTTTGAAGTTGAGTGGCTTGCTCTTGCTCGAGTATGAAATTTTGCAAGAGGCTTTCGAGAGCGGATGTGGATGATGGTGGTGGAGTGACGAGTGGTGGAGGTGGTTGAGGTGGACACAACTCGCTATGATCATGAATATATGGAGAATATTCGAACGAAGTGGGTGGAGTGGGGTCAAGTTCATCATACACAAAAGGATCGCTTTCGTGATGGACAAATGGTTGATACTTGGTGGGTGCATAGTGAGGGAACTGATCGTGAACGGGTGCACATGGTTGCCATGACGACTGTTGGAACGTGTGAGGATCCACAACATCGGGTTGTGATTCATATTGCGTGAGAGGGTGATCAGGCCTCCACGAATAACTGGGGTACGTACACAACTCAGGATTAGATATATCATGATAATAGGCCGAGGTAGGTTCTGAAATAGTGTCATATGGATACACATGTTCCATGGTGGGTTCGTAGGGATATGAAAGTAAGGACACTCATGGGACAAGTGATCGACATAAGAACAATGGGTGCACGACAAGGTACGCGACACGTCAACACTTGACACTGAAGGTGATGGAATAGGAGGTGAGTGCATAGACAGGTCAAGAGTATCTACGGTACTCGTGAGAGAGGTGAAACCACTAAGAATATTATAAAGAGACGGCTCAGGGTCACTCGCACACGTATCGCGTGTTAATGGAAAATGACCAAAGTAGTCCCGTAAAGGACGTTCTTCGGCCATTAGGAGAAAAATATATATTTTTTTTATTTAAATTTTTTTCAACAGGAAAGAAAATATTTTTGGATTTTTTAAAAATGAAAGAAAGAAAATATTTCTGGATTTTTTTTAAAAGAAAAAGGAAGAAAATATTTTTGGATTTTTTTGGAAGAAAAGGTGGGGAAAAATATGGACTCTTTGAATTTTGACGAACTCACTAAAATCGACTACCGAAAAATGAATTGGACACACACACAAGTCAAGGAGAAATCCTAACTAGCACATAGCCATTTTTATCTTCAAAATTAGTGAGAGGGTAGTCAAATTTTAATTAATTCTGCGGACGATAAAAAATCACGAAAATATCTAACTGATCGCCTTTGCAAAATTTTCTCCTATTGGGATACCTAGTTAATTGATTTTAAATTTAGTGATGGCGAGGGGTAAGCGAGTGAGTCGGGAGATGAAATACCTTCTCGTGAGTGACCGGGTGTAGGTCTTAGTCAATTAATTCATCACACCATTCGAAAATAAATGCGAGAATAAAATCACGTAAGAGCACACAAACACACACAATAATTGGCTCGCTAACAGGAGAGGTGCGAGGGGTTGATAAATATACCTCCCACGGTTCTTAGGGGTGCCAAAAAATTTGAGTCGACCGGGGGGAGATTACGCCAATCTCAGTCGGTCCCGGGAGTCCTACCGACCCAAGGTAGAGAGGCTTCGTTTCCTCTCCTTTGGACGCCCTCTCTCTACCTTGTCCGGTTTCCCTATCACGCTTGTCTTCGATTTATAATTTTTAAAATGAAAAATAAAATAAAGGTGTCTCTATGCACCGCAATACAAGCAATGATAAAATAAACCTAATACAAGCCTTCAAAAATAAAGAAAAATGGTACTAAAATGCAACAAAAGATAGGAAAAAAATGAACTACAAAATTGAATCCGCTCCGAGTGCTTCACGCTCCCAAGAATGGCAACGACGCCATTTGATAACGTTAACTTTTTTGTATCCCCGACAACGGCGCCATTTAATAGAAAGAACTTTTGCGTGTATGTTTTTCGTCTTTGCTTGAAAAGATCCTCTAATAAAAAATCTTAAAATACCTGCAAAATATAACAAACTCAAGTGTAGAGGTAAGTAAGGGTATCAATCCATATCAAGGGGGTAAGCTAGAGAAAAATTCAATTGTAATTCACTTTTTCTTTTCTTTTTGGGCTTTTGCTTTTTCTATTTTTTAGCTTTTAAAAATATTAAAACAATTAGGTGAGGTGAGGTGAAATAACACTAAACTATATGGACGATCAAATTACAAACTAAAAAGTGAATAAAATGGAAAATAACGTCTAACACTAAAATATGAGATAAATGAGGTAAATAAATTTGAGAACAATCAAGGAGTGGATCTACACCACAAATTTTAGCTATTCTAACTAATTAATTTAATTACTTGAATTTTCCCAAATTAATATCAAAATTACAACCCAACTCTCGTTGCAAATGTAATTTGAATAGTAACCTTTTAAAAAATTAAGTTTAACACCCCACAACTCTAGAAAATATATCTACACTCCTTTTAATTAATCACCCGCTAGGATCGATCAATTAAAATTTATGTAAATCTTAGAAAATAAAAATAGAGTTGAAATGCAAGTAATAATACCACAATTAAGAAACCCGTATCTCTAGTTCGAATCTAAAATGAGTATTATAACTAGAATTTTAATTTTCTCTCGAAAATTATTTACCCTCTCTCGAGGCGTAAATTTAAGGGCGAGGGATCAAAATTAATATTCAAAGGGAATTTTCAAGTAATCAAACTAATTAAACTAAAATAACATCAAATAAGGGTTTCCCCCACCCTTTGAAAGGGGATTTAGCCTAACATGGTATGTAATTTGACAAATTAATAATCAAAGGCATAAAATAAATGAGAAGAGAAAAGAACAATCAAATCCAATCTCTTGATGCTTAATTGAACTTCAATCCATGAGTTGAAATTAACATCCCTCAATTTGAATGATCCAAACAAAATTACATCAAGATTTCACTCAAATTAATCCTCACAACAATTTATTTTCCCTCACTATTTAAAGAAAATAAAATAAAAAATCTAATCTAAAAACCTACACTAAAATTGTATTTCTCTCTCTAAAATTCTCTCTACAAAATTGATATATCTTCAAAAGGGGTCTTCCATCCTTTAAATAGTAGGCATGGAGCATGGGGGTAATTTGGGTAGTGTTTAAATGGACATGAGGGGTGTGAGGAAATGCTGGGGTTAATTTAGGAAAATGCACAAATGTGCATGGGTTGTGTGAGGTCATTTTGGTGAGTGGATAAAATCAGATTTGGTTTAGAGGGATAGTTTTGGAAATTGGGGTAGAAGTGGTAGTTAGGGGTATTTGGGTAAAATGGTTTTAAGTGGTTTAATTGGCTTTTGGGTTAATAAGACATGTGGAGTATATTTGGGTTTGTTTGGCTTTTGGTTGTTTTGGCTTGAAACAGGTCGTGGTTTTTGAAAATGGGTAAGGTAGGTGACATGGGTTTGGAATGGAGGTGGTTTAGAAGGGGGGTCGGGTTTGGGCTTCGGGTATGGAAGGTGAAGGTTTGACGGGTGTGCCAGAGATGTGGCGCCAGCAATGGCAGGGGGGTCACGAGGTGATGAGAGGTAGGTGGCTGCTGGGCTTGGTCGCCGGAGTTGAAGGGGAGATCGGGTTGATGAGTAAGGGTTAGCTCCGGCAGGGGTTATGCTGGTGTGGAAGTGGGTCGCCTGGTTCAGAGAGTTACGATCGAATCGGGTAAGGCAAGGTCGGGTTTTAAGAGGGCGCTGGTTGTTGATTAGGGTTCGCCGACGCCGGGATAAGGGACAACGTCGACCGAAGTTTGGCTTTGTTAAGGTCGGGCATGGGATAAGGTGGTGAGGTCAGGTTCAAGGCTGGGGGGAGGACTGGTGGAGGTCGGAAGTGCACCGACTGGTTGGGCTGGATTTATGGCCGGATATAGGTCCGATGGGGATGGGTTTGGTTGAGGGTTTGAGTGGTGAGAGGTGTGGAGTAAGGGTGTATGGGATATGGAGAGGGTTAGGGGTTGGTTGGGTGTATTTAGGTGTATGGGTGTTGTGTGTGTGTGTGAGTGGTTGTGTGTGTTTAACTTATGACCCTAAAACTAAAAAATAAAATAAAACAAAATAAAAATTTAACTAAACTAAAAAAAAAAAATTAACTAAAATAAAAATGACACGACACGACACACTAAAAAAACTAAACACAATTAAAATAAAAACTATAAAAATAAAAAAAACTAAATAAATAAAAAAAATGAAATAATTATAAACTAACTAAAAAAATAAGAAAATAAAAGAACTAATACACGACGCGCTAAAAAAATATAAAAGCCCTAAAAATATATACATGACTCAATAAAATAAAAAAATAAACCCTAAAAATAAAATGGGACAAACTAAACACACACGGTTCGGGACAGGTTTAGGTAGGCTTAAGGTAGGCTAGGGTAGGGACAAGGGTAATTAACTCCATAATCTGCACAATTGCCTTGAAATATGCGTTTGAGCACCGCAACGTGCATTCGACCTACAAAATACACAATAAAACACATAAGACCCAAATTGTCGAGAATTGGCAACTAAAATATGTCTATTCAGGGTATAAAATGTACACTTTTGGATGCTTATGAGTATCTCATATTTCAATGTGCAAATTATCCCATCTAGTATCTTAGATGCTCTGATAAATGTTGATATTGGGATGCAGGAGTTTTCCCTCACTGTTGAAGAACTGGAGAGTTAGGCCCCCCATATGATAGTCTGGGTTATTTATAGTCTGCAGTGTGACCTCACTTATTCATGGGATAGACTCAATGTTCATGCTGATCGAGTTGATCAATCTCATTTCTAGTGGCTTTGTACCCGATCACGAATTTGTAGTCTCGAATACTAGGTACTTCGAAGGATATGGGTCCTTACTTATGTAACTCGGTACCTTTTCTTGTTGAGT
The DNA here is from genome assembly GCA_949130495.1 of Sambucus nigra. Taxonomy (NCBI): domain Eukaryota; kingdom Viridiplantae; phylum Streptophyta; class Magnoliopsida; order Dipsacales; family Adoxaceae; genus Sambucus; species Sambucus nigra. The sequence goes on along the minus strand of OX422208.1, from coordinate 28,291,681 downwards.
AATTCCACTATGTCACCATTTCCTAGACCTGAGGTTTGAGGGTGAATTAATCTCCTGGACCCGAGGATGCGGTCCCTTCGGTGACGAGGGGATGATCAATATTGTAAGATAGTAGTCTAGATTTGGGGAAGTATCGCGTCTAGCGTATTTTTTACTAGAGCAACGTTGGTGCGCCTACGTATTCGTCTCTTTGTAGATTAAAAGTCTGCGTAGTTCGTGGGTCCATACAATACGCCGAAAAACTCATTTTTTATGATTTTGGTGCGCGGGGGGTGTCAAATCCGGCTAGCCGCCTACAGATGCGAATATACTGTATAAAAATACATAAAACTCGTAATGAAATTTTGAAAATCCACTCATCACTATTGGACCTGTGACAGAGCTCGAGAGGTTCGTGGGGGAGAAGAGTTAGATTTCCTCTCCTTACTTTGCCCCCAAGACAATCACTTTTAAATGAGGGGGAACCCTCTTTTTATAGAAAAAGTGCCTCAAGTGGGCTTGACACATGTCATATTTTCTGTGGAACCAAGTTTTCAACTAGCTATGGTGCCACTTGTTACGATATCTATAGTGGCATCTTAAATGAACAATTTAAATAATTAGTGAGTGTTGTCTAGTGTAATTTATCAAGCATGGAGTATACGCAATATATTAAATTGCGCGTAATAATATCTCAGCCCGTGTAAGGTCTGGATTGTAGTAAAACTTGATAAATCATAAATGAATATTTGATCAAATCTGTAGGGTTAATTTATTAGAGTGTTGGTGATTAATTTATTTAACCCCACTCTATATTTTCCCCCTCGTACGCATAGTTGGTGTGTTGATGCTTTGGCTGAGACTTATTAACTGTGTGTACGAAATAAATTATTTAGCCTATTTCGACTAGAAAATTATCATATAACCATGTTCGGTATGTAGTATGTATATACTATTTGCATATAGTTTTGAGGGCTATCTCGGCTGCCTCCGTTTTTCATTTTGGAGGAGTATTTTGGGGGTTGCCTCCATTCATCTCAAATGAGCATGTCTCCATAATTTTATTATGGTTTTAAATATTTTGAACAACAAACTTGCCAGATGTACCGGGCCGTGCAACAAATTGGTGATTATCGAAGTATAGTGGACCTTTTGCAATCATAAGATCAAAACTTGTCGAGAGCACTCGATCAAGCAACCATTTGTGCTTCAAATGAATTAGGGTTTTTAAACCAACATAATTTGTAAGTGTACCCAATTTTACTTCATTGAACAACCATAAAGGTCCTTTGAGTAAATTAGGACTTTAAGCTTGCCCAAAAATTAGGGTCTTTAAGCGTGCCTAGTAATTTAGGACTTTGATCTCCCAAAAGAGAGGATTAGGCGTGCCTAGTAATATAGAACTTTTATCTCCCTTAAAAGGGTCAGGTGTGTCTAGTAATCTTTGACTTTAATCTCCCATAAGCTAGGGTCAGGCGTGCCTAGTAATGTAGGATTTTAAATCTCCCATAAACGAGGGTTAGTCGTGCCTAGTAATATAGGACTTTAATTCCCCATAAGCGAGGGTCTGGTGCGTTTAGTAATGTAGGACTTTAAATCTCCCATAAATGAGGGTAAGGTGTACCTGGTAACATAGGACTTTAATATCCCATAAGTGAGGGTCAGGCGTGCCTAGTAATGTAGGACTTTAAATCTCCCATAAACCGGGGTTAGGCGTGCCTAGTAATATAGGACTTTAATCTCCCATAAGCGAGGGTCGAGCACGCTTAGTAACGTAGGACTTTAAATCTTCCATAAATGAGGGTTAGGCGTGGCTAGTAATGTAGGACTTTAAATATACCATCATCGGTAATCCATTTTTTAGGTATGTCACTATAGTACACTTGGTCGGGAATGTATGCAAGAGATATCAGAGTATGTTCTGGTTGGTTGAATGCGGTGTTTCTTATGGATGAAGAGAGTATTGATTTTGGGCCTATCAGTCACGAAGGGTCAACGTCGCTCCCGGTGTCTGTCCGTATCATGTGGATGGTTCCCAAGGGGTATACATGTGCCTCAATTCCTTCGGGAGGGGCTCGGGGTGAGTACTCCATGTTGTATTTCGTACTCAGAATTAAATATAATTTGGGAGAGTACGAACCATTATTTTTTGTGAGGGCGATTCAACCTTTCTTTCGAGAGATATGGGTGAGGTGTCTGTTCTCTAGTTCATGTATTGGCCAAGAACTTGGCTTCCTAAGAGATGCATCTCTTTAATGAAGTTGGCACTTAACCTTTATTCTTCATCATATAACAACTAGTGCAAAGATCTCTATCTCCAGGTGACATGATCGTTGGCCTAGGGTTGTAGGTCTCTCTCACTCATTTATACTATAGGACTCGAATATCGGGGTGACCTAATCACGAGTTTTTTTGTCTAAAGGTTGGTAGTCATAGTGCTTATGCTATTTTTTAAAGAGTGGACTGAGGGTGAATCAGGAGTGAGGGGTAGGTGGGTATTGTTGTTGGTCTCCGAATCTAAGAGGGAGAATAGGTGAACATATAGGATGGGTTCTCTTCACTTGATGGACTGAATAAGTACTTGAAAGCTGATGTTCTCCGTTGCCCGGAACACTTCATCGTACATTTATTCCCATTTAGCCGAGTGATCAGTCTCTGCAGAGAGGGGGGAATGAATTTCATCTCGTTAGAGAGCATAAATTATGTGAATGGGAGGAGATTTGAGCTACAATGGTTATTTTATAAGAAATGTATTGCGATAATGAAGAACGTCATATGGTCAATGGTAGGACTAAGTTTTGGTGATATTTTTATGGCAGGCGATGGTGTGCCTAAAGGAGTAGTCAATCGAAAGGGGGGTGAGTTCTCATCCTCGATTTGCAATGGATAATGACAATGAGGGTGGAGGGATTGGTGTTTAGGACAACAACTTCTGATAGGGTATTGGTATTGGGATGATATGGAATAGGGTTGTTAGTGACATTGTGTTTTGGCGGGATAAGGATCCTGACATGGATGAGGTCTTGGATGGTATATCTTAAGGCTTAACAGTTATTTGCGATATGATCGGGTCCTTGGTGTAATTCGCAATGCAAGTCGAATATCCAGTTTTTAACCGTTGTGGATGGGGTTGGTCTCAGGTTAAGAGGTTTGGGGTGCCCATCTAACTTTAGATCAATAAAGACTTGCCTGAGAGGGGGCCTATAAATTAATAAAGTGTCTTGGTCGGGCACAAAACTCTTTTGGGGGAGGCAAAGCCTGATAATTTTTTAGAGGGGGAGTAGTTGGAAAGATACAGTAGTGGCTACCATAACTAGGGAAATATAAGGAACTGAGCATGATCCTGGCGGTGGACTGATTATAAGGGTGGTGATATTGGACGTGGAGGCCCAGGGCGAGTTCCTGCAGGTGGAAAATTAGTTGGTTCCTCAGCAAGACTCTTCAGTAGTCTTGGTAGCTTTATTGGCCAAACTCTCCTCGATCTTACACCCTATATGCTCAAGGGCCATAAAATCAGGGATCCAAGTGATCCCAAGCTCTCTTTGTAGTTCCTTCCGGAGGTTCCTGATCACTATCTCTATCTGGTCATTCTCTAGTGGACGATAAATAATTTAACCGACTTTCTCTCTCTAGTGAGTGATAAAAGGCCAAGTATCTCTCCTTCTTTTTGATTTATAATTTATAAATCTTTTGGGGTGATGTTTAGTTCTTCATTATACTCGTACTACTTTAGAAAATCACGATATACATCATTATAAATCTTGGCGATCTTTTCGCGCTTCAGGTCCATATACCAGATGAGGGCTCCTTCGGATAGCGTAGAGGATAAATCCTTTCCAACACTTCAAGGTTGACATTTCGAATGAGCATTTGAATTAGATCGATAATTGGGAGGGAGAAAAGCCCAGTCCTTTATAGGTTTAAAAGACTGGCATTTTGAATTTATCTGGTGATCGAGCTTGCGGATTGAGATCCATCTTTTTAACATTGGTGAGCACGTCAGTGGTTTACATCTTCCTGATAGCTTCTTGAAGGAGATGCAGTTCTGATTGGACCTTAGTTATCTCCTAGTTTGGATGTGGGGGAGCTACCTCTTCGAGGGGAGATAAATATTTAGCTCGTGGGGGACCTTAGAAAGCGGTGTTATGGTACTCGAGGTACTGTTGGTAAGGTTCATAATTACCATGCAATGAAAATTATAATTGGAAGTGGGGGCGCTAATGTTAGAAGGGGGAACCAGTGCTAGGACTGGTGCAGCCAGATCCTGGGGGTTAGTTGGTAATGCTTCGATAGCCACCATAGGTGGTGTTTCGATGTTTGGATGGGAGGAGGAAGTATTTTCTTTCATATTTCGGGCATAGCAATGGTCCCATATGTGGTGCTTTGTTTTTTATAACGAGGAGCGAGGAAGTAATAGATTTTGATCTATTATTTACTTAAAGTAAAATGCGGGTAGGGGAATTCAATATAATGTTTTAGCGATAACTTGCGAATTCATTATGTTTTATCTTCCTCGTAGGAAGGGAAGACATTCAACCTAGAATATAAGGGATTTTGGACTAGCCTCACACCGTCTGATAATTCTTGAGAAATTTTTGTTAGAGTGATTGACCCGTAAGTATCTTGTTCTTTTTTTGTAGTAGGGTGTGCTCCTAGATCTTTTTCTATATGTAAAGGGAAAATGTGACTCGGTGATTAGTGGGTTTATTTTCATTGATATGGATCATGATATACCGAGTTTCTTAGACTAAGAAACCTTTAAGGTACGCTTGAAACCAGTTTACCCTGTACTGAATAACTGTGAAATCCTATTCGATACACCCCATTACTAAACAAAATTTAAACGTTCCCTGTCATCGAGACCTTAGGATCAAGAGAGAAGTCGTTTGATATACAAGAAGGGTGGACGAAAAAAGTAAGGACACTAATTGGCGACTATCCTTTCAAGGAAGCGACTTTTCAAATGTACAACTCTTTATCAAGGGAAGTGAGTTCTCGAAAGTATGAACCTATCTTAAAACAAAAGTGAATTTTCAAAAGTACGAATATTATTTTGAGTAAAGTGACTTTCCTAAAGTATGAACATGTTTCAACTAGTTGCTTTTAGGAGTCTCGAGAGTATAGGGTTTAAAAAATATGAAAATCAAGGTTGTGGAGTGTGTGATGCAAATTGATAATCTTTAATTTTTACATACTTTGATGTTTATTTTATCGGGAGGTCCTTTGCGTGTACCTATATGTTTTGAAAAATGTATAATCCTATATAAGGGGACCTAAGCATGTATCTACATTGTGAGGGACCCTAAAACTAAGGTCGCTAAACAACTCTAAAATTTACATAAAGTAGTCATGCGGTAGAGCAATACTAAGTATAGTAGAAAGGAAGCATATAGATATATCAATTCTCTTATTTTTTTCCTTCGTGGAGTCGCCATTGCAATGTAGTTAGGAATACAATTATGACAGGAAATATTTACTTCTGATGGTAGAAAAATTATCGCCATTTGAGCTGCCACTGTGACATTGCAGGCCTCGAAAAGCTGGTGCATCGGAGAAAAAGAAATTGTTGTGAAGTCAATGATGGATGCGGGAGTGCTTGTCTCCCATTGTGTCACGACCCTTGAGGTTGCATTATCGGTTCGATATTGGGTCGGTGATTTTCCCATGGATGTAGATTGACACAATATCCTATTTTTGGTGCACGCCCCTGGTAAGTGTGGCTTACCCCTTTTGGGATAGTCCTAAGGCATATTTTAAAGTCTGCGATTGGTTCAGATACTCCTTTTATATGGGTTCGAGAACTGGGATACAAGTGGGGAAGGTGTTGGGCACCCCACTCATTATGTATGCTTCCTTAATTATATGCATATTACTACTCCTCACATTAATTGATTACTTGTCCGTATTTTATAATTTATTTAGAGACCTTAGTGTGATGGTCCCTTCATATGTAGATAGGTGCTTATGTGAGAAAACAGTATAGGTGAGAGGTGTAGGAACATCACTCAACTAATATAGGTACACAAGGGTGCGTGTATGACTCCATACTTTGTACAACGGGTTCCCGTTAATGTGTGTATAAACGTGCGAGAAGGATCGACTTAAAAGATGGGTGGCTGTTAATATGTGTGAGGAAGCTCGACTTTGAGATAGTTTGATATCTCGTTTGGGATTTGAGAAGAGATATAAAGGTGAGAAGTGGATGCATCTTTCTGGTGATTAGTGTATACGTGTTGTCATGCTTGTGTGTGTAAGTATCTATTTGAGAGGTTCCTCCTCGGGATAGTTTGATATCTCTTTCGAGTTATTTAGGTACAGTGGATGAAAGTCGAGAGATGGGTGTCATTCGCTAGAGATAAAATATCATGAGATATTGTCAGGGCTCAAGCTCACGAAAAATACTCGGTATTGAGCCTACGTACCTAAAATGACTTGGGTCAAATCCTATGTAGTTCGGTATGGTGCTTATGTACCTATGAAGACTTGGGATCAAATCCAACATAGAGTTTCAGGCCAATGTTTGAACAATATTTGTATGAAAACACATATTTGGGCTGTCTTCGCCTTAACGGGCTTAGTTCACTCGGAGAGGTTGTGAGACTATCTGAATTTTAGCTTTTGTCCTATAGAGTTCGAGGCTACCACAACTCAATGTCACTTTCCTGAGAACGTTTTGAAAATGTATGTTTCTATGTTGATGTATTTTGGAATCATGAGATTTGATTTGTATTTGGTTAACATATGAGCATGTCGATAGAGTACACAAGTAGAGGTGCTGCATTAGAAACTGACTTTTGAAATATAAATGTTGTAAACTGCATACCCGGTCCCTAAATAGGGCCTGGGTTAAAGAAGATAAAAATGTATGTACAGTTTTTTACAGTGTATATTTATGGGGTATTTTCTAGAAATTTGTGCAGAGGTTCTTTACCCTTGCGATGAAGGTCAACTTTTTTCCAAGGGGTGTGCCCCCTTTTAAGGTGTTTTAAGTTAGGTAGAGATTCCTTTAGAAGTGATGGCTTCTACATAATTTTTTCATAGGTTTGAATCGATTTATTTCTCGTAGGCGAATTTACAGAAGTATGAACCTATTTTTGGGAATAAAAAGCAACGTCATAGAAGTACGAGCTTTTTTCGAGGTAAAAATGATTTTTTTGAAATACGAGTTTCTTTGAGACTTTCAGAATGAGTTTAAGTATCTCGGATTCTCGGTAGAGAAGAAGTTGAAAAAAATAGAGAGGTCAGATTTTGGGATGATTTGAAATGGTTTGTGGGGACCTTTATTTATAAGGGCTTGGCCAGTCGGTTAACCGTTTTGGACCCTAGATTTTAGTCATGTGACATGTATAAGGCTGAAATTTGATCTTCAAAGATCTTGTTATGATTACCTTTTGGGACGGATAACCTATCGGTTATCTGAGGGGAAATATATAACCAATCGATTATCTGAAGGGGAAACGACTAACCTATCGATTAACTGCTTAAGGGGATGTTAACCAATCGATTAACTGTCCCAAAGGGCTTGTTTTCTTGTTGTTTCAATGGGTTATTTGATTTTTATCATTTGGACTTTGGTTATTGATATTTTTGACACTTTAAACTTTAGTGTAGGCTTCTGAAAGTTGGAATTTTTGTAGGTTCTTTCGGGGTTCTTGCACTGGGTTTATTTGGGACAGGACGATGCGTCCTCAGACTTATATTGCAGATTTAGGTTTATAAGGAGTATATACACATAAGAAATAAAGTACAATGCATCATTGCGATATGTTCGGATCCATGCTTCTTAGACTTCATAACGTACTTTGTGTTACTAGATCACATTATACATTGATATACGTCTATTTACTATTCATCTTAACACATCTCGCATTATTTTCTTTATTTATATTTGGCATTGTGATCCTCTTTGCTAACTGTATGACAACATAACAGTATCAAGTGCTCACTTTGATGGTTCGGTACTTAGTTTTGAGGTTATATGTCGCTAGGTTGATCTTTGCCTTTAACCGGGCTTTATTTCGTGTCATATGGTGTTATATCTACTTAGGTTTGCTTTTAATATTTATATACATATTTTTTCGTCGAACAGAAAAGGGGGAGATTATAAAGGAACTTTTGTACTCATGTGCCCTTCAATAATTGGATTTCGTATGGCCATTTCGATAAAGAGTTACGTAAAGTCACATTCACTGAAAAGTTCCATCAAAACTCAATCGGTCATCGTACACGACCACACTCGATGGAATGCCATTTTGGTTATGGTAACAGATTTAGTAGACTTGCACTTTTTTCACACTCAATTAAGTTTTTCATAATTGGAAAATCATTTTGTGTGTGCATGTGCACTTTGATATGAATTTGATACTAATGATATATGTATGCAAGGTTAATATTATATAAAATCTTTATAAAAGGAACATTATATAAATATATCGTGTGGAAGGTTAAAAAATCACAAAATTGTTTTGACTTTACCAAAATCTAGGGAACTCTCATGACTTTGTCATGTCAACGAAAAGACTTTTTATGCCCGAAAAATCTCTTCTCTGGTTGAGAATAGTTCCACAGATTTTTCCCACTTTTGCATATGTCCTGCTCGATTTCCCTTATCGCAGATGGTTTGCGTCTTCGAAGGTTTTTGCTGCGTCCACAATAATTCTCGCTAGTCTCGAATTTTGTTTGTAAAGCAGATATTTTCTAAAGATATTTTACTTTGATTTGGGAATCCATGCAATACTTTTGTGCAACCTTATATTCTTTATTTAATCATTTTAATTTCATATCTTAGAGATGAGGTCACCCTCCCCACTTGTGTTACTTGCAATTCACCGCACATGTGAAAAAACTGCCCACGTGTAGAGAGAGTTTCCTTATTCTAATTATCTTTGTTAAAACTCTAGAGAAAAATAATATTAAGAAACTTTCTTTGAGTGAAACTGATAATTGATCGAGAGTCATTTTAATAGAATGAAGTTTTTTAATTACAACTTTAGAGATTAAAACCATAGTTTTCATCTTCATTTCTTTCTTTGTATTTTTGAGATGTTTGTTTTCAAACTTTGATCATAAGTATAATTAAAGTTTAAAACACATATACCTTTAGACTTGAACAAATATATTTATATTTTTTTATACTTAAGAGACTTGTGTGAATATCTTAGAAATCTATTATGACGCTTGAGCAAGCTAAAGTATTTTTCAAAATCTTTAAGAAAATGCATATACTAAAAAGTGGTACTCATGCATTTGGTGGCTCATCAACAAAGTTCAAATTCAAATTCTGAAAAGGATATTTTGATTTCATAGAAAATATTTAAGACATTGATCGAGGCAAAAATCGATCGCGATTATGTAGCGTTTTCCAGTTTTTGGCGCCTTCGCCGGAAGATATGATGCAAAAGAGTGGATAGTTTGTTAGAGTGTTGTGTAATTGTAAGTTTCCAGCTTCCATTAGTAAAAAGATACCCTAGCGAATTGGTCACTAATTTTGTCTCGAGTTTTTCTTCCTGTTAGCCATTTTTTTTCTCGCATGACTTGGTTTTATATGATTATTATATTCGTTTTGCTTTTAGATTAATCACCTAATATTTAAGCTAAAACTTGTTGTAATCTAGTTTGTATAATATTTTTTCATATAGACCTAGGTTGTAGGGGTGTCCAAAACATCGACTGGATTGATGGACCGAAACGAACCTTATTTTTCGATCTTTTTTCTTAATCGGTCCGGTCTCGATTCATTTCAGTCCGGTCCACGGTTTACAGTTTCAAAAACCCTGTTAGGATCGATTCGGACCGACTCTATATAAATTAATATATATATATATATATATATATATATATATATATATAAGATAAATAAATAGTGAAAATATATTTCTGATAATTAAAGGCAGAACATTAAAGTTACACATAGTGTCCACATAAAACAGCTCTGGTAGAAAATCCTTGGTATTAATGTTTCTCCACCGCTGTAAACCTCCGGACAAAAATTATTGTTACTAATAGTATTCAACATCTGAAATGAATTATGAAAAGAAAATCGTGTACCGAATAAGTTGGCAAAAAAATAAGAAACCAACACGTGCATATGATGCATGAGAAGAAATTAAATTGCCAAATAATGAGAACTCTCGGTCAGAGTACTGCAATGAGGGTTCGGGAAAATAAACCCTAACCTTTGCTTTGCAATTAACAAACTATTGTTTAATTTAAATAACCCTCTCACTATGTAGTCACTTGCAATAATCTTGTCAATGGTGATTTTATCATAATTCACTTCAGAGGGATTATTTCTTAGCCTGCATAACTCAAACCCAGTTCCCACTAGCTCTAGAATAAAATACAGATCAGCATGAACATCATATGAGTAAATGATGTAGTTCATTTAATTATAAAAAATATATTAGTTTTAATGTTTGAAAAAAATAGACTCGGGTATATTTTTATTATTGTAAATGATGTAATTCGTTAATGTGAGGACTGACGGGTTAGACCGGATAACCCCTACAAAAAATCAAATCGACTAGGGTTGGTTAGCCAACATTATCGATTCGATCTCAGTCCATTTTTTTAGAGGACTGATTAAGTCGGCCCGGTAAAAAAAAACCTCAAAATCGAACCGGACCGGACCGGACCGAGAACACACCTACTAGGTTGTCTTATTTGTTCGAAAAAGGCATTAAAATTAAAAGATTGGCTATATTATGATAATATTTTTAATTTGGTTACCCTCACTCCATATCAGATTCCAGTACACGCACTCTCATAAATAATTTTCTTAATTATCTTGGTACCATTTTTCAATGTCAAACTTCATCGTAAATTGGGAATGAGGAAATAAACGTGCTTGATAAGGACTGTCACAAGCAAAAATTCTATTTTTGTATTTTCATCAATTTAATAGTCCAAGCATACAAAAACAATTAAAAAAAATCTTTGATTAAATTAGTTATGAAGGTAAATATGTGTTCAGAACAATATGAGTATGCTACGCATTCAAAAACATAATGATCGAGGAAAATACCTATTCACGGCGAAACCTTTATTCCGAATTTTAGACAAATTATAAGATAGTCGACTTACAATACTACTTGATTACCGCCACAAGTATAACACTCGGTGTTCGCAAGATCTCTAAAGAATACTATTTGTCTCCAAGCAGTCCACAAGCGACGAATTCACTCCCGGTATACAATGATCTAGCCTTCAGCCTTCTTCTTCAGTAGTGAACCCTCCGGGTTTACAAGTCAGCCATGGAGGTACCTCGCCATAAGGTGCATGCAAGGATACTAAACTATATAGGGTTTAAACTGATTCACACAAACTATTAAGGTGTTTAAAGTGTGAATCAAAAGGTGTTTTTGGTAACATAAAAAGTTAAAACTTTTACAACAGATATACAGGAAACGTTCTAGCAAAAGTCTTAGAAAAATTAAACATGAAATAGGTATTTATAAGGCGAACACAAATTTTAAGGCGGCGGCTCGTTTTAACGAAAATAAAGTTCATACGAATGAGAATAGCATCTCGTTAGGACGAATAAGAGTCCATTCGAATGACATTGGTATCTCGTTTGAACCATCTTCCAATGACCTTCAAACGATGTAAAATAGTACGCCCTCATTAGATGTAAAGATCAAATGATGCTTCGAACGATTTTGACATCTCGTTCGAATGAGAATGCTTTCTTGTTTGAACGAGGTCAGCAAACTTTGGATTTTTTTTAAATTCCCCGATTTTAAAACAAAAAAATCCCGTTTCCGTTTTAATAGTATAAAAAAATCCCAAAATAAATTTAGTAAACAAATTTAAACTCTTAAATTTTTTATATCTTCTTGAGATGTAGAGTAGCCCTGAACTTGAAGATGTTGGTGTTCGGTTCGACAAGTCAGTGTGAGTCGATTTGTAATGGGTTATGCCAAATATTCCAAAGTGCAAATAAAACAAATAAAAAGCCTAACCTAAAATACTTGTGCTTACAAATCTCCTCCTTTGGCTACTCTGGTACAAAATCTAACTAAAAACCAAATTACAAAAAATACCCCTTTATGACAAAAAAAATTCTAATACCCTTCCCAAACCCTAGAAATGGATCGGCATAAGGAAACATTGTCTTCAATCATCACTTTTTTTTCTTTTGGCCAAATTTGTCTTCATGTGGTGTAATATCTTCATTCTTTAGATACATACACACATTAAACTAAAAAAATACCCGGTGATGCTTTGAGTTTCAAATGAAAAAAAAAACTCATAAACCAATCTCCCCCATAATCAAACTCATCATCAAAATCTTTCCCGCAATTTGTTCTCCACCCTTTTGTCGGAAATAGTCAAAGAACTAGAAACTAAACATGAAGTATAAAGCATCACATAGAATAAATAGGATATCATTATAAAGATATATAAACGACGCACGTGTAATGAATCTCAAAGGCAAACACAATTATTTATTTTTGAAAATTTTCAATTTTTTCTCAAAAAGGTGCAAGTATTACAAATACAACATAGTGACTCAAGCACACATAATCCAAACGATCAAACACTGGCAAATATGGACTAAATATAAACTGTAATGATTCAAAACACGATACCATATATACAATATGAAAAATATACCAAAGAAAATCCGACACACATATATAGGTATAAATGACCATAAAACTTGACACAAAACACATAAGCTTTACACACTAGCATAGCATCGATATGTCTAAACATGTGGGATGGAATGAATGGGCATAAACTAGATATAATTGAATTATGACCCAAACACTTAAATACATTCAAGAAGTTCTAATTGACCGCAAAACTTTATCAAACAAAACTTTAGCCTCCAGTGACAAGCTAAAGTGAACTTAATGAACAAACAAGCACAATGCACACAAGCCTAGAATATTGATGATTATACAAATCAATATCGTCATGATAGAATAAACATAACTAGGATTAGATGTACAAACCCGTTGATCTTTAACTAAACTCCCTCAAAAGATAAACACATATCATATTTTTTAATCTTTTCTTTCTTTTAAAGTTATTTTTTTGAATGATCAATCATTAAACTAAGTTATGTTGGCCCCTTTTTGGCAATTTATTTTTATTTTTATTGCCTTTAATATTTTCATTGGGATCTTCCCAGTGGTGACTTTCACGCAAAGAAGATTTGCCCCTTTCTCAACCATTTCTCGTCCACACTCATATTTTTTTAATACAAAATGAACAAATGCTCACAGGCAACGGTTCTTACATGCACAAATCCCATATAGTCACAAAAACATGTAGATGTAAAAATTAATGGGAGAACATCTCACAAATCTCAAATATACATATGAAATTAACGTTCAAAAATCTCTTGCATGTGTGTGCGAAGGCATATACAAAGTCAAAATCATAAAGCAAATCAAGTTCGAAACAACTCTATGTAAACATGACTAAGAACTATCTAAGTATCTACAATCATAACCAATTGCCCTAGCCACATGAAAAGTATAGAGTAAATTGGATCCAATCACACCAATATGCCATGCCAAGCGTGTAAAACTAAAATGCATAAAAACCTTTTTGTAATTTTCAAACATTTTATCAAAATAAAATATTTTTGTATTTTTCCAATATGACTCAATAAAAGAAAAATATAATATAAAACATACACATGTTATAACCCTAGCAAAACATATATCATGAAGCACAAACTAAAGTATGCAAACAAAAACATGCAAGCAATCATCCATAAGATATAGCAAGTGAAGAGTCATGTGAAAGCATCCGAAAATCATTAGTCTAATATCTAGATCCTCCAAAATGGATTTTCTAATCCAAATATATGTATACTTAACGCGTCAGGTTTTGAGAACTAAGGGAACACTAGACTTCAATTTCTTAGGACTTTTTCAAGATCAAAACAAAAATGTCTGAGGTGACCTTTCCTACTATAATGCAAACATGTGTTGTAAGGATAGAAATTTCTAATTGAGTCCCTGTATTGTGTTGACTTAATTTTGTGAACAAAATTGTGTTTATAATATGTCATAGGGAGATTTTATTTTATTACGATCCCACTTGGTCTATGACATATTGAAGATATTGAAGACGTTATGGAAAAGATTCAAAGAATTAATCATGCCGAAGTTTAATTGGTGCAAGTTTATTCGTCTTCAAGTTAATTGCATTTCGAGATCACACAGGTATGAATGCATATTGTTAATGAGATTCGGAATTGTTTTTATAAAAGATAAGGATGTAATTTTATAAGGAAAAATGTTTTGAAAGTGTTTTAAGTGTTTTACACTACGTTTTATTTTGATAAGCTCGAAATAGAGTTTGACTTAATTGGATCTCTTTTGAAGAAACATTTTAAAGAAAAAATCAAATTAACACGCGCGTCGTTCAAATGACAACTCTGCTCGTTCGAGCGAGATAGCCAGGTCGCACGAATGACGGGCCAATCTCGTTCGAGCGACACATTTTTTGAGGCGGTGAATTTTTCCTATTTAAAGCATGATTTTGTCAGAATTTACGTGTGGTGCAATCTGGAAAATAGTTTTCAATACAGTACGAGTTTTGCACAAGTTTTTCTAAGGTTTCTAAGCTTAGATACATCCTTCGAGTTTGCAAAGATCTGAGTTATCATTACTATATGTTTATGTGATCTTGATACACCAAGAAGGTTTATTTTATACTTGAACATCTGGGTTTTGCGGTGAAAAAAAGAGAAGGATTTCTTATTCGATATCGTAGACATATCGAAGCCATTCGGTGGACCCCGAGACATACGTGGACGCGTGTGTTATGGATAGGTATCGTGGAAGAAGGACTTTCTGCGTGGGCACTGTGAGAGAAGTGGTCGAAGATCAGAAGAGCGTCAAGACCCGTGGGGATCGAGTCATTGAGTGAGTCCTTTGTCTGTTTGTTGTAATTCCACATTCATAATGATTGTCTGGCTTGGGACGTCCGAGGTTATTTTCATGTCTTAGGTTTTTTCCTCGTACATTCTGCATCGTGAGTATTCTCTACTTTACTTTACTTTATTTAATCACTAGATACATGCTTAGGATTAATCAAGATAAAATTGGTTTAAAGTAAGAATTGGTTTTTCACAACTTGGTTTGGTGTTAATTAAAATTTGGATAATTTTTGAAAAAAAATTGATTTGATTTGAAACACACCCGTGTAGTACCACTCTTTCATGTGTAAACGTGAGTAATGTTACCTATGGGTTGGCATTTTCTAACATCCCTGTATGTGGTTGACCCTCTAAAATAAAAAATGGCCTTAATTTTAGCGATGGAAGCAGTAGCAACATGGGAGATGGTACCATCACTACCAAAACTACTCAAGTCATATAAATCGTCTTTTAACTTCAAAATTTTTTACTCAAGAAAAGAATATGACTCTTTAAGTTTTAGGGACTCCTTCTTCATATATTCAATCATTCCAAGGAGGTTATTTCTCTCCCCTTCAATGCTAGAAAACTTATCCCTAAGAGTCTTCTCACGTGCCCTCAAATCTAAAATCAATTTATCACTATCCTCATTGGAATGTAAACTCACGCTAAAAATTTTTTAGTCTTCTAATTCTTTCTCTAAAAATCTAACTCTATTATCACTCTCTTTCATGGACAATTCTAGATTTTTAAAATCGCAGTCTATGTCCGCAAGCTTCTCATGAAAAAAATCTCTTTGATTTTGAATAATTTGCAAAAGTTCCAAACTAGTTTTAAAACGAGAATTTATTTTTTTAAGAATTTCAATCCTTTGAGTAAACTTCAAATTCAAATCCGATAATTTTTCACTATGGCTATCCATTGAGAGAAAAATAAATAAATCCGAGAGAATGATAAATAACCACCCTAAATAACATTAAATAAAGATCTACATGATAAATTAGTGCTACCCGGTCTGATACCAATTTAAAGGATAAAAATGATAAATGCTCTGATACCAAATTGAGAATGCAGAAATAAACATGCTCGGTTAGGATGGTCACTAAAAGAAATCTATTTTTGTATTTTCATCAATTTAATAGTCCAAGCAAACAAAAACAATTTTAAACAAATTCTAACATTTCATTAAATTAGTTATGAAGGCAAATACGTGTTCAAAACAATATGAATATGCTGCGCGTTCAAGAACGCAACGATTGAGGAAAATCCCATTTTAAGGAAAAACCTTTATTCAGTACTTTAGACAAATTAGAAGTCAGTCTTCACAAGATCTCTGAAGAATACCACTTATCTTTAAGCAGTCCACAGGTATCCATCGATCCAACCTTCTGGATTCACAAGACAGCCATTGAGGTACCTCTCCACAAGGTGTATGCAAGGATACTAAACTATCCAGGAAGGTGTATGCAAGGATACTAAACTCTCCACAAGGTGTATGCAAGGATACTAAACACCCCCAAATGGTTTTTTCATCAATTTAATGGGGGTGTAGAGTGTGAATCAAAAGGTTTTTTTGGTAACATAAAAAGTGAAAACTTTTGCGATAAATATACAGGAAATATTTTAGCAAAAGTCTTAGAAAATTAAACAGGAAATAAGTATTTATAAGACGAATAAAAATTTAAAGGCTGCGGCTCGTTCGAACAAAAATAAAGCTCGTTCGAACGAGAATAACATCTCGTTAGAACGAAACAAGAGGTCGTTCGAACGATATTGCAATCTCATTTGAATCAGCTTCAAACGACCTTCAAACGATACAAAATAGTATCCCTCATTAGATATAAACATCAAGTGATGCTTAGAATGACTTTGACATCTCGTTCGAACGAGAATGCTTTCTCGGTTGAACGAGGTCAGCGAACTTTGTAAAAAAAATTCTCGATTTTAAAACAAAAAAATCCTGCTTCAATTATAATAAAAATAAAACATCCCAAAATAAATTTAATAAATAAATTGAAACTCTTAAAAGTTTGTATACCTTCTTGAGATGTAGAGGAGTCTTGAACTTAGAGATGTTGGTATTTGATTTGACGAGTCAGTGCAAGTCGGTTTGTAACGAGATATGCCAAATATGTTAAAGTGCAAAGAAAATAAATAAAAAGCCTAAGATAAAATAGTTGTGCTTACAAATCTCCCCCTTTGACTATTCTGGTACAAAAACTAACCAAAAATCAAATTATACAAAATACTCCTCTATGACAAAAAAATTATATTATCCTTTCCAAACCGTATAATTGGACTGGTATAAGTAAACATTGTCTTCAATCTCCACTTGTTCTTATCTTGGCCAAATTTGTTTTCATGCAGTGTAATATGTTCGTCCTTTGGATACTGACACACATGAAATAAAAAATACCCCGTGATTCATCGAGTTTTAAATGAAAAAAACTCATAAAGCAATAAAGTAATCTCCCCTATAATCAAACACATCATCAAAATCTCCCCCATAATTTTTTCTCCTCCTTTTTGTCCGAAATAGACAAAGGAGTAGAAACTAAACATGAAGTATAAAACATTACATAAAAGAAGTAAGATATCTTCACAAATGAATGTACACAACGCACGTGTAATGATAATCTCAAAGGCAAACACAACCAACTATTTTTCAAATTTTTCCAAAAAACATTTAAGTATTACAAATACAACACAATGACTCAAGCACAAATAATCTAAACGATAAAACACATGGCAAATATGGACTAAATGTAAACCGTAATGAGTCAAAACACGATACCATATATACAATATGAAAAATATACCAAAGAAAATTCGCCCACATATATAGATATAAATGACCACAAAATTTGACTAAAACACATAAGCTTTACATACTACCATAGTATCGATGTGTCTAAACATGTGGAATGAAATGAATGGACGTAAACTACATACAAATGAATTATGACACAAACACTTAAATACGTTTAAGAAGTTATAATTGACCGCTAAACTTTATCAAACTAAGCTTTAGCCTCTAGTGACAAGATAAAGTGAACTTAATGAACAAACAAGCACAAGCACACAAGCCTAGAATATTGATAATTCTACAAATCAATAACATCATGAAAAAATAAACTAACCCGTTGCTCTTTAACTGTCATATTTTCTATTATTTTCTTTTCTTTTCTTTTGAATGATCAATCATTAAAATAAGTTATGTTGACCCCTTTTTTGCAATTTTTTTATTTTTATTCCCTTTAATACTTTTATTGGGCTCTTGCCAATGGTAGATTTCATGCTAAGGAGATTTGCTCCTTTCGCATCCCTTTCCCGTGCACACTCATATTTTTTTCAATACAAAATAAACAAATGCCCACAGGTAACGGTTCTTACATGCACAAATCCCCGATAGTCACAAAATATAAATAGATGAAAAAATTGAAGGGAGAACATCTCACAAAGCTCAAATATAAATGTGATGTTAACGTTCAAAAAGCTCGTGCATGTGTGTGCAGAGGCATATACAAAGTCGAATCCATAAAGCAAATCAAGTTCGAAACAACTCCGTGTAAACATGACTAAGAACAATACAAGTATCTACATTCATAACCAAATGTCCTATCCATATAGAAAGTACATAGTGAATTGGATTCAAACGCGCCAAAATGTCAAACCAAATGTGTAAAACAAAAATACACAAAAACCAAAAATCTTTTTGTATTTTCAAAAATTTTATCAAAATAAAATCTTTTATTATTTTTTCAATATGACTCAATAAAAAATATAATAAAAAGATACACAGGTCATAACCCTAGTGTAATACCCCGTATTTTTGGCTATATTTATTTTTGGGATTAATTAATTAAATGCGTATTAATTGGAAATTAATCCGGGTTAAAAATACTAACGAGATGTGAGTTGGTATTTAATTATGTGCATATATGAGTATATATGAATTTGGAATTATGAAATTTGTCGTGAGATTTATATACGGCATTTTAGAAATTTTGTTGAGACGCGTGGGACCGCCGCGTCACGGTGTAATATTTTGATTATAAAAGTGAATTTAAAATCTATAAACCGTATGGTCATTTTGAGCACGCCAACGTGTCCGGAAGGGTCGAGATAGTCAGAAAACACTAGCCGGGGGTGTAGTTTGGAGTCCGGGGTATTTTTAGGCCATACCGGCATCATAAAGGGTATTTTGGTAATTTTACATTTTGAGGAATTAAAAGTGACGAAAATTGGGAGTTTTAATCTGATGTGGATTTAACCCACTAAACCCACTAACCAACCCATATTAACCCATTAAGCTACGGAGGCTATCATTAGGTTTACAAGTTCCCCAAATCAAACCCTAGCCACCTTAAGCCACCATTGGAGAAGAAGCTTGGAGAGAAGAAATTCTGCAGAAATCTTCACCAAACCAACATTAAAATCAGAAATCAACCAAGGCAAGTGACTTTATTCCATTTAATTTCAGAGAATGTTCTTTCCATGTTAGATAATTCAAATTTATGATTTGTTCTTGGTGAAATATGAAAAACCCATGTAGTTTAGAACTTAGAATCTGAAAATCTTGAGGAGAATTGCATGTAGAATGATAGGTAGATGATTATTCTCATGATGATTGTGGTTGGAAGAAATTAAAACGGATTTATATTGGATTAATTCATGATTCATAAAGTTAGGGTTCATGTTCTTGAGATATTGGGAAAAAGTGTAGAGATTTGTAAATTTGATTGATGTTAGGATGGATTGATCCCTTAAAAACATGTTAGGATGTGACTATATATGTTTAGGATTGGTTAGAGACCTCATAACATAGTTGGGACGAAGTTTAGAGGAGATTTGAGGAGTAAAAATGGTGAAAAACGAAACTTAGAGAAATCTGGGACGAATCTGGTAGGTCGTTAGAAGCCTCTGCCCAGGTCGTTCGAAAGAACTCGTTCGAATGAGCTTCTAATGAATTGACCAGTCGTTCTAATGAAAGGGTGCCCCGTTCGATAACTTCGTTCGAACGAGATATCATTAGAAGGTACAGTTCGTTCGAACGAACTGGATCTCGTTCGAACAGCCTCGTTCGAACGAGACTTCTAATGAGTTGACAGAGGAATTTCGTTCGAACAGTCTCGTTCGAACGAGACTTCTAACGAGTTGACAGTTTGGTCCTTTTTGGACTGTTTTGATTTTTGGAGTCCCGTAAACTTGTTCGAGGGCAGAGTTAACATTCCTTTGATGATGTATTGATGGATTTGAGACTTTGGGTTATTATGAGGAGTAAGTTATATACGAGAGTTAAAATTTAATGGACGGTTCGGGTTGAGACGTGAGTGTCTACTACGACGTGAGAATGAATTATGGCGCGTATGATTATAAACCGGAATAGTATAAATTGTGATAATTCTAAGTTAGTACGAGAACGCGATATGTACTACGATTAAACTACGGGATTACTAAGACGTGTGTTTACTTAGTATTGGTATATGAATTATGTGTATGACATACCTACCATACTTGCTATCACGGGAGGTTTGCGTTCGCTTAGGGCCCTCTAATCCTTGTGTTGCCCGGATTTAGACTGGTTACCTTGATGAACATAGGTCATAGAAAGACTTATTGGGATATTAATAAGTCCGCTGATCGTGGGAGCGTAGGTATGTGCGTGACCCATGTGATGTGACTGTGTTCGCCTCCATTATTTGTGATGTTGTTATCTGTGAACTATTCCTGAGAGATTCGGAATATGTAATCCTTATGTACGTGATGTACCGGGATGGATAGCAGAGTATGTGTGCACCACAGCTCAGTTCTCGGGGTGCTTGTATTGTATATTTACGATGTGAATAATATACACTTAATTAATGGGAACCTTCATGTTAATGTTGTGAAATAATTACGGTATTGATTCGAGAAATATAACGAGTTAACTGATAGTTATATATATTGCATATTGAGCATCTGAGTTTACGTTAAACCCCTACTTAATTACGAGCGTTATTATGTTAATAGAACCGAGTAATAAGGGTAGGACCTATGACAGTCTAGCTAGATATGATGGTACTTAGCTAGTGATTTGTGTCGTTATAGATGGGTACTTACGTTAGGAGTGCACTGTTGGACGAGAGGTGAGAATATCATGTGAGTGCACGTCCTAACATGTACTTTGCATTTAATGTTTTAAATGTTTTTAAAGCACTTGCAGGTTTTTAAAATATCTCCACATTCGGGCTCTGACCCGTTTGCTTTCAAACCTACTTTTCTTTGTAAAACCATTTTTAGGTGCCCAGCCACAAGGACACCAAGCATAGGATACTCATTCAGGTGACGAGCTGTAGCTGTTTGTGGAAGCTACAGGGATTTGCTTGTAGACGCCTCTATTCACTTGGATTCCAGCTTCATCATCTATCAGTTGTAGGGCATGTTGCCCATTTCTATTAGAGTTACATTTACATTACAGTTTTCAGACTTTGGCATGTATTGTTTTAGTTTTCGGTTTACTTATCAGTTGTGGGATTTGTAGTGAGGAGTTTTCCTCCAGACGTTATTTACGTTTTGTGATGGTTATTCTATTTACTTCACTATGGTGTATGGTGTTATTATTCTTTATTACACTTGTTGCATGTTAATCAGACTTAACTTAAAATTTGGCACTTACTTTTTAAATACTAGGTGGTTAGTAATCATTAAAATGTTTTCGACAGTGATGCTATTAACTGGACCAACTTGACATTTTGAATTAATTTAATAAAGGAGTAGCTACCCGGTATTTAATTAGTTAGGGTGTCACACCTAGCAAAACACATATCATGAAGCATAAACTAGAGTATGACAAACAAAAACATGCAACCAATCATTAATAGGATATAGCAAGTGAAGAATCATGCACAAGCATGTGGAAATCAACTACTCTAACATCTAGCTCCTCCAAAATGAATCCTAACCCAAATATATGTATACTTAACGGGTTAGGTTTTAGGAACCAAGGAAAAACTAGACTTCAACTTCCTAGGACCTTTTCCAAGAACATAACAAAAATGGCATGCGTGACCTTTCCTACTACAATGCGAATATCTGTAAATAGGAGGAATGTTAGCTATGGATTGACCTTTTCTAACATTCTTGAATTTGGTTGACCCTCTAAAATAAACAATCATCTTGGTTTTTACGACGAAAGCATTAGAAACATAGGAGCCAGTACCATCACTACCAAAACTGCTCGAGCCTTTTAAATCCTCTTTTAACTTAAAAATTTTATACTCAAGCAAAGAATTAGACTCTTCAAGTTTTAGGGACTCCTTCTTCATATATTCAATCATTCCTAGGAGTTTATCCCACTCCCCCTCAATGCTAGCGAACTTATCCCTAAGTGTCTTAGCACGTGCCCTCAAATTTAAACTAATTTATTACTATCCTCATTAGCATGTAAACTCACCCTAGAAATTTTTGAGTCTTCTAATTCTTTTTCTAAAAGTTGGACTCTATCATCACTCTCTTTCTTAGACAATTATAAAAAATTTACTTCTTGATTCATGCCTACAATCTTCTCACGGAAAAAATCTCTTTGAGTTTGAATAGTTAGCAAAAGTTCCAAAATAGTTTAAAAACGAGAATTTTCTTTTTCAAGAATTTTAATCCTTTTAGCAAACTTCAAATTCAAATGAGAATTTTTTTTACTATGGCTATCCATTGAGAGAAAAATAAATAAATCCGAGAGAATGATAAATAACCACACTAAACAAGGATCTACACGATAAATTGGTGCAACCCGCTCTGAAACCAATTTGAAAGGGTAAAAATATTGAATGATGTGACACCAATTTGAGAATGCAAAAATAAACGTGCCCGACAAGGATGGCCACAAACGAAAATTCTATTTTTGTATTTTCATCAATTTAATAGGCCAAGCATACAAAACCATTTAAAAAAAATAATAATCTTTGATTAAATTAGTTATGAAGGCAAATATGTATTCAAAACAATATGAATATGCTACGCATTTAAGAACACAACGATTAAGGAAAAATCCCTTTTCAGGGAGAAATCTTTATTCAGCACTTTAGACAAATTATAAGACAGTCGACTTACAATACTACTTGATTACCGCTACAAGTATAATGCGCAGTCTTCGCAAGATCTATAAAGAATACCACTTGTGTTCAAGCAGTCCACAAGCGACAGATTCAACCTTTAACCTTCCTCTTCAGTAGTGAACCCTTCGGGTTCACAAGTCTGCCATGGAGGTACCTCTCCACAAGGTGTGTGCAAGGATACTAAATTATACACGGTTTAATAAGACACCCCGCCAAATTAAATACCTAGTGATTAGGATTTTATTAAATTAAAATAGGATTTAAAAAATGGTTCATTCTTAGCATCACTGTCGAAAACCAAATTTACTAATCACCAATTAATTAATTAAATCGGTGCCAAATTTAATCTTGCATTATACAGAAAAATAATAATATGCGAAAAACTAAATTACAACATTCACATAATACTAGAGTCCAAACCATCTCAAGTGAATAAATAAATAAATAAAGTCTTGCCGAATAAACCATCGGTTAAAAATCCAAACCAAATAATGAATCCAACTAATAAGAATATCTGAATACAAGTCTGAAACTGAAATACTGAATAAATAAAGTCTCAAATGGGGAAACACGCCCAAACTGAAATACTAAAATACTGCTGAAGGTCCTAACTAGAAATGAAGGAATGATGAGTCTAATCAAAATCCTGCAAGCCTC
Source organism: Sambucus nigra (assembly GCA_949130495.1). Classification (NCBI taxonomy): domain Eukaryota; kingdom Viridiplantae; phylum Streptophyta; class Magnoliopsida; order Dipsacales; family Adoxaceae; genus Sambucus; species Sambucus nigra. The sequence goes on along the minus strand of OX422208.1, from coordinate 28,268,071 downwards.
AATAGCACTTTAACTATGCGTCCCTGTAAAGAATCATGAGGTCTGGTGTCCCTGTGGCAGTACACCTAAAAGGTTTTGAAAATATTTTATAGCAAGGGATAAAACCCAAAATATTTTGAAAATATTTCGCAAGTATTTATCACAATTTAAAATCAGTTAGTGATTACACATGTTAGGTTCATGTACACTCGCTTAAGTTACCTCACCTCTCAACTATTGTGTACGCCTAACGTTTCTACTTAGCCCACATAGCTATTCTAACCAAGCTAACTAGACTTAAGTATTTCTAAATATGAACACGTCTCTGTTCCCGTACCGCCCATACAGTACTTCACCCGTTAGTTAACGTTTCTCATACGTTATAATAGTTGAAATTATCATTTCACATATATTCTCATTTTTTCAATTAATTAAGTTTCACTACTTAATTCAATCTTTAGATATCCACTATCTAACTGTCTACTGTCATATATATATCACTAATATATATATCACTACTACTTCTCTCTCAAAAGAACCACCGTGAAACATGGGCATACTTTGCTATCAGTCCAAATACCTCTCGTACTAAATAGGGACAAATGGTTCGGTACATCTCCTCGAACCCAAAATTAATTAACAAACAGTGGAGGCGAACATAGTTATACATGCAATCATCTAATCCATATTTAATCATCAAAACATTACGAATATCATTCAAGAGTGGATTTAATCATTTAATCCTCAAAACCCCTAGGTTTTCATATTCTCCATTAATATTCAACATAAACCCTAAATTAATTTATGGATAATAACTCAAAATCTCTAATCTATTATCCTCTATTGGTATCAAATCATTCTACATGCAATTCCTACCTAAACATGCTTTTAAATCATTCTTTTTCTTCCAAGAATTATCACTTTAATCAAAATATGACGAAACCCTAGTCATATAGGTATTATAACTTTAAATAACTTGGATATAAACACTTGCTTTGATCATTAGGGTCTAATTTCATGGCTTGGTGATGGGTTTGATTATATTCTCTATCAATCCTCACTCCCAGGCTGTTTGTGGTGCAAAATTGAGATGAAAAGCTCCAAGAATCTCTTCAAAAGCTCCAAGGACTCTCTCCTTTTGTTCTCCAATGGACTCCCGTTGTATTTTGAGTTTTTAACCCTTAACCCTCTTATCTAACATCTGATAAAGGAGTTAGAGATTCGTAGGTCTTATAACCCTCATTTCTCAAATGACTAAAATGCCCTTATAAGGTGTCGGTTTAGCCTAAAAATGCCCCGGGACTAAATCAACACCCCCGAGTATACTATTTTGACTATTTCGACCCTTCCGGAGTCATCCATGACCTCAAAATCATTATTCGAGTCACTCAACATATTTATTCCATCTCGACCCCAAATTAGTCTACACGCGACTCATGGTTGAGATAATTCGAATTACGCCAATATCACTCGTTATCACGCCTAATAATTTCCATACATTATTTAATATTTTCACTTCGTAAATTAAATTCATAATATTAATCATTATATCTCTCTCGATTAATATTAAATAATCACATTGTCATGCAAATCAATTAAATTACTTCTCTGGCGTAATTTAAAATAAAACTAATTAATTTTCAAATTAATTAAATTCAAATACTCATAAATATGAGGTGTTAGATTTAAACCGATTCACAAAAACTATTTTGGGGTGTAAAGTGTGAATAAAAAAGTGTTTTTGGTTAAATAAAAAGTGAAAAAATTTGCAACAGTTATACCGGAAACATTTTGGCAAAAGTCTTAGAAAAATTAAACACGAAACAGGTATTTATTAGGCGAACAAAAATTTTGAGGCGGCAGCTCATTTGAACAATAATAAATCTCGTTCGAACGAGAATAGCATCTCGTTAGAACGAAACAGGAGTTCGTTCGAATGACAATGCTATCTCGTTTGAACTAGCTTTAAACGACCTTTAAATGATGCAAAACACTACGCCCTCATTAGATGCTCGTTAGATATAAAGAGCAAATGATGCTTTGAACGACTTTGACATCTCCTTCAAATGAGAATGCTTTCTCGTTTGAACGAGGTCAGTGAACTTTGAAAAAAAAATGCCTGAATTTTAAAACAAAAAAATCTTGTTTCGGTTTTGATATAAATAAAACATCCTAAAATAAATTTAATGAATAAATTTAAACTCCTAATAGTTTATATACCTTCTTGAGATGTAGAGGAGTCTTGAACTTGGAGATGTTGGTGTTTGTTTTTATGAGTCAGTGCGAGTTGGTTTGTAATAAGATACGCCCAATATGCCAAAGTGCAAATAAACAAATAAAAGCCCTAAGCTAAAATATTTACGCTTACATAAATTGAGCAATTTTTGTGCCCATTGATCATTGATCAGTGTCATTGGGTTCCTATGGACGATTTGACATAACCTAATTGTCTCAGATAGTGCTTTAGAAAGTACGTTTTCGTCACATCTAAGCATATTAGAATGTCATGGTAGAACTCTACCTCATGAAATGGGTTGGATACTCTCTCATATTATATGGATCCCAAAACACCTAAGATGATAGTAAAAATAAATATAACTACCACAAGTTATGTAATGGTATCACAAAACAATAATAGTATTATAATATAATACTTGTATTACTAGCAACCATGTCATGAATTTTCTCATGAAATTTAATGATTGTTGGAAGTGCATTCTTCTACAAGACTGGTTGCAATGACCATCGAGAAATCCTAGCCATTGTGTAATTTAATTTTACATTTTTGCAGACTCCAAACTCCTTAAAGGATCATAGATACATGACTATATAAATAATACACAATATTCTCTAACATCTTTTAGAAAAATACGGCAATTCCATCGAGATATTAACAATTATACTATTTATTTTTACTTATAAAAAAAATAAGAAGTCACTCATTTGACTCACTCTAGATCAAGGAGGAAGGATAAGTTGATGGTATACATGTTCAAAGACCCTCATGCCCCATGCATTCCTCCCACCTTTTTGATATTCTTCGGACTTTAAAGGTTGTTTACTGAAATATTCATTTTCAATCTTACTAGGAAAGTCATTACATCTAATTATGTATATTATTGATACCCTTTCATACTGATTAAGTTAATCTTCGGTGCTTCAACTTCATTGGCCTTGGCCTCAGCTTTATATGTCTCAATAATCCAATTCAACCTCACAACATATGATTGATGTCATTCTTCTTTTGCCTACTTATTTCAATCTCCCAAACATTTAACTAATAATTCATTTGCCTTCTCGGGTGACATATCTTATCCTTCAGCATATCCATAAACGAGGTTCCTAATCATCTGAACTCCCAAGATTTAGGTAAAGTCATCAAATGTGATCTTCATCTCCTCAGATGACATATGAAAGTTGTTAGTCTCCGACTTTTAACTCTCCACAAATACTGAAATCAGATCATAATCGATATAACCGTGGTTGTATTGCACCAACCCTGTAAGCCTTAACTTCTTAACTCGGTCATGGGCGCCATTACAATGATCCCTTAGTCACCATTAATTATATTAAAAAGGTGGTCAATGCACAATAAGGACCCAAGTTTAACCTACAATAGAAAGGATAATGTTTTTTATACATATAAATAATAAGAAATCATAAATGTATGAATACGGTCAATGGTGTACAATATGGTGGGTGAAGTGATTTAGTAACAAAAGGTACTTGAGGCCATTATAATCGTTTCCCCTTTTACTTGTCTTTAATGGATGGACCTACTTAGCGAACTTCTACATGACCATCGTCCTCAAACTCAATGTCGTCATTACTAGCTCGAAAGATATGGGTAGGATCAGGGTCTTGGATAATTGTAGGCCCATGTTCTTAGACATTAAAAGCCTTAGCCTCTTAGACATTGCTAGAGGAAGTGACATCATGAACCTTACGAACATTTTCCTCTTTCATTAAAGCATTAAGATATTCCCAACATTTTGTAATACCCCATATATTTAAATAAATAAATAGTTATTTAATAATTATTCTAAATTTTCTCATGTGTATGATTGGTTGTGTAATTTATTGAAATATTTATTTCTTGTTATAATTAAATTTAAAGTGAGAATTTAAATTAAATATGTACAATTCATAATTTAATAGTAGCATTGTTATTTATTTTTTATTGCAATTGTGTACCGTTAGATTGGGTTATAGGAGACATAAAGGCTCACAATGGCATTTTTAGTATGCTGGATTTAGGCCCAAGATTGGGAGACCTTTGGGATAAGTTTTGAGAGCACATGAGTAGTGTTTTGGGCTTACTTGGAGGTCTGAATTCAGGTGCGTAGGAGACATGTGGAAATTAGAGGATAGAAATATGTGTTCAGCCCTCATAATTATCACATCATTAAATAAGACAACCCTATCAGTCGAGGAAATATTAGAAGAGTAAGAGAATTAATAAGAGGAACTTAACCAATGATTCAATCTTGTAATTTCAAGAAAGGAATAACTTGTTTTACTACATATTATATATAATTCATGCATATTCAATTGCTACTATGATTTATACTAGTTAATCACATATTATGTTGATATATTATGTTAAATCATGGAATAAACTAGATTTAGTCTTGTTTAAGTGCTTATAATTGTTTAGATATGTTGTAGGATTGATCTATAATGATGATACACATGTTTAGGACAAGATATCATCATCTAATTTGATGTTAATTGATTAATCATGTAATTAAGTTGAAACTTTATGAATATGCTAAAATTGATGATTAAGCCTTTATTTTGATAGATTTAATATGGGATAATCATTATATATTGTTATAAACATGCTTAGAATCATATATATATATATATGATATTTGGGGTGTTTTGAGACTGATTATATGTTAGGATGACCCTTAATTAGAATCTGAAGTGAAGAAAATTGATTTCATTAAATTGTGGGTGAGTTTTTGCAATACGAAGTCGTTTTAGGTTTGTTGGGGAAGGGTCGTCCAAATTAGTCATTGTTCGCACGGAGGAAAAATATGCTCGTGTGCGCGAATATGAGAACAAAGCATATTTTTACTATATAAACATAATGTTACCTCTTTCAGTTCGGATTTCCCCTAGGATTTTGGATTAGGATGTTAGTATGCTAATCTTACATATTTTCATAGAGATTATATATATGAAAATGAGCAATAGTCTGGGGTTAAAGAGGTCGTCATATGCGATTAAGATTGTAAAATGTATTTGTATACACGTATTACTCATATTTTTTTTTATTATATGTGGACATACTAGGGACGTATAAGTATTTCATGATGAACCAATTGGTGGGGATTGGATGAGATTATTCGCGAGACCAGGTACTATACCCCTGGCTGATGATACAGGTTGTGTATAGATCTATATCGCAATATTATGTGTTGTTAGTCAACTGTATCATCTAAGGGAGAGAGTAACATGGTTATATTTGTTTTCTATTTGTGTCAAGTGTTTACATGGTGAGGGTTTCGTTGTAGTGATTAGAATCATTTCATTTGCATTAAGCTAATATGTATAGTTGTTTCGGCGATGAACATATTTATGTAAGAATATTAGATTATGATTATGTGATTACTATAATGTGCCTATTCTATAGGTATGCGATAGATGTGCACTATTAGAAGAGAGGTGAGGAGTATCTCATGGGAGTGCGATACCAATTTAAATATGAGATAAAACATTTTCTAAAAAAAATATAGCATTTATGCACTTGCAAAATATTTTCACAACTCGGGCTCTAACCCGTTTATCTATTTCCTTCTCTTTTGCTATATATATATATATATATATATATAGGTGTCCAGACACAGGGACGCCTGGATAATGATTCCTTCGAGTCAGACGTGTGCTGCAGCAGCTGTGGATGCATGCAAGTTTACTGTAGACGCTTATATCCTTGTAATCTAGATAGGAGATACTGTAGAACTTTCGGGCTGAAAGCCCAATTGTATTTATTTATTGTTTTACCGCCTTTTAGTGCTGCATTCGATTTGGTTGTATTATGTTAAACCGAGTGTTCGGTTATTTCTATTTCATCTCAGTTTCATTTATATATAAACTATGTGGATGTTTTAATTGAATAGGTTAGTTTAAAAAGATTAATTAAATAAAATTTTGACGCTAGCCTAATAGGTTATTAGTAATTAATTTGGTTTTCGACAGTGATGCTAAGAATAAACCATATGAGACTCCGTTTTAATTTGGTACAGGATTGATCGCCCGGTATTTTATTAGGTGGGGTGTCACAGATGGTATCAGAGCATCATGTTCTAGTGTCCTTAGGAATCTGTGCGGACATACTACGCTTTTAGCGTTTCTCTAGATTTGATTCAGAGCCTTAGGATTAGGATTTTTGATTCCTCTTGTGAGATTTCATTCTCCTGGTATTACATAAGATTTTCGCAAATCCTCTACGCGCTCGTTCGAGGTTCGTGTGCTGATCAAGGAAGGGTGACTAAGGAACCATGATCAGGGTAGTAGGAGGCGAGGCTTAGTTGGAGCTATAAGTTGAAATTGGAGACCAGGACCACACTAGAGTTCACTCTCCGTGTGGAATTTGTCAAGGATGCTTGCAATGACTACTAAAGTATAGTAGTTATGAGTATCCAAGTACCGATATTGTAGAGAGTGGTGCTAAACTTGAATTACCCAGTGAAGTAAAAATCGGGAAAAAGGTTTGAAAAAGTCTTTGATAAGGACGATACGTTGAAGATAAGTCATGCGAAGTAAGTGTACTATTACTCAGTGGAAGTAGAGGGCTCAGAAGCTTTGGCTTAGAGCTGGGTATGGAAATGCCCATATGTGAAAATTTGAAGAAAATTTTTCACTCGTGGGAGAAATATTGAAATGGTGGGAACGGTGGTCACCATATTCGGGGTAACATGATGTTTTGCTCATAAAGGGATCTTACGGATGGTTTTAACCGCTAATTCCCATAATTTAGCAGGAATAAAAAGAATGCAATTTGAATTATTCACATAAGGATCGGTCAGAGGCCGACAGTGAATAAAGATTGATAGAGAAAAGTGAACCTAATACCGAGGTAAGGTAGGTACAACGAAGATAGAGGCCTTCAGAAGAATGATAGGCTCACTAGAAAGTGTTGCTAAAACTTATGGAGAATTTGTGTTCGTAGAACCCCATTGGTGGACATCCACTTGGGGAATTCATTGAAACAGGGCTAGTAAGGCCAGTAGTGGAGTTTCCTTTTGACGAAGAAGTTAAGGGAACCATGAAGGCGATTTACATGATCGAGTTTATAGACTCTGAGATACTGATAACCATAATATGGTCAGGGTGGCCAGAAATGGGGAATGTTGTAATGTGGGATGTGTAACCACACGATTAGTCCTTACCCAGTAGGAGTTAAAGGACAAGAGTAGCGTGCCTAGATGGGGCATTGATTAAAGTAGTTTTTGGTTCATTTAGGGTAAGTGTACCATGTCAGGGAACCAATTGGAGCAGTCAGGGACAATGGCGAAGCTATTATTACGAGTTTTACCTTGGATGAAAGAGGTATATTTTACGTGGATAGATAGAGTCGTGGTATTTCTCTAACCTTAGACTCGTGTGTGTAATTCGAGCTCTGTGGTGGTATGGATAACGTTATATAGTTTATGTTTATATGTATTTTCGCGGTAGCGGGATTCCATTTTGAAATTTGTATATGGTTTGTACTACTCATTTTGTATGTGTTATACGAGTATAGTACTATTATAAGAGTAATGTTATTGTATGATCGGAGCGATAGCAAGCAAAGGATGGCAAGAATATCGTATCCACGGTTCCAGGATGGAACAAGTTATTGTTGCTATATCTCACCTGTATATAGATTGAGTTCGCCTTTATTATTATGGGTATATGGAACTTCGGTGAGAAGATGTTTCATTATCATGCTTTGAGTGCGTGGCGACCTTATAGATATGATTTAAGGTATGCAGGATTTATTATTGAGCTATCAGTATAAGCTCGTTGTTGTTTGCGATAAGGACTTAGTGTTAGTACAAGCGCTTGGTGGTGTGGCTCCTGGAAGGAAATAGGAGTTTTGACCACATTTTGTCGATAAGTGGGATGGGATCATCCCAGTGGTATAATTGAAACTAACAGACCTCCACGACCAACCAAGTTAAGTAGTAGTGTATAGGAGGGATTCCTTGTTTGGATTTATCTTACGAGACGCTCCACGCATGAACCTTAACGACGTCGGTAATGGAGATATGTTATGGAATTCAAGGATATTGGTTTTGACACTAAGTCACCTAGTGTAGAGAAAACACCATAGACTGGGAGCCGTGTGCAAATTGTATGCTTGTGGCGATATAAGTGCTATGGCGAAGCACTAAAATGGTTCTCTCACCGTAAGTATGCGGGTGAGGTAAGGTAAAGGAAATTGATTTAAGGCTTATAACTAGACCTTGATGAAAAGGCACATTTTGGAGGTAGGATGTTTTGAGGTATGATGGTTGTAACCTATTTGAAGAGAGTAGGCACCCCGATTAGTTAGACTTTCCATTTCACCAAGATGGGAGGATATCGTAGTTGACGCCCGTCAGTAAGTTAGCGAGGTAGGATTTAGGACGTCCCACTGGTGTGCCTTAGACCATTATATCTCGATGACCGACGATGCGAAGAAGTAGTGTAATGGGTGGGTTCCTTGTTTGGATTTTGCTTTGCAAGACATCCCACGTATGAACCTGAGCAAATGTTGGAAGTTGAGAGAGGTATTGGGCACTAGGGATAGTTCTAATTTCATGTGGGTAGGATAACGCATCGTTATTAGGATTATTAGGAAGTAAGTTCAGCAGAATTAGTAGCGTCGAGGTAAGGAGTTAGTTGTGAATTAACCACAAGAAGATTTGTGGGTTAGCCTTGAAGAAGGATTGGACTTCCATTTATATGACGCATGGGATCTAGTGAAGATGGTTGAGGTTACACAAGTGTGAGCACCAGGCCAAGAAAGTGATGCCCATTTTAGAGAAAGTGTTACGTGTGTGATGTTTGCAATGGTTGTGCAAATAAGCACGGGTTAAAAGGTGTATGGGCAACTTGGTAAGTTGGTTTTATATACCGCCTCAACTAGAAGGGGCACAGTATATAAAGTTAAAGTATATGCTATGAGGCAATTATATGTGAGATTGAAGTTTGTGCATGGAACGTCGTAAGAGGTACGCGATAATCCAAGTGTATGGGCGCAGTTAGAGCTAGCACGCCTAAAACTAAGCGATGGGACTGATGGGAATAGTCAAGCATTAGTGTAGTTTCCTTTTAAAGGAAATTCGAAATCTCGAGGTGAGCAAACAGACTTTTAGAGTAAAGCAGCAAATATATACCTGTTTTCTTTAGATACGATTATAGAAGCACTAGTTGCGACGCGACGTTAGAGTTAACCTTACGATCGAGGTAGCATTGTAGCATATGGAGATCTAGATAAGCCAGTAGTAGAGTATAAACCTTGAAAGAGGTGAGTACTGAACGAATGTATGGTTGAGAACCATTTGGATTAGTACCATTCCACTTTGAGGCATTAGGATGGGAGTGATTCACGATCCTAGGTTAGTGTTGATAGTAACGGTTGTATCCAAATTTCGAGGGCAAAATCCTACTATAAGGGGGGAGAATGTAATACCCCGCACTTTTATGGATAATTAAATTTAATAAGTAAGTGCAATTTGGGAATTTGAGGATATATCATGAATAGTAATTTTTGAAGTTTTCAAGGATTAGATGATTTTCGATGTGTGTTATATTTACTTTTGGGATTAAGTAAATGAGTTGGAGTATTTTAATTATATATCGCAGCTGGGTAAAGCGACAAAGGGTAATATTTTAATGGAAAAGCCCGCATTAAATTATGTTGGGTTAAATTAGTGATTTGCTGTTAAATGACTCGGATGTAAATTTTGATTGTGCAGTTGGTATCGGAATGGCCGAGATAGTCAGATTAGAGTATCCAGGGGTAGTAATTGGGTTTCGGGAATTTTTGGACCAGTAGGGACTCGTAATTGAGTAAACGAGTCATTTTGAGTTAATAAGGGATAAACCCTTATTTCTCCCTTTTAAGGCACGAGAGAGGAAGAAAGAAAGAAATAAAGAAAGAAAGGAAGAGGAGAAAAGAAGAAAAGAAGACAAGAAGAGAGAAAAGGGAAATTCTGGCCAAACTTCGCGGGATTCGACTCGAGGTCGTCGAATTTCATTCTCCAGACAAGTGTGTACTTGCTTTATTTTATTTAGTGTATATATCTCATATTATAGTTGGTAAACTATATTATTTTGGGTTAGAACCCTTAAAATAAATTTGGGAAAATTTGAGTATGATTTTACATATTGATGTAATGTAAACTCTTAGTGATTTCTAGTGTTAAATCCATGATAATGGAGTGTAGAAATGAATTGAAAAGGGGAAAATGGCAAAACTAGGGTTTTAAGGATTTTTGGGTATAAATCTAAGAAAAATTGGTTTAATCCCCAAATTAATTGATGTGTTAGCTAGAAATAAATGTTTAGATGTTTGTGATGTTGTGGGTGAAGATTAGAAATCATGAAAATGGAGTTTGGAGTTGTTTATTGAAAATTTGGAGAACCAATTTTCGAAGAACTGGTGTGACCGGGCCATCGCGCCCCTATGTCCGGTCGACCACGTCAAGGGAGAAGGGGCTACTGGTTGGCTCGTTAGGCATATTTTCAAACCGCGGTCGACCAGGGGTCCAGGGCCGGTCGACCGACACTCTGTTTTCAGCCCAAGATTTTTGAGATTTTATTCCTTCTCCTCTTTGAGTTAATACTTAGGGGCCTATTAAATTAGAGTATTAAAGGGATTAATTATCTAATGGACTCTAGGAGTTGTGTATTGAGCTTGGATTATTTGAGAGGTTAATCCAGGGTGTGGACCTAACTAATGTTTGGGATGAAATACATTCGGGAAAATCATTAGGCAAGCATGCGCATGTGTATTTAAACGGATAGGATAAGTACGGGCCGATTGAAATGGAGTAAGTCCTAGGAGGTGATTAGGATGGAATTTGGGTTATAGGATAAATAGGTTTGAACGGTTATCCGATACGTCTGTGGATGACTATCGTATAGGTAAGAAGAAACCTATGGGACTAAAATAAGTTGAGGGTCGACTTATTTAATAATTATGAATTGGTAAATTCGGTGAGTATATAAATCCTTAACAGTGGGTAAGGTACAAATAATATATATCAAGTGAGGGAATACTTTTGGGTTTAGTATCGTGAGTGTGCAAATACTTGAATGTTATTACTAGTGGGAACCTTTGGAGTTATTTGTCATCGTTATGTGAGATTGGCAATTTTTGGCCTTATATATATCTGAGGAACAATGTAGATTATATATACGATGTGATTACAGTATATATAATATGATACAAATACACACACACACACACACACATATATATATATATATATATATATATATATATATATATATATATATATATATATATATATATATATATATATATATATATATATCTGTGTGTGAATGGTATATTTAAGTGAAGCACCCCCCTCTAATGCTATCATGGGAAGTTGCGCGATGTGGGTGAGGCTCCTGGCTTGAGGAGCAGGGAGCGTATAGTCCCCAAGTCATAGCGTCCATTTTTATATTGTGTGATTTTTATTAAGGATGAGACGTGGTGGGTATGTTTCGTCTCATTTCCATGGAGGAACTATGACCCCTTCCCATACATTGTGATTTGGTTTTTACCAAGTCGGTGTGAGAGTCCGACCGCTAGTATCCAGGATGGTATATGAGTGATTCCCTGGAAGATGATAGCATTGAGAGACTGCATGCTCGAGTTATAGCTCGCTGGGATGGTTATTATACTTGTGTGTAGAGTATATTACTTATGTATGAGAACAAGATATTATATATCTCTGAATAGTGTAAAGAGATAAATGAATAAGGATTTATTCTCATTCCGACAAATTTTATCCAGACTTAAATTATGATTGTATATTAAAGTGAGTATTATATATGTGTATTTATATAAGTATATATATATATATATATATATATATATATATATATATATATATATATATATATATATATATATATATATATATATATATATATATATATATATATATATATATATATATATATATATATATAAACGTTATGTACTGAGGGCCTAATGGATCTCGACGATCGACATTTCCAAGTAGTAGTGTATCGGGGGGGTCCTTATTTGGATTTCGCTTCGCGAGACACCTCACGCACGAACTTAGAGCAGTGTTGAGACTGGAGAGAAGTTTAGCCCTTAGTGCTCGGGTTAATTAGGATTGTAGGGATTGTATGGAACATATTAGTTAGGCAGGGTAGCTTAACTAGGTTATTTAACAGGTATGCGATAGATGTGCACTATTAGAAGAGAGGTGAGGGGTATCTCATGGGAGTGTGATACCAATTTAAATATGAGATAAAACATTTTCTAAAGAAAATATAGCATTTATGCACTTGCAAAATATTTTCACAACTCGGGCTCTGGCCCGTTTATCTATTTCCCTCTCTTTTGCTATATATGTATATTTATATAGGTGTCCAGATACAGGTAAGCCTGGATGATGATTCCTTCGAGTCAGACGTGTGCTGCAACAGCTGTGGATGCATGCAAGTTTACTGTAGACGCTTCTATCCTTGTATTCTAGATATGAGGTACTATAGAACTTTCGGGCTGAAAGCCCAATTGTCTTTATTTATTCTTTTACTACCTTTTAGTGCGGCATTCAATTTGGTTGTATTATGTTAAATCGAGTGTTCGGTTATTTTTATTTCATCTCAGTTTCATTTATATATAAACTGTGTGGATGTTTTAATTAAATAGTTTAGTTTAAAAAGATTAGTTAAATAAAATTTTGACGCCAGCCTAATAGGTTATTAGTAATTAATTTGGTTTTCGACAGTGATGCTAAGAATGAACCATATGAGACTCCTGTTTTAATTTGGTACGGGATTGATCGCCCGGTATTTTATTAGGCAGGGTGTCACAGTATATTGGGTGTGAGTAATGACGGGGACAATAAGAGACATAAATGAGTTGCATTTAACACTGTTCAGTAAACTAAGCTATTTTTTTGGGGGGGGGGGGGGAATGTGGGGTTGGCCCCACGTATTTTCTCAAAAAACTCCTTTTCAGCTATTCAGCATTTTTAGGAGCGGGAATGAGTGGACAAGTCATATGATCAGTCTTATCTAGTGATCAGAGTAAGATATGTAGAGTCATCTCTTACTGTATTTATTTCTTAGTTGGAACTTGTATATTTTAGTTATTCTTTTATGGGCTCGTGGTGGGCTCCAAAGTTGTTTATATTTTCATTTGCATTTGGATTAGTTGAGACTTTGTTATTGTGGAAACTTATTCAAGTTGTTGATTCAGTTATTTTGGACTCATATTTATTATCTCATTTTAATAGCATATTGTATTTACTCTTGTGGATGATTTTTGATTTCTGTATTTATCATTGATGCTTAGAGTATTAATAATCGTTCGAACCTTATGAATTGGATATGTAGGATTGATCACCCTAAATATGAAATTTACGGGAGGTCACACATTTCCTCTTAAAATGAATGATCGGCGTCCTTTTAGTCCTTGAGTAAGCCTTTGTTGATTCCATATTTTAACTAAATAGAATATAGTATAACCATTATGCAAATAAAATTATGACCAAAAAAATCAAACCCTTAAATTAAGACAGAACAATAAAGGTGCAATGAGGATTTGACACATCAATGACAAACAAGATAATAATAATAATAATAATAATAATAATAATAATAATAATAATAATAATAATAATAATAATAATAATCGAGATAAGTATGACGTGAACTAAAAAATCTCGAGCCTCTGACCCCTATTATGTAGAATAAAACATTAAGAAGTCCTCAAACTCTCTTGGTCTAAGCAATAAGACAATATGAGAAATTCGAGCTTTGGAAGATAAACGAATGGTGAAAGATCGTCATTCAGACATCGACTAAGACATATATATTTTTAATTACATTTGGCTCGGTATGAGGTCTCCGAGTGTGATCCATATTCCTTGGGATCGGGACCCCAAAGTTGCATAAATTTTTTAATCTTCAAATATTTTGTCATGGTGTTCCATTTCGTTTGATCGAATATCACATTGTTAGGGTTTTTTTACAAAGTTTTTATCATTCATATCACTTCTTTAGAGAAAAATCAGCCTTTTTCAACACCCAACACATAAAAATTGACACTATTGTCTGAAAATGTCATAAATCCTAGAAAACAAATGTATAGAGCAAGCGTGAGTAGCTTAGCCCACTAGTGGAGGAGATTGTTTAGATCAACAAAAATGGTTTCATAGTTTAGAGGGTTTGAATGTTTGATGTTTAAAAAGGTTTAAACATTTGAGATAGAGATATAAATGGAGAAAGATGGAAAATAATGAGAAACAAAAAATTCAACTTTAAATTCATGGATGCTCATTTGTGGTAAAAAAAAAAAGGAACACAAATTGCTCCTAGTGGGGTGTTAGTAAGTTATGTAGAATTATGGAGTATTTTATTTGGTGCCCTTTGCATTGCTCTACTAACATGAATAGGTGACCCAAAATAAATCATACAAGATACAAATCGGTAAATATAGAGAATACATAATTTAATCACCATTTTAACCCGTTATTACTCAAAAAAGACTATAAGGATTATATATAAGTCAAGCATTTCTATTCAAACTCAAAGACACATGATACAAGCGACACGCTAATAAGTTATGTTAAAGCCATTCTCACTTTTTCTTTGACAATATGGTGCTTTAAAATGCATTGTGCAATATATTCAAAAATTAATATTGTGGTGGAAGAGATAAAAATTAGGGGTGTCTCCTATATTTTGTGTTTCAAAATAATAAATATGAAACTTTTATTAATTATATGTGACACGATTTTTTTAATTATTTTTTCCTTTTTAAAAATATTTATTACTTTTTCATAAGTGAAACCCCGAGTGAAAAATTAAAGTGCATGTAGACTAGGTCACTTAATTTAAGATAAATCAAGAAAATGAAAAATGCATGATGTATATACATTTTTCAGGAATAAAGAAGAAAAAAGCAAAAAAAACACCAAAATTGCCAGAACGCAACCTGGATGTTCCAAAAGCCTGCAAATTAAACCACCATCTCAAAGATCTCGGCGAATGCGCTTCCCGCAACAACAACCAATGGATCCTCCATTCCTAGATTCAGAACTTTCCTCGCACCCCTTAGAAGTTACCGACGACACCATGCAAGATTTAGCACCCGCCTCACAAGATTGGACATAGAAGGCATCCAATCTCGAATAACTCGCAACCAAGATGACAACATGCAAACAATCTACAAAAGAGAAAATCAATCAAAGGGGAGAAAATAAATCAGAATACAAGTGCAAAACTAAAAGGTACATTCATACGTCCCATTGAAGAACCTCCTCGGAGAAAGGAGGGAAACTATCTATAGTCTCCTAAGGGTGATGAAGCACAGAGATAACATGTCCTCCACTTAATTGGATGTGGTAAGAAGGAATGGAGAATACTTAACGAGAATTTCCTCTATCTCCGTCGTCACGCCACTCCTCGAGGTATGCACTGAAGAGACCGACACACTCTTACCCTTCCCAGTTCCTACGGATAAAGGGGGCACACCCTTCACAACATAGATCGATGGCGGCATTAACTAACTGGTTACAAGTCTAGACAATAAAACCCTCCCATCACGTATGTGTAGAGCATATAGGGCTCACCCGCCATCATTGCCGACCTTGCCTCGTTTAATATCTCCTTCACCTTCCTCAAGCACTCACCCTCCATCATTTCCCTTACCATCCTCTCTCCTAGGTACTAAACATATTGAAACTCATGCGCCATCAGTCTTCGCATTTGGGCATGAATGTTTGTAACTCCCACAACCCCTGAGGCCAGATGCCAAGGATAGAACGTCATCTGCCCCCAAATAAAAGTCGGTCATTAAAAATCTAAAAAATTCAAAAAAATACACAAATGACAAAACCAGTGCCTAACCCGATCACTCATTAGGGCGTTCAACACTACCTTCACATCCTTCTAGGCCAAGAACTCCTTCGACTTCCTGTTAGACCTCCTCCACTGGTATATCCTCAAAAACTCCCCACCTCATTCACCTATTAGAGACAATAACCCAACATTGTACCCAATCACCTCATAAAACCATATCTGCAGAAGGTAACATAAGATTTTTCCAAATCTCAAGGAATAAGAAGAAAAGCAGAAAAATAAGAGCAGTATCTAAAAGTTACCTTCAGAAGATACGTGGGCCCGGTAAAAGTCTATCAATGAGACCTACTGAAAGCATCCATAGAAGCATAAAGGGGCGCCAGCGTGAAGATCACCCAGACATACAAGTAAATCTCATAGATAACTCGTAGAAAAGGAAGAAATCATAAATATATGACGTCACCCCTTGTAGCCACCAGAAATTCCCAGAGCAAAAGAAAAATAAATAAACAGATTGCCTGCCTCACATGCTTAAAATTGATAACATCAATCCATTTGGCCATCAAGGTGTCCTTCTAAGCATAAATGCATGTCGTCACCCCCTTCACACTCCAACTCCGTCAACTGATGCACATCCATCGGAGTGAATGTAAACTCTCCTATGCCCAAATGCAATGTATGAATAGTGTTACACCACCTCTTATCCAAAGCGCACAATACCGCCGAAGATTATGGCGTTTCAATAAAGGCCCCCGCGAGAGGATCAAACCCGATAACCTTTACCATCAACTTCACCGTTCCAGGGAGATTTTACCACACCTTCCTAATCCCCGTCTGTACTAGAGAGTGAATGCCCGATGAAGAAACATCCACCCACACATAAGCAAAAATCCTAACCCCCAGCAAAAAAAAACAAAAAAATAATAAACTTAAAAGTAAGGGCAAACTCTCATATAACAGTTCAAATTCTTCACCGTTGAGGAGAAATATTCCCAGGCTCCCTCAGCAAGACCCTCTCGTTAGTCATGACCTCAAGAATATCATATGGATTCTCACTCCCAAGCACTAGCACCTTCTCATCGCGCCACTCTAAGGAAGCCCAGTCATCAGCGATATAAAAGGGTCATTAGTTATGTCTTCCATAATTCCATTCGAAGGAAAGCATCTAAGACTGATTGAGAGAGAGAGAGAATTTTATTTTTAAAAGTGTGAAAAATGATAGACTCGCCCCGTTTTTATAAGGGACCAGGGATATGCCTATCGCCAGTCCCTGGCCATGCCTATCGGTAGTAACTTTTTAAATTTGTCAAGAATCCCAAGAGTTTGTGACATGTGCCAATAAGCACGTCCTTGCCTAGGCCTATTGGCATCCCCCTTACTTGTTGTCACAAAAATTCCAAAAATCCAAAAAATTCCCGAAACATTTGCAAATTATCACCCCCCAAAGGGGGTCAAAGCCTTAAAATCCATCAAAATCACAATATTTTTTAGATAAATCATTAAAAGAAATTATCAATCTCATATCGTCGTAAAAATCATTCTCAATCCTTTAGGCTCATAGAATTGACCTCGACCCTTTGAATCAGGCCGCTTTCACTCTTTAGGTCCAACGAATTGATCTAGGCCCGCAGAATTGTCCTCGGCCCTCTAAATCAGGTTACTTTCACTCTTTAGATCTTCAGAATTGACCTAGGCTCACAAAATTGGGCTCGACACTCTGAATCAAGTCGTTTTCACTCTTTAAGTCCACATAATTTACCTAGGCTCGTAAAATTGGCCTTGACCCTCTGAATCTGGTAGCTTTTATTCTTTCGGACCACAAAATTGACCTAGGCCCACATAATTGGCCTCGACCCTTTAAATCAGGTCACTTTCACTCTTTAGATTTGCAGAATTAACCTAGGCCCGTAGAATTATACTCGACCCTCTAAATCAATATGCTTTGCTCTTTAGGTCTACAAAATTGACCTAGGCCCGCAGAATTGGCCTTGACCCTCTGAATCGGGTCACTTTCACTCTTTAGGCCCGGTGAATTGGCCTAAACCCTCTGAATCAGGTCACTTCACTATTTAGATCTGCAAAATTGACCTAGGCCCGCAGAATTGGCCTCGACCCTCTGAATCGGATCGGTTTCACTTTTTAGGTCTGGAGAATTGACCTAGGCCCACAAAATTGGCCTTAACACTATGAATCAGGTCACTTTCACTCTTTTAGTCCTCAGAATTAACTTCGACCCATAAAATCAGACACCTATAGGTCTTTAGGCCCACGAGGTGACCTTAAATCGCCAGTAGAGGTCTCGACCCACTGAATTGGTTCCTTATGCTCCTTAGTTCCTCAGAATTAGACCTTTACACTCAACATTCATAATTTTTCATAAAGGTGTCTATATTTTGATGACCTTGGTTTATTTTAATCTCGCCCGCCGAGGGCTCTGTAGAGACCCCATGCTAGTACCCTTCAAACACCTCCTTAGATCCCTAAAACCATCCTTTCACCCTCAAACCCCAGTAACCACTCCAAAACCTAACCTAGAGTATATCGGGTTCTTTTGAGCTCCATTTAACTTTGGTCAACTCTCGAAATAGAGAGTATCTCAATGAACTTCTATAGGGCTCGAAATAACCTTTCTAACGGTCTATGTCGTGTGGGAATTGGCCTTACGGTTTGCACATACTTGTCCTTTTACTCCAAATCCTGACCTAGAGTCCAATTGGTGATTTTGAACTCTATTAGACCTTAGTCAACTATTGGACCTGGGGGTTTCTCAATGCATTTTCATATGGATCTGAATACCCTTTCCAATGGTCTCGGTTGTGTGCGATTCGGACTTACGATTTGTATTTTATGCCTATTGTCCCAAAAAAGTCCATTTTGGATTGCCTATAGGCACCCCTGGCCCTCTGTCTATCGGCATAGTGGTACTTTACTTATCTCTAAAGCCACGAGGTATGCTAATAAGCAGACCTAGGCCTATGCCGATCGGCTGACCCCCTAATCCTAAAACTTTCCTATTTAAGGAGTCCATGGCCTCATTCTCAAAGACCATTTTTTGAAATTCATAGAGCTCCTGCCTCAAAATCAGTGCGCCGCCTTCCAAAAACATCATTTTCTAAACATTCTCTCCACATTTTCTTACATCACTTTTACCCCAAATTTTCCATCCATTTCACCACCACTTCATCACCATAAAAACAGCCTATGTCATTACAAATATCAGGAGCAAAGCTTCATAAAAGGTGGAATTTTATCCTTTTTTTAGCTCATTTAATTAGTGTCATTTATCTCACTTTATCACTCTTAGCATATCTTTGTATTAGATTTACTTTCCCACCCTTAATAATTCATTTTTTATTACTTATATACCTAAACCACCAAATTGTAATTCTCCCCCCTCCCCCCCCCCCCCCCCCCGGCATACACTTTCTCCACTTGTGCACATTTTTTCAACAACAAAAAATAAGAAAAATTCTAGTTTTTGTTTCATGTATTAGATTCCATCGTGATGTGCTTTTGAACTACGTGAACTTTGATGCCATTTCCGACCACGTAGGCCACTACACCAAAATGGTCA
The DNA here is from genome assembly GCA_949130495.1 of Sambucus nigra. NCBI lineage: Eukaryota > Viridiplantae > Streptophyta > Magnoliopsida > Dipsacales > Adoxaceae > Sambucus > Sambucus nigra. The sequence continues at coordinate 28,248,462 of OX422208.1, read as the reverse complement.
AATTGGCACCCTTCAACCTGTCACCCTTGTCACGGTCAATGATCGTGACAAAAAAACATGCGTTTTTTGTCACGGTCAATGACCGTGACATGTCGGTGACAATTCGGTCAGTAAAAAAACCCTCCCTCTCCTTTTTTCTCACCAATTCTCATTCCCTCCATTTCTCTCTCCCTCTCTAGCGACTACACACTCTCTCTATATAACTTTGGTACGTTTTCTCTCTCTATTTCTTCTGGATTTATGTATATGTGTATGTATATGTGCGTGTGTGTATATATGTGCATGTAAACGTGCGCGCGTGTGTGTGTGGTGTATATATGCGTGAGTGTGGGGGCGGACAGGGCTGGGGGGAGAGGAGGGGGTATATGTGTGTGTGTGTGTGTGTGTGTGTGTGTGTATATATATGTTTGTGTGTGTATATGTGCATGTGTGTGTATGTGCGTGTGTATATGTGTGTGTGTGTGTGTGTGTGTGTGTGTGTGTGCGTGTGGTGGGAAGCGGCAGTGGGCGGAGGGGGCAGGGCCAGGGGGTGGGGCAGGGGGCAAGGGGTCTGGGGTTGTGTGTGTGTGTGTTTAATTAAATTTTTATTGGTTTATTAGATATTGCCCCTCATATTGTAGTCCCCCTTGTAAAAGAATTGATTGATTGTTAATTTTTTTTGTATATTAATAATTACTGCCCCTTTCATATGCAAGTAGGATTGCCCCTCGTCGTAAATTAGTATATTAATAATTGTATACTTTAATTGTTAGTTTAATTGATGAAAAGAATTAATTGAGTAAATGAATTAGAAGGAGTACGGGATACACATTTGTTGTTGACATTGCAGTTGGATTATAGTGGATCGATATTGGGTTAGTGAATTTTAAAAGTGGCATGACCACTGGATTATTGTCCATATGGGGGTAGGATTTTTTAACTTTTTTTGAAAATTACTTTGTATAACGAACAATATATATATAGTATGATAATTAAATGAAACATGCTTGAAATTACATATAGTGCGCATAGATACTAACCTTCTAGTTCTTATGCGTACGCATTCAATAGCCCTTAGACCCGTTCGAGAGTCATTACCCCTGTAATGAGATCTCTCGAATTGTCACGTTTGGGACTGCATAATTTCTATATAATAATATTCTTAGTGGCTTAAAGTTGTTACTTTTGGAGGAAGTTCTGCAGTCATATCCTAATGTTCTCTGGGTACATACTAGATTGACAAGTGTGATTGTTATTTCAATTGATCAATGGAAATAACACTCATACTTGCCAATCTATGTCATGTACTTGGAGAACTACGGGGATATGTTGCCGATATTTTCTCAAATTGTAACCATGTGCATGAGTTGTTAAGTATATTACAGAAATATGCGGTATTGAATGGGATAGGACCTCTCACCCTTTAGAGGAGATGGATGAAATAAGAATTTCTATGATAAATTGAATTTAAATTTGAAATTTAAAAATCGAATATAAATAAGACATAATTAAATAAAACATACTATAAATCTAAGTTTTGTTTATACTAATCCATGAATATACGCTTCTTACCTTTAATAGGTTATTAGTTGTGGTAGCTGTGATGGGATATCTGAAATACAAAGAGTGGATGGGTCAGACAAATAGAATGGGGGATGTGTTTCGCAGAGGTGCTAATGAATTTGTCAAATACGCAAAGATATGTTATAATGATGAAGAGTTTTCGTGTCCGTGTGCTAGGTGTAAGAATGGTAAGGTGGGTTTGAGTGGAAAACAGTTGAACTACATTTGTTAAGATCGGGTATGCAAGATATTTATCAATTTTGGAGTTTTCACGAAGAATTGAAAGTTCCTTTTGTCCTCGAGCAACCTTCACAACAACCTTCAACAAGTAGGATAGATGTAGATGGGGCGACGTAGATCATAATATGTTAGAGGATTCAGTTGATGATGCTTACGGAGTTTATGAAGCAGAGGAGAATGAGGTTACTGATGATGTACAAGGTTCAAGTGCTCGTGAAGATATCACGATAAGCCTTGACAATGACTACCAAAGTTTAAAATTTAAGGCGACCCAGCCGTTATACTCTAGCTATGAGAAAGATAAAACAACTTTACATGTTATGGTTAGTTTGCACCGTTTGAAGACGCAATACAGTTTGTCTGGAAACAGCGTGACAGGAATTCTGAAATGGGTGAAGGGCTTACTCCCCAAGGAGAATACGCTTCCAAATAGTTATCCTGTTATGAAGAACGGTTTGAAAGGTTTAGGAATGAAATATAAATCGATTCATGCTTGTGTGTGTGACTGCATACTATATCGAAAGGAGTATAAAAATCTCGATCGTTGTCCGGTATGCGATGAACCTAGATATGTCCAATATATTGGTAAGGAAGGCACAAGCTCAAAAGTGCCTCAAAAAGTGTTGAAATATTTTCCCATTGGGCCTAGATTAAAGCGAATTTTCACAGTATGATGGATAGAGAAGGCAATGACTTGGCATGCTAGGGCAGAAGTACGGGGTAATCTCATGCGTAATCATATTGATTCTACAGCTTGGAGGAGGATGAATTATGAGTATCCCAATTTTGCTCGAGAAGAGCGCAACATTCGTTTGGCTATATCAACAGATGGTTTCAATCCATTTGAAAATCTAAGCACCAATCAGAGTGTATGGCCAGTGATCCTAGCCCTACTCAACCTCCCTTCTTTACAGTGTATGGGACCTGAATTTTCGATGATGTCTTTATTGATACCTGGGCCAAAGGCACCAAGTGATGACATTGACGTCTACCTGGCTCCTTTGGTAGAAGAAATAATTGATTTATCGGAAGAGGGTGTGCAATCATTCGACTCTTTTAGAAAAGAAGAGTTTACGTTGAAAGCTATGTTGATTTGGGCAATTCATGATTTTTCAGCTTATGGGACATTATCCGGTTGTGTAGTACATGGTTATTTGGGGTGTCCGATTTGTGGAGAGGAGACTGATTCTCTTCGTCTATCCATTAGCTCAAAAAATGTATACCATTTCCATAGGAGGTTTTCCCCCCGGCTCATAGTTTCAGGTTTGAGAAAGGTTCTAATTTTTTATTGGGCGGGGTTGAACATAGGCTACCGCCGAGACAACTTTCAGGTTCAGAAATTGAAAGTAAATCTTCTGAATGTGGCCCTAATATGCCAGGTAAGAACCCCAAATTTAAGAATGTCAAGCATAAGAAGGCCCCATCTGGGAATGAAACTGAGACAAGAAAGGCACGGTCTAGGAGGTAAATTTTATTTGACTTGCCTTATTGGAATAATAACCCGATGCTCCATGTATTGGATGTGATGCATGCATAGAAGAACTTCGCTGAACATATTGTGGGCACTTTCCTTAGGGGGAGTCATTCGAAGGATGGAGAAAATGCACGAAAAGACCTTAAATCGTTGAAACTTAAGCCACAACTATGGCTGAAAGAAGATAGTAGGGGAAGGACAATAATTCCCCCTGGTGCGTTTACTTTGACAAGTGGAAAAATGAAGGTTCTTTTAGACACAATATATAATTTGAAGGGCCCATCTAATTTTTTGTCCAACTTGCAAAGGATTGCGAATTATGCTACTCATGATTTACATAAGTGTAAGTTCCAAAATTGGCATGTGATCATGCAATTGGTTCCTCTATTGTTTAAGCATTGTTTCTCCAAGCACAAGGATTTGTGGAGGGCTATTATGCAAATTAGTATTACCTTCTCACTCTTGTGTGAGAAGGTAGTCAATCGAGAACACATAGTGGCCGCAAAATTGGCGATGACCGAAGCGATTTGTGTGTTGGAGAAGTACTTTCCCCCAGCATTCTTTGACATAAGTGTTCACTTATTGGTACACCTATGCGACGAGGCACTTCTTTGTAGTCTAGTTAGATATTGGTGGATGTATCCGTTTGAAAGATTGATGAATGTTTTTAAAGATTACGTCAAGAATACGCGATACATTGCAGGATCAATTGCAGAGGAATATATCATCGTGGAGTCATCAATATATACTCGGGAATATATGCCTGACTCGACCAGCGTTGATGGCACTGATGAGTTCGTCGATAATGGTGGTCATGTGATGGGAAAACGAGTGAAATTAATGAGTTTTCAACATGAACAAGTAGCTTGTTATCAAATTTGACACACATGAAGATGTCGAAGAATGGAAAAAGTAAGTTTAAATTATTTTAATGTTTAACATTATTTTAGAATATTTTAGATTATTTTATACATGATTAATTTTGTAATATGCAGAAAATATAAAACATATGAGAATAATAAAAGACGAAAAATAATGGTACAATCAGACAGCGAATTTAGGTTGTGGTTGTCACAAGAGGTAATTATAATGAAAATGGTTGTTATATAACGTTACATTACACTCAAACTTTACAACTAATCTAATTAATTTATCTATATTCTCTGCTCTTAAAGATGGGTGATACGACATCAAGGCTTGCTCGTCTAGTCACTGTACCCTTGTTCGTGGCACAAGAGTACAAAAAGTATCGATTGAACGGTTACGTATTCGGCGCAAAAGTGTACGAGGAAAGTACAAATGTACAGAACTCCGGCATTTCATACAAAGCTCTTACTTTCTTTCGAGCGAGCGCAAAAGATAAAAATCTCGTTGAAGCTGAAATGACTTACTGTGGTGTAATTCGAAATATATTTGAATTGGATTATATAAGCTTCAAAGAGGTTGTATTTTACTGTGACTGGGTAAGAGTTGAGGATAAAAATGCTTGTAAAGTTGATCTTGTCACCAATTTGATCATGATTGACTTGTCCAAGTTGAAGAGTAACGACCACGTGAGCGATGCGTCGTTTGTTTATGCATTTCAAAAGGTTAACCAAGTGTTTTACTCGGAGTATATCAACAACGAGTCGTGGTCAATTGTTCTACACGCGCCAAAGCGTCTAAATAGTAGTGTGGATGACTTGGCCGCTCCTACCGAATATCAATCCATTTTTTATGATAACCCGAATTTGAAATAATTTTTCAATTTGTAATAAATATTCTAATTTGTACTTTATCAAACCATTTTTAATACTTTTAATTGATTTGCACTTTATCAGTTTCACTCTTGTGTAGTGTGCGTGGGGGTGGGTAGTAGGGGTGGGGGTGGGGACGTTTCGAATTTTTAGTAATTGTACATATTATGAGCTAGATGCTGTTGTTTTGGAATTCAGAATTGAGGTGTTAAATAGTAACAATTCATTTGGATTTGTGGATATTGTACATATTTGCATGTCTTCTTCTAATTCATTTTTATTTGTACTAATAACAACATTTTTTTAACATAAAATATCTCCTTCAGGTATTAAGGCGAGGATGATGATGCTGATTATGATGATGTCGTCTGGGCTCGGTGGTAGCGGAGGCGACGAAGGCTCCTCGGCCCCTAGGCTCCCCAAATATGGCAAATTGGGGATGGCCATTGAGAACAAGATGGGGCTATTAGCGAGATCCCTCGAGCTGGTAAAGACGATCATCGGCCCGGGGTACACTAGTTGGAGGGAGGTGCCAAATGAGCCCAAGTTAGCTATTTGGGTGGCACTACAGGTAATGTATTTATATTTATATGAATATGAATATGAATATGAATATGAATATGAATATGAATATGAATATTTCAATTTCAATTTCGATTTCGATTTCGATTTCGATTTTGATTTCAATCTCATTTTATATTTATATTTATATTTATATTTATATCTATATTTATATTTATATTTATATTTATATTTATATTTATATTTATTCGCAACTAACATTGTATTTGTTGGACATAAACAATTCAGCCTGGATCCAAAGCTACGCAATTCCGTCTTGGATCAGTTGAGGGAGCAACACAAGACGTGGAAGAAAAATATGTGGATCCGATACTGTGGGAAGACCCGAGAGTCCGTTATTCGAATGCGTGAATTCGTCCCGCCGAAGGAGCCGATCTCATTGGCACAGTGGCAAAAGTTCATTGACAATGAGATCGGGGAGCGACAATTGGCATCTCACCAATAGGGGAGGAAAAATCGGGCAAAAAAGACGGATGTGCACTACTCCGGCCGGACGTCTTACGCCGAGGTAGAGCATAGGATGATGGTAAGATTTAATTTTTCTATAACTACAAAAATATATTATTCTGCATTATATTACTTTGCGGGGCCGATACTAATTTTACTTTATGTTATTTCAGGGGATAGGGAGTGGCCATGGGGGTAGGCCACATAGGCTCGATACTTATGTGGATATTCGAACGAATAAGGGGAAGGATAAGGAGGTGTCCCTGAGCATCGCGGCCACGATTGTAAGTAATCCGACAGTTTACTTTTTGTTAATTATGTTATAATTTTTTTATTTACTTATTTTACTAATCATGTGCTTTTTGTCGTTTCAAGCAAAGCTTAAGGAAATGCATGAGTCGCAATCTGATGCCGACAAGGCATCTTTGTCCACAGACGCATTCAGCCAAGTGCTTGGCGCTGATCGCAAGGGGAGGACAAGGGGGTGAGCTCGCGGGTGGCCAAATCTAGGATCATCGAATTGAAGATGAGCGACACCGGGTTGGTTCGAGCGGTGGACTTACATGATACGAAGTTGTCCCATTTGGAGGCTACGGTCCAAGATATGTTCTCATTTATGAAGCGTTCATTGGGCGAAAATCGTAAGGGGAAAGGGAAGGAGAAGGTGGTGGAGGGGGAGGTGCAGGATGACGAGGATGTGGACCTCGCTTCTTCATCACCGACACGTGTGGACTTTGATGATCCACTCCCCTATTTGGCTCCCTTCAACCGATCGATGTCGACACTTGGTTGGCCAAACGTATTTTTACTGGACATATTTGATGGCCAGCGGATAGGGCAGGGGTTGAGGGACCTGAATACCGTCCAGGGTATGCCAGTTCGTGAACATTTTCTTTAAGACATTGAGTCCAAGGTGCTCGTCACGCATGTGATACCCGGGAAGGAGAACTTCAGCACCTCCTCTAATATCACTTTCAGAACTGCTCTCTTCCTCGTCCAACTGGATGGGGTCAATAGCAACTTCTTCGGTAATATCTAGGACATGAATGTTGTCTACAGGTCGCGCGATGAAACTAGACCCTATGTTCTTGTATTCCAGGAAAAAAGCAGCCGACCGGGGATGTTCACCTTCAACTAAAGGCTCTCTGATTTTCCAAGCCTTGATTAACTCAGCAGCTCGAACCTCACTAAGAGAAGGTTCCAAATTCTTTGTCCTCGCTGAAAATAAGAGAGAAGAATATCAGAGAAATCATACATAAACAAGAAGATCAAAAGAGCAAAACATAAATTAACCCTGCCTATGAACTCTTCCCCATAAAAGGGGACCATGAACCTGTCAGACCTCGACCCCTCGGTATGGGGAGGGAATTGCCAATTTCTAGCAAGAAAACCCTCTTGCCAATAGTCCTTGTGGGAATTAGGTAGATTGACTACTAATACCCTGTCAGGACTCCTGGACTTGAGGTAAAGAAAACCAGAGCTCGTTCGCGAGAAAGAATAGCAGAAGCATATTTTAGCAAGCCCTAGATTGGTGCCATAAAGTTGGTTATCCTATGGACACCATTAACTATCTTCCAAACGTTTGGAGAGCACTACGCAGGGACGATATTGAAATAGCCGAAGAAATGTAAGAACAAATGCTCGGAGGGAAAATGAGGCCTCCTTGGGACAGCAAAAGAACATGAATCCAATGAGCGCCCTCTATCTCTCTTACATTTTTAGGGAGAGGGGCGCACTCAATATCTGCCCAGTCTAGGATATTATAGAACTCTCTAAACTCGGACATAGTCCTATTGCCTATCTTCGCCATTTTTAAACCCTAATTACGAATTCGAAGAAATCTTAACAGAAGAGAAAACACGGAGAAAGAGCAAAGGGGACTTACGAGATGAAGGTTTGGCTGGAACGACGCAAGATCACAGGCCCAGACGACGAAGAAGATTGGAAGCAAGGCAAACAAGGACCAGAAGAGGAGTGTGCAATAGCAGAAGCTTGGGAAAGATGAGAAAATTTGAAGAAGTTTGAAATGACAACTACGGACTGCTGCTCCAAATGACTTTCAAATGCTTCCAATCATCGTGCACAGGACACGAAGCAAGCTGTCGCCTAAATCAGTTTTCAAGTTTGGGAAGAGTTACACAATTTACAAGAGAGCCATTATGACAAATAATTTTAATTTATTGAGCCCAAATTGTGACCCAACAACTTTAGGGGCAATTGTGGGTACCCGAATTTGCCATCATAGGTCCAGACGAGTAGCCCAATAGGAATGACCCAAAGTCTGGGCCCCTCGTATCTCAACTAAATTCAGTTGTGACTTAGTCCACTCCTAAAATCTCGTAGGGAGATATTCTAGGAGTAGAAGGTGGACGTGGGGGAGTCCAACACCCCCACTCCCCGAGAACAAATATGTATATAACAAACTCTAAGCCCGGGGCAAAGGGCACGATTTGTATTCTCTGTAAGCACTCCCCGGAGTATATAGAAATAATATTGACTACACCACCGTGGACGTAGGCATTTTTGCTGAACCACGTACATACTGTGTTGTGTGATTAACATTTTCTGTTTGTTATTTCCTTTGGTGATCGCGCTTTTCTTATTTATTTGTGTTGAATTTTCTGTTCTTTATTTCCTTTGGTGATACGCTTTTCTTATTTATTTGTGTTGAATATAATTGTCACCACATATAAAAATATATATTTATGTATATAATAAATATAAATAATATATGTTTTATTTATATTAATAATATTCTATAATACATTACAAAATATTTTAATTTAAGATTAAAAAAATAAAGAAGGGGGTTAATATAAAATAAATGTATATATTTGGCCAGACCCGGACCCGAATCCGAGACCCGAACGGATCCGGGCTGGATCCAATATTGTAGACCCGATAAAGCCCCGGACCCGAACCCGATGAAGACCCGATTACACAGATTTGGATCTCCCTAAACCCGATCCGACTCCGACCCGTTGACAGGCCTAATCCGGTGTATTGCATACAGCGTAGCCTTTTCTCTTTATTATATTTTAGCGTCCCTGTGAGACATGCGTATTCCATTATTTGCGATGGATTGTGATCCGTTGTGTTGCTCACATTTCGACCGCCTTTTAGATTGTCTTCTTTCTTTTTATTTATATCTTCTTTCTTTTTATTTATACTCCTCAGAATGACTTATCCTCGTGTTTTTATAACATGGGTATGCTGATTTATTTTCTCATATATTTCCCTCCGCACACATTATATACACAAATTGCATCTTGGAGAAAAAAGGAGAATAATATAATAGTACGCGAGTGGTGAAAAGGGATTTTCTCTTCCTTGACCCCATTCTTCGCGAATTAGCGGCAGTTTCCTTCGAGGTGAACTCAAATCGTATTTTCCCCCATTTTAATCCCGGGATGGCCACACTTTCATTATCCTAGCAAACTCTTCAATTTTCGGATTGTTATTAGGACCACATAATTATAGGATTTTAATTTTAATTCCGAAATTATAATTAAAATCCAACAACACGAGCATAAATAGGTGACCCAAACTAAATCATACATAATACAAAATGGTAAATACAGAGAACACATAATTTAGACACCATTTTAACCCGATTTTACTCGAAAAAGACTATAGGCATGATATATAAGTCAAACATTTTTTAAGCAAACTCAAAGATACATTATACAAGCTACACGCTAATAAGTTGTGTTAAAGCCCTTCTCATTTTTTTCTCGACAACCACATGGTGCTTTAAAATACATTGTGCAATATATTTAAAAATTAATATTGTGGTGATAGAGATAAAAAAAAAATTAGGGGTGTCTCCTATATTTTGTGTTTCAAAATAATAAATATGAAACTATTACTAATTATATGACTTATTAATTATATGTGATACAATATTCAATTATTATTTTTGCTTTATAAAATTGTCTTTTTTTTATGGAACTTGAGGGATCTGAGTTGGGTTGACCCATAAAATTATAGAAAACAGTGAGATGTGTTGCTTAAGCCTAGTGCTTTTGCACCAATCTCACGTGAAATGATGATAAAATATAACCAACTCAACACCTACTTAAAGTTGACTAATTTCTCATGTATTGCAAGTTAATCTTTTTTTTATACATGGAAAAATGAGAATTAGTATAATAAATTCTTTTTAATTTTAAAAAGAAAAAATCTAATGAAGTTGTGGTACTAAAATATTATTTTGGGGTAAAATTGTACATAGACCTTAAAAATAATGTACATATTTTCTTTTGCAACATTTTTCTTCCACGAAAGTTTTGCAAAACCTGAAAATGGACCCCGAAGCGTAATAAACGAGAACAGTGAGGGCCAAAATATAAATTGAACAAATTAGAGGGGGCTGCCGCTTAAGTCCAAATCACCATTTGTGTTTTGCCATGTCATGTAATATATTACTTTGGGTGTTAACGTGACATTATTATTTTTAGTACTTATTTTTACTTTTTAAAAACTTGTTACAAAAAGAAATTATCGTAAAATGTCTTGAATATTTTTATAGAAAGTGAAAATGATACCTAAAGTAATAATGCGTAAAAATTTAACTTTCAAAATGGTATACGACACATGAAATGGGGACAACTGTCAAATGGAAATAAAAGAAAATATGTTATAAGAAAGAAATAAATACATAATTTGACTAGATGTTACAATTGAGTTTTGCATCCCGGTATAAGTTTATAAATGTACCCCTAATAATAATTATTTTTGGTTCACAATCTCCCGAATCTGAAAGGTGTTGAACAACTAAATAGAGACTAATTCAATACTCATTTCAGATTATTTTCAAACATTTATGTAGTTTACAAATTTCTGGAAAATGGTAACTCGGTCTAGAAGTAGCAGCAACAGGATTGTATTTTTTTTTCGAACTTTTGATTTTTTTCAAAATTAAATTTGATTTTTCTGATTTTGGGATCATATGTTCAATTGTTGAATTTTGATTT